>JASSRZ010000002.1:189058-201180 GCA_032164315.1 Malacoctenus gilli
GTGTGTGTGTGTGTGTGTGTGTGTGTGTGTGTGTGTGTGTGTGTGTGTGTGTGTGTGTGTGTGTGTGCGTGCCTGTGCAGACTGAACCTCCTCTGAACACACCAGAGAACAGAGAGTACCTTGCTGAGATCATGTTCGAGACTTTCAACATACCTGGACTTTACATTGCCGTGCAGGTGAAACACACACACACACACACACACACACACACACACACACACACACACACACTGAGTCCCCACGAACTTCCTGCCCTACATGTGGTCACCATGGTCGCCTGCAGGCGGTGCTGGCGCTAGCGGCCTCCTGGACTTCGCGACAGGTGGGACAGCGGACACTGACAGGTATTGTCATCGACAGCGGCGACGGAGTGACCCACGCTATTCCCGTGGTGAGAACAGCCTCGACTGACACACGCAATCCTCCGAGAAAGGAGGACCCCTGCTCACTGATTGGTCACTGCGGCTGTCTGTCACAGGCTGAGGGCTATGTCATTGGCAGCTGCATTAAACACATCCCCATCGCGGGGCGGGACATCACCTTCTTCATCCAACAGTTGCTCAGAGAGCGAGAAGTTGGGATCCCCCCAGAGCAGTCTTTAGAAACCGCCAAGACCGTCAAGGTACCTCCTCGTCTTTCTCCTCCTCCTTGCTTCTCCTCCTCTCTTTCCCTCCTCCCTCCTCTGCTTCCCCCACTCGTTTTGTGCTCCTTTGCCATTTCCCTCCTATTCTCCTCCTTCCCCTCCTCCTCCCATGCAGGAGCGGTATTGTTACATCTGTCCAGACTTGGTGAAGGAGTTTTGGAAGTACGACTCGGATCCACAACGATGGATCAAGCAGCACCGCGGACTCAATGCTGTCACTCAGACCTCCTTCCACATTGACGTTGGCTATGAGCGCTTCCTGGGCCCGGAGATCTTCTTCCACCCCGAGGTACCCTCAGCCACTGTGGAACCCAGAGTGGAACCCTGAGAACATCTGGTAGCTGACAGCCAATGCCTGTGTGCCTGTTCTGTGTCTGTTGTGTGTCTTCCAGTTTGTGAACCCAGACTTTATGCAGCCCATTTCTGATTTGGTTGATGAGGTCATTCAGAGCTGTCCAATTGATGTGAGGAGGCCGCTCTACAAGGTGAGTTGCCACGAGAATCCACATGCCCCAACACACGCATTTACACACGTGTGCGTGCCTTCTCAGAACATTGTGCTCTCTGGAGGATCCACCATGTTCAGAGACTTCGGCCGCCGGCTGCAGAGAGACTTGAAGAGAGTGGTGGACGCCCGTCTGAAGCTGAACCAGGAGCTGAGTGGGGGGCGGATCAAGGTCAGACACAGACACACACATACACACACACAGAGAAAACTTTATAATATGATTCTTTGTGTGTTTGTGTGCAGCCCAAACCGATGGAGGTTCAGGTTGTCTCGCATCATATGCAGCGCTATGCGGTCTGGTTTGGAGGCTCCATGCTGGCGTCCACGGTAACCTCTAGTGACTTTGTTTACATTGTGTGTTTGCAGTTGTGCTCCTTGTTTTACAAAGTTTATACGTTTTTATCTCTTCTGTGTGTTTGTTACTGTAAATCTTAATGATACACCATCGTCCAGGTTTCAAGAATGCATTTTAAACCCAGACATTTTAGGATACTTAAAAAAAATCTCCCTGGACATAATTTCATGGCCAAAAAGGAGGACATGTCCGGGATGTATGGTCACCCTAATTCAGTCCCTGATGTGTTTGGGACACAACAGAAGTGGCTTGAGGGACAAAACATCCAACAGCACTGCACATTCACTTTGTCAGAGAAAGACCGTGTGATTGATGATGTCTCGTGGTTTTGATACTTCATGTGTTGTTTTTTTTCTGTGTGTTTGCAGCCAGAGTTTTCCCAGGTATGTCATTCGAAGAAGGACTACGATGAGATTGGCCCGAGCATCTGTCGACACAACCCTGTGTTCGGCATCATGTCCTGATCGTGGCCTATTAGGCTGTCAGCTCATTAGCTTACTCGCCTGCTGCCCAATGGATAGCTGGTCAGGAAGCTTGTTCGCCTGCACTCTGTTCGCTTCCAGCCACATAGCCATTTGCCTAGTAGCTGTCTGAACTGTTTGTACCCCAGTAGGCTGTCAGCAGAGTCGTGGCCTAGCCCACTCTGAGCCACTGAGCACACATGGACAGTGTGATGTCTTTTTGATCCAAATGAAGTGAAACTTTCTGATGCTTCTGATGTTTGTTGCGAGAGAGAATGCTACATAAAGACCTGATATGTGTGTCCTCACTTTCCTGTGTGCTGGCTTGCTCGCTCTCTCTCTCTCTCGCTCTCTCTCCTCTCTCTCTCTCTCTCTCTCTCTCTCTCTCTCTCTCTCTCTCTCTCTCTCTCTCTCTTACACACACACACACAGAGTGTGGGGCAGCTGGCCCTTCAGTTCCCTGTGTTTCCTGCTGCGGCTCTGGGTCGCTCACCTGCTCTGTTGGGTCACCTGAGGCCTGTTCCACCACTCACATGTACCAGACAGTGGTTACAAGGGAAGCAGCTTTGAAACTAATGAGAAAACCTGATGTTCAAAGCAGATTAGGCCGTCACAGAGCGGTTTTCACGTCTGGAGGTCCAACATGCCCTGCACTCATCATTTGCTCTGGCAACAGAGTTGTCAGATGTAAAATAAAATTTTGCGTTTGTACTTAGAGTGTTTGAGTGTTAGAGAACATATACAGTAAATAATACACAGTAAAAAAGGTGAAAAACGTGTTGGTTTTTTTTTTATTATTTCAAAGAAACCTTGTTTCTGTGTAAATGACCAGAGAGCAGCAGGAGCTGAGTTCTGCTCACATCTGGCAGCTGTTTCCATCCTGGCGTTCCCTCATGGTGTCTCAGTCCGTTATTGCAGACTGAACAGTTACGGTTCTCAGGGGACTTTATTACAATAGACGATCCCAAGAGGTCTGAGGGTCAAGCTGCAGTTCCTCCTTCCGCACCTGAGGGCAGCATATCAGCGGAGTGACTGCAGCCAAGAAGAAGGAGGAGAAAGAAGAAGATCAACAACAACAATAACAGCCCCGCTCACTCGGCACGTGTGCGAGCTGATCGGTTCTCAGGGAGCATGGCGGTAAGTCCGACGTTACCAACTAACTAACTCCGCTTAGCTGACCGCAGCGGGTAGTTGCCGAGCAGTTTAGCGGGGTCACGCAGAGCTCAGGGTACTGTGAGAAGGAAGTTCCGTTTTGAGTTGGAGTAAACCAACTACGGAGCGACTAGAGAAGCTCGTTTGCTCTGAGTTCGCCGCTCATCTCGGCCAAACTAACCAGACCACCGCAGGTCTAAACAACTTGAACCGAGGGTCGCTCTGCGCTAACTTGCTTCGCCCCATTAGTGGGGACCTCGGTGTGACTGCGGACTAGTTCAGCTTTAACCAGGACTGACCTGCGACCCGTCCGGCATTCTAACCCGATTTGACTCTGGTTTGGGATCTAAGTTAGTTTGGGTTTTTAATCGACGATGATGCTTTCAGAGCTGCTTTGAGAAGTTTTCACCGCTCACGTGTAAACAAGGTCTTACTGGTTTCACAGTCACTCGTGAGCAATGAAGGTGGACGAAAGTCACTCCGTGGGCCCCCTATGCAGGCCAGGAGGTCGAGGAGGTGGGAGGAGGTGCAGATGAGAGAGGCAGCCTGCCAGAGCGACCCGATGGAGAGGAGGGATGCCGGCGTGCAGGTGGACCTGCTGAACCCATTGAGTAGCTGGAAACACTCAGGTGAGACTCAGAAGGGGCAGAACCACCATTAAAACTGAACAAAGGCTGTGTTGTAGAAGCTTGTTTAGGTTCTAACAGATGGGTCTCACGCTCTGGCTTCACTGGCTGCGCCGTCTTTTTTGGAGCAGCTGAGGTTCTCAGGTGTGCTTGTCGTCCTTTAGGCGTGTCTGCCCTGCCGTGGCGTTGTGTCTGTGTCCGAGCCAACGAGTCAAGTGGGGGGGCTCTGCTGCAGCGTGATGGAAGTGGTGACTCTGCCGTCTACCTGATCTGCCCAGCGCTGCTCCCCACAACGCCTCTGCTCTCCCTCACTGAGGCCAAGGAGTTCCTGTCCTCCTGCTCCTTACCCACCCTCGCTACCTCTACCAGCCCCACCTCGCCTTCCCCCCCTCCCTGCATGCCCCAGTGTGGCATGTCTCCCACTGCAGGGGACCAGAGGGGTGCTACTCCTCCTGCAACTTTAGCACAAATCTCAGCTGCTCCTTCTGGGCTCATTGCTCCTCTCAGCCCTCGACTGGCTGACGAGGATGCGAAGGAGGAGAAGGTGGAGGAGCTGATCATTCAAAATGTAATGAAGATGCAGGGGGAAAGCAGAGAAGGGGGAGGAGTCGGCCTTGTGACAGGACTGCCTGTGAAGGAAGAGGGACAGGCCCCGAGACCGAGGAGGAACAAGGTGGGGCCTCCAGTCAGATACCTGCTGGAGTTCGAGGACCAGTCACATGGCCTGTCACCGGCCAATTACAGCAGAGTGGTGGGAGCCAAGACGAGGAGGAGGCTGGAGGAGATGAGGGAGGAGCAACAGGAGAAGAGAAGCAGATGGGCCAATGAGAAAGGACAGGAGGACACCCCGAGGACAGACAGACAGCAGGTTTGTTGTGGCTTAACTGTACCTTTTATCTTACCCGTTTGCCTCCAGTCTCTGACCTGTATGCCCCCCTGTGTCTGAGTTGTCTGTGGCCTGCCCTCAGGTGTGTGGGAGTCCAGCTTTTGATGAAGAACCGGAAGTAAACTGCCACCTTGTGACCACTGAGGCTTCTGATTTGATGAGATGCTTCAAGCGTGTGTGCAGAAATCCTCACCGATTGGTTGGGAGCCCAGTCTTCAGGAGGAAGATTTCAGAGAGGAGGAGGAAGAGGAGGCCTGAAAACGGAAAGGACACGCAGAGAGGAGGAAAGGAGGAGGTGAACGAGCAGATCGAGAGGCCGAGGAGAAAGATGGTTGGTCCCCCAATCAGATACCTCATCGAGTCAGAGAAGCCGAAACGAGCTCTAGTGTTCAGTCAGGATTCAGCAAACAAACTCACACATCAGCAGACAGAAAGTCCAAAAACATTTGAAAAAGTCAGTAAGGCTGGAAGCGGAGCTTCAGAGGTGATCTGGAGGTTTGAAGTAACCAAGACACAAACAGGTCATGTGACCATGGGTGAGGGAAAGGAGAAGAATGTAAAGAAAAGGGAAACTGGGGGGGTAAAGGAGAAGAGTGAGGGAAACGATGTGAAGGAGGGGGGAGGAGGAGGAAAGGTAGAGGTGATGGAGTGGGCCGAGAGGCCGAGGAGAAAGATGGTTGGTCCACCAATCAGATATCTCATCGAGTCAGAGCAGCCCTCACATGCTCCAATATTAACCAATCAGGACGCAGCAAGTAAACACAAACAGTATGTAAGACAGCTAAAAAAGGTGGTCAGCCAACCCAAGGACAAGGGCGGAGCTTCACTGATGATTGACGGGTTTCAAACCAAAGGGATGCAGGTGGGTCAGGTGACCTTGGCGGGCTGGATGGGACATGTGACCTCAGAAAAGTTCAATGACCGGCCTGAGAGGCCACGAAGGAAGACGGTCAGTCCACCGATCAAACATCTGTTGGAGTCTGAGGTAATGTCACATAATGTGACAACCAATCAACATTCAGCAAGCGCAGACCACAAGCAGACGGAAAGTCGAACAAAGGACGTTCGCAACACTGTGACTGGGGACAGAGCTTCAGAAACATGGACAAACAAGTTGGGTCAGAACTACCTGATTTATGAAGACCATCAGAGCGGTCATGTGACCCACATCTCTCCCTGCTGTGTCAGCCTGCAGCGCCTCTGATTGGCTCATCTCCTGCACAGTTTGTGAGATGGAGTTCGTGCAGTGGAAACCTGCTACAATCCTCTCCATGAAGGTTAATCTTTGTCAGACCACAAGAGGGCGCACACAACAAACTTTCATTTATTATAAACTGAACATTTTTGTATTTGTATTTTGTATTTGCTGGTTGTCTTGAATGTGTGTGTTTTTATTCATTTAATATTCTGTGTGAAAACCTTTACATCCGTGTTTTTTTTGCTTTTAATTTGAAGATTCAAACTCAGATCCATACCTCAGGACTCTCGTGAAGAAAAGCTTAGAGACAAGAAGATTTTATTTTAAACTAAATGAAAAGTTGCTTTGTGTTTAGTGAGTTCACACCAGATGAAACCTTCAGAGTATCTCAGTGAAGAGCGGATGTGTTGAACACTCACACACAAACAGGGACAAGCACACACTGGTCATCACAAAGGAAGCTCGAACTCAAAACTTGACAAATGCAATCCTGAAAATGAAAATATAAAACCTCGTGTTCTGGCGATGCGTAAGACATGACCTACTACGTCGCCGCGTCATTACGTCACTGCACTACGAAACCTCCGGAAGTGATTGAACGAGCGGGAAGCTCGAGAAAAACAGACGCTCCCGCAAGAATGAGCGAGAGTGGCGTTCAGGTGAGAAACTGACGTCATCACCGTCATAACCGCCGCTTTTTGTTGGAGGTTAACGGCAGCTGGTGACCTGTGAGTCCCACGAGCGCAGTCATCTCGCAAACTTTCAAACTAACGTTCCGAACAAAAGTCGTTTCTGCGCGTGTTACAGCAGGAGAACGTAAAAATTAAGATGTGGGTCCAGTCACGGTGTAGCGCTAACAGACGTGGGATCAGTCTACGTCCTGGTGTAGAGATGATGGATGCATGTGGGTGCAGTCTACGTCCTGTTCTGCAAGCTGAAATGAAATGATCTGTGCAGTTGTTTGCCCGTCTGGAGGCTCGTCGCTGCCTGAGAGACGTCGAACCTCGTCTGTTTCCCGATGATGGGGGACCGAACCCCGGTGAGTGGTGCCTCCACCCTGTTCTCTCACGCGAGAGTGGGCCGATGACTCCTGACGTATTTGTGATTGACCAACAGGTGAGGTGGTGGAGCTGTTTGGGATGGAGGGTACAGGTCAGTCTGCCCAGCAGGATGCATCTCTGCCCCATGGTGCCTCATCTTTGAACCGTGTGTGTGTTTGTGTGTGTGCGTGGGGGGCAGGTAAGTCAGAGTTGTTGTACCACCTGCTGTGTCGCTGCGTGCTGCCTAAGGAGGCCGGTGGCCTGCAGGTGGACGTTGTGTTCGTAGACACTGACTACAGTCTGGACATGTTACGACTGGTCAGCATCCTGGACAGCCGGCTGAATGTAGGTACGCTCCGATGCTCACGAGTCACTGTTGCCACTCAACTTTTGGTCCGTGTAGGCTGACTGGGTCCTTAGGGAGATCCCAGTGGTCTGTCAGGAGGTCCTCATAACTGTCCATCTGTCTCTGCAGCTCTCTCCAGCAGCACCTCCTCAGCTGGACCGGACGAAGGGGCACTACACGCTTGTCTGTCTCGCCTCTTGGTTGTTCACTGCGTCTCCTCCTCCCAGTTCCTCCTCACTCTCCACTTCCTGGAGACCTCACTGTCGTCACGGCCCAGCCTGGCGCTTGTCCTTATCGACAGCATCTCGGCTTTTTATTGGCTGGATCGCTGTGAGGGCGGTGCCAGTATAGCCAAGCAGGACGAGAAGCTCACCAAGTGCTCAGAGCTCCTGGGAAGACTCCTCAGGTGGGCTGCTTGCAAAGAGATTCCAGTGGGCAGTAGGAACGTAGGACAGTGCTCCTGTCCTCCCGATATTTCATTTGGTCTAAAAGAAGGTTTCATAATTGGGAGGGAAGTTTCTGCTTACCGCTTCATTTGCAGGTTCAGCTCTGATCTGTGTCGTCTCCTCAGGGATTACAGAATCACCGTCTTTGCCACCTGCCACAATATCAGGAGGAGTTACAGTGGGTCCTCCTCCTCCGCCACTACTGATTGGGACCGGCCGTACTTATGTCGCTCCTGGCAGCGTTTGGTGACTCACCGATTGATGTGCTCCCGACTGGAGGCAGCAGGGGGCAGTGAGGAGCAGAGAAAACAAGTCTTCACGGTCCACAGCACTTCCACTTCCTCTTCCTCCAGGACGAGGGCCTCCAGGAGCAGCTCTTTCTATGTGACAGATGCAGGGGTACAGTTTCTCTGAACTGCCAGTTTCTCTGTTTTCCTCACAGGAGGGGAAAGCTGAAACTATCTGCAACAGGAGGAAGATCTCCCACTCTGTAAATAGGTTCTTGTGTGCTGTATTGGACAAATAAAAGTTTTATTTAAAAGTTCCTCTCCTGTGATATTGGCTTAAAGTACGTGGTTCCAGGGGAGGTTCCTGGTCAACGGCACTGCGGGGGACCTAGAGACGACCCAAGCTTCATCACCTTTAACTTGATATGCAGCTGGTTCCTAAAGAAAGAGCTGTAGTTCCTGTAAGATTCTAAGGAGGTTCCTGCTGTCTTCTGAAGCTCCTCGCAGTCCATATTTTGTCTCTGGTGGTTTGTTGTATTTAAGTGTAGTTGTTTTCCGGGTTATTTTCTATGTGTTTTTGAGTTGCTGTTTTTGTTGTTGTTTCGGTGTTGTCGGCTCTCCGTGACGCGGGCACGTGCAGCGACGCTCCGGCTCCGCGCACTCCGCTCCGGGACTTCAGGTCTGATGACAGAGACCGCTTCACCAGAGCGGCCCTTCAGTCGATCACTCCGCGGGGTCAGACTCACTTTTACACAACACAACACAAACTGTGGCGGCGCCCCGCGGTCTCACATTCTCACCGACACTCTCATATTCCTCCTTTCGAGGAGAGGCCGCCGGTACACCGCATTACAGCCGAGCTCGGGCCAGAAAACAGCAGCACCCCGGTGCAGTTGTTACCGTTTGGAGGACCTATTTCTTTCGCTGGCGCTGACAAGCTGTGCTTCGGTCGCTCCCAAACATGGCCTCCATGACGGAGCGACCGCTTCAACTTTAATTTTTCGCCAATTTCCATCGCAGAAAGCGAGATTCTTTGCTAGCGGGCCTCCGGGGATGTTTACTCGGAGAGCACGGAGGTGCCTGACGCGTGAAGCGGATGTTATCTGTCGGAGGAGTCGGCTGCCGGATTTAAACACGTCGCTTTAAGTTGTCTGGAAACCTGGAAAGGAAAAAGAGAACCGCATCAAATCAGTAAGGGCACTGCTTCCTCTGTCTCACCCCCAGTGTAGCTCCATGATCTGGCCTGCCGCTCGGCTGCAGCTGGGCGGCAGGGCGGGGGAGACACAACGGAGCGCGACAAGCGGGTTTGTAGTGCGCGCTAACGGCTAGTCCACGGCTAATGCTAGCAGCAGTGAACTGGGCGGTGCGAGCTAACGGCTAACAGCTAGCTGCGGGTCAGAGCTCCTCGGTGGATTCACGGCGGTGCGACGGTGCCGGTGGCCCCGAGAACTGCCGCTGTGTTTGTGGAGGAGTAACAAGGGCTGCTGGTCATCTGCTGGTTACTTGCTGATTATCAGCGGGCTTAGAATGCTAGTAATGCTAACGGCTGCAGCTGCCCTGACAGATGATCTGATTAGCATGGTAATCAGCAGCCTGACCAGTCATCTCATCACCCCGGACTTCCCCGAGCCGCTTGGCGTGTACCGTGAGGGGCGGACCTCACCGGACCCGCGGGGTCCACGGACACGGTCCCCCTCAGGAACACCCGTCGATGTGCCCGTGTTCCTGTGAAGGACCCATCAGACCCCAGAGGGCCACAGTGTGCTTCATCACTTACTGATAACACCGCGTCACTCCAGTGTTTCTCCTCAAACACGTGCTGTGTATATGCCCATTCTTATGTCATTTCCTGTTTGTTTTTGGAATATTAAAAAGTTTTTGACTGGGATTCCTCCAAGTTTACTGTAATATCGTTACTGGCAGCTCCTTTTCCTGGTCCCCGAAGCAGGTGTGGTTGTTTGGTTCTGTTGTTCCTGCAGGGTTTTATTGGAGCAGCAGAAACCCACATTGCAGGTATCCCATAGTCCCAGGTTTAGGAGCAGAATCAACAGTTCACCCCCCCCCCCCCCCCATCACAATGGGACCAGTAACTAAAGCAAAGTGAAAACACACAACAGTGTGATGGATCAGTCACACAGCCAGCTGCTGTGGTCAGTGTGTAGGACCTGTGAATGCTCGGTGGGAAATTTTCAATCGCGTTTATGTCTACTTTTATCGAAGGCGGTAGCTTTATTCTACTTTGTAGCTACTTCTTGTCTGACCTTACCTACCGCTTCACTCTGTACTCAATCAGAAACGAGTGAGAAATTCCAAGAAAAGTGTGTTATACTCCAGCTGAGGTGATCCGTGACCCTTCGTGGGTCAGAGGTCACTGATGTCTTGAAAAACTGACACATTAGCGTCGGAGTCTGAGACAGATGGATTCAGACACAGCCAGATAGAGACAGACGGACAGACAATGTGCCCGTTGGAGCTGCTCTCTTTGGCCAGTTCCCATCAGAGCTGTATAAAAGTCAACACAAAGCAGAGACATCTTACTGTGCTTGTCTTTCTGTCTCTTTATATCAGAATGCCCTCTGAGGCTCAGTCTCAGGAGCCACGGGACAGAGGACCACTTCCTCCTGTCACTCGGGCTGGACGCAGCGCTCAGCTGGCCAAAGCTGCTGCGACAAATCCCTCTCATGACAGGCGGACTCGTGGGCGACCTCGGAGAGATGGGAGCAGTGGGCGCGCTGTGCCCTCTTCTCCTCTTCCTCCTCCTCCACCACCACCTCCCAAATCCAGGAAGAAGTAAGTGTGTTGGGTGTGTGTGTGGTGAGGAAGTGAGGAGATGCATGATGAGTAATTAACTCTGAGCAGTCTCGTTTAGTTTCACCACACACACTGCCATTGGTGAATCAGCTGACCACCTGTGTCTATATTGTGTGAATAGGGGGCGGAGCCGAGGCCGAGCACAGGTAGAGGATGAGGAGAGCACGGACGCAACGGATAGGACCGCCCCACACAATACTGGTGTGTTACTGCTTTTTGGCTGACCTTGATGCTGACATGTTTTCTCCACTTATTGAGACGGTGTGATTGACGGCCCGTGTGAGGCTCTGCAGTCGTTGTCCACCAGTAAGAGAGCACGCTTTCTGAGCCACCTCATGATCAGTCTTTTGATCCACAGAACCCAAGGAGACAAAGGAGAAGACAGCAGGACGGCGTCGTCCAGCCTCCCGGAGAAAGTCCAACTCAAATCCTGATCCTTGCTCAGATCCTGAACCCAGGCAGAAGAGGCTCAGTCCAGAACATGAGCCAGACCCTGATGCCGCCCCTCCCTTGCCTCGCCCCTCCACACCAAAGTCCAGCTCAGAACTGACTTCCAGTGTTGCGGTACAGAGTGGCCCTGAGCCCCTTGTCCCTCCAGTTTCTAGTCTGCAGGAGGACGACCCTCAAGTCAGCCCCCCCCCTCATCCATCCCCACACCTCAGCCCAATTTATGACCCAGCACCTAGCCCCCCTGCTGGTCCCGTCAGTCCTCCTTTCCAGCCCTGCCCCAGCTGCAGCCCCCCCCCAATAGAGGTGGACTGCAGTCCCTGCGGAGTTACTGTGAAGACAGACGTGGGTGGGTCAAGTCCCATGGAGCAGAGCTTGTCCTCGAGTCCCCCGGTGTCCCCGTGTCCACGGCTGGAAGAGGAGGATTCACTGTCCCCCCTGTTTCAGCGGTGCCTGTCGGAGGACTCAGGAGGCTCGCCTACCCCCAGCCTCGGACACACCGAAAAACGGTATGTCCCATTACAGTTTCCCAGGTGTAAGATAGTTCGGTTTTTTTAAAAAATTATTTGCACTCATTTCAAAGTGAAAATGCTGTTTTTTCAAATTTAAAGCTTAAATTTACCCTTTCTCTCCCCCCCCAGGTTGAAACAGTGTGCCTTCTGTTTCCGTGGTGACGACCTCTCTCTGGGTCAGGGTCACTTAGTGGTGTTTGGTCCGACGCCAGGTTACATCCCACTTCACATCCTGAATCGGCGCACCTCGTCCGATCGTGACAATGACTGTCATGACCACTGTTACCGTGGCGATCAAGCACCGCCCACGTGAGTCCCCTTCCCTTCCACACAATCCAAAGTATAGAAACAAAACTACTGAGCAGTATGTAATTGGGATCAATTAACCTGGTGGGGTGTGTGTGTGTGTGTGTGTGTGTGTGTGTGTGTGTGTGTGTGTGTGTGTGTGTGTGTGTGTGTGTGTG
>JASSRZ010000002.1:201280-227451 GCA_032164315.1 Malacoctenus gilli
CACACACACACACACACACACACACACACACACACACACACACACACACACACACACACACACACACACACCTCCCTTTGTCGTTCCCATCAAACTGTTGACCCTCACCTTAAGAGATACGGCTAAGTGTGGGTGTCATTGTCGGCTGCTTCTGTCTGTGATTTGAGTTTTGATTATTCTGCAGTCAACATTATGTAATTGGAGTACTGAACACTGTGGCCTTTCCTTGTCAGAGTGGCTATGTGGAGACGTTCCAGCCAAAGGAGGAAGAGGAGAACTCCATGCACAACACAGTGGTGATGTTCTCCACCTCTGACCTCTTCACCCTCAGACAAGTACGTCTGGCCACATGATGCACTGTTGGACCACATACATGCTGTCTATCTAATGTGCTTGTGTGTGTGTGTTTGTGCCTGTGCGCGCAGGACATGTGTGTGATTTGTGGAAGCTTTGGTCAGGGAGCTGAAGGCCGATTGTTGGCCTGTTCTCAGTGTGGGCAGTGTTACCACCCCTACTGTGTCAATGTCAAGGTCGGTACTTGCATTTGTTTGTGATCTGATTCCTTTAACTTTGAAAAAGTCTTATTTTAGTGTCAGTATGCAGCTTATTTTTTTGTCTTTGTTCATTTACAGATTACGCGGGTCATCCTCACCAAAGGGTGGCGCTGTCTGGAGTGCACAGTGTGCGAGGCATGTGGCGAGGCCAGTGACCCCGGACGCCTGTTGCTTTGTGACGACTGTGACATCAGCTACCATACCTACTGTCTGGACCCACCCCTCCACAACGTACCTAAAGGAGCCTGGAAGTGCAAGTGGTGAGTTCACCTGTGAGTCACTAACCTGTCAAGTTTGAGAGTGCGTATGATTTTTCACACGTTGTGTGTATGTGTGTGTGTGTCTAGGTGTGTGTGGTGTGTACAGTGTGGCTCCACCTCCCCTGGGCTGCACTGTGAGTGGCAGAGCAACTACAGTCGCTGCGCACCGTGCTCCAGCCTGAGTCGCTGCCCTCTGTGTCTTCGTGCGTACCTGCAGGACGACCTCATCCTGCAGTGTCAGCAGTGCGACAGGTAAAAACACAGGCGTGTGCACCCTTGTAAATACGCACAGGTTTACACACAGTCAACAGCCAGCCTGCTCCCACTCTTTAAACATTATGTAAACAAACAGATAATAATCATAACCTCTATTAAAGAGGTTACATTTTCTGTTTGTCTTTTGCAAATTAACTTAGAAATTTCTGCATAGATTAAGATCAGATTTACAGGAAGGGCGAGGGCACATGCAAGGAACATGTGGTGGTTGGTGGTTTCTTGGTTGGAGGTTTGCGCTTTTCAGGTCTGACTAGTTGTTGTTTATTTTTATGGACTACTTTTTTTGAACTCCCTAGGAAAGTACCTGGATGGACAGTGGTAGCATTAACTGCATTGGCATCAGTGTGAGTCGTGTTGCTGTGTATGCAGGTGGGTCCATGCTGTGTGTCAGGGTCTGACCTCAGAGGAGGAGGTGGAGGCTGCTGCTGACGAAGGCTTCGACTGTACGCTGTGCAGAACACACGGACGCAGCTCCTCCGGTGAGCACGTGCACACAGCTGCTTTTATTGTGAAGAGCATTCTTTTATTGTGACCTATGTAGCTGACGGTGCTGTGCGTCTTCCAGGAAGGCCAGAGTCTTTGGGGCCCCTCATGGCTCAGATCATCTCCAGGATCAGAGAACCTGGTGCGTCCTGCTCTGCGTGTGTGTGATATTGTCATTGGCAGGTTTTATTGTCGTGTATTGATGTGCCCAATTTGTGTGTTTGTGTTGACTGCCGCAGAGACAAAGACTTTCACTCAGGACGGAGTGTGTCTCACCGAGTCTGGTCTGTCCCACCTGCAGTCCCTGGTGGAACCGCTGACATCACCGCGCAGATACCGCAGGTAACCTTCCTCCTGTTACCGTCCTCCTCCTGTTATCTTCCTCCTCATCTTCTCCATCAGACTTACCTGTCTCCATATCGCAGGTGTAAACCTAAACTAAAGCTGAGGATCATAAACCAGAACAGTGTGTCAGTCCTCCAGACACCTGATCTTGACACGCCTACCGAGCAGGACCAGAGTAGAGGTAAGACACATGCGGGCGTGTTCACACACGCTCACAGACGCTCACTTGGTCTCACACTCACTCTGTTGTCTGTTCAGAGATGGAGTGTGAGATGAAGTTTGACTCCAGCCCAGAGCGAGACCACGCTCATGATGATGATGTTGCAAAGGAACCTGAGGTTACTGATGGCAGCAAGAAGAAAAAAAGGAAACCTTACAGGCCAGGTGAAAATGGAACAAAAGATGCACCTGTGTGCGTGTGGGTGTGTGGGCGCATGTGGTGACCCATCTGTTTCCGTTTCTCAGGTATCGGGGGCTTCATGGTGCGTCAGCGAGGAGGTAAATCTGCTCCGAGCAGAATCAAACTGTGCAGGACGGATCCCTCAGAGACGCTGCCCAGTCGAGACGAAGGTGAGATCGCACTGCCCGTTCCTATCTTCGTCTGTCTGTAGACTAAGGTAGACACAATATCTTAACCAATCACTGTTTATCCCTTAGGGCTGCTTGATGCTGACGTTTCTATGGAGACAGCCCCTTCTGGTGACCAGACCCTGGAAAAGGTGAAGAAGCGGTACAGAAAGAAGAAGACAAAGCTGGAAGAGGCCTTCCCTTCTTACCTCCAGGTAACGCATGCACGCGCGCGCACGCATGCACACACATCTGTGTGTCCCTGTGCTCTGATTGGCTGTTTGTCTCTTACAGGAAGCCTTCTTTGGTCGAGATCTTCTGGAACATAGTCGGCAGCTGGACAGGAAGACAGTGTCAGAGACACCAGGCAGTAGCCATGCACCAGGTGTGGGATCATGTGGGAATAAAGGCCCCACCGCAGGAAATTATGTCAATGCCATGGCTACCAGCACTAACGGAAAGCAGGGAACACTACGTGAGTTAACTCTTTTAATCACTTTACTCCTTGTTTGGTTGCATTTATCCCTGCATTGAGTCCCCGCTGACAGAAAACAATGTCTTTGGGAGGAGGGGTTCATCTGCTGCCCCGAGTGCCAGGTGCTAGCTTGGTATCTGTGGTACTGGTGGGTTGCTTGTTTTCCACTGGTTGTGCCTCACCTTGAGGCAGCAGCAGCAGCAGAAGATTGCAGTGCAGCAGGAGAAGTCTATATAACCCCATTGCTGGTTATTCTGCTATGGTCACCGAGACAGTTTCCCTCCGTCGTCCTTGGCGATGTTAAGCTGCGTTCCATCGTGAAACCTGTCCATCCTGCCATTGTCACAATAAAGTTTTATTTATCTGTGGTCCTAACATCACATGTGCAGTAGTCGTGTTCCTGTGTGTTGTGGCTCATTTCTCACACAATCTGACCCATTCCCGTGTGCTACCATGATGTGTGTGTGCTATCATCCAGCCATGTCGGAGGACGCTCTCATGGACCTCTCTGATGTCCTTAACACCGCCCCCCACATCCTGGCCACAGGACCAACAGGTACACACCTGCCAGTATCCATAACCCTCTGCCCAATTCTTGGTGTAGGAGATAAACAGGAAGTCAGCGGTTGGCCAGATCATCACAGAGCATTCAAACACCCACATCATCACAGTGTTTCTGTTTCCAGGTCAATTCCAGGTGGAGCGCTCTCCTTCTCCATTTGGTAAGACCCAACAGGATGACTTGCTCCCCGTCCGGCTCAGCATTGAGCTGCTCTAATTCTTCCTTTTCTCCTTTTGGAAGGCTGCACTCTTCCACAGCTGCTGCTCGGTGGCCTGTCACAGTTCAAAACTGTCTAAAAGAACAAACCAGATTATTTTATCCAGCTTAACGGCTCTTCAACAAAGTGCAATATGTCTTCAGTTACCTTTGGCATCCCAGGGTACAAGAAATCGCTCTCTTCAACCTGCATTGACAAACTTTTCCAAACAATGACTTACTTTTTGGTGATTACCACGGGCACCTTGCTGTTGTGACACAGTCTTCTGAGGCGGTTCAGCTGTCTAACTCCTCCCACATCTCTCCAGATACTTCTTTTCAAACTGGCCCCTCCTCCTCCGTTCTGCTGCTTTGCGTGTTTATAACCGTCTGTTTCTCTCTGTGCCTCAGCCGGTCTGGACATCAGCTCTGTCACCAACTGTACCTCTTTCGCCTCTGACCCCATTGGTGGAGGTGGGCGGAGCCATCGGATGGTGCAGGAGGAGCCTCTGGACGCTATCCTCAGTCCAGAGCTCGATAAGATGGTGTCAGATGGTTAGTACAAAGACCTGCAGCTCAGTGTGTCTCCAGTTGATCATTAACTAGCTATTGTAACAAGTTCTCCTATGTTTCAGGAGCCATCCTGAGCAAACTGTACAAGATCCCAGGTAAATACACACACATACAATGGTATTTTGTATATGATGTATTAGCAGGATAGTTTTAAATCTCACAGTTTTCATCTGTTTGTGCAGAGCTGGAAGGGAAGGATGTGGAGGAGGTGTTTACGGCTGTTCTCAGTCCAAACAGAAGCAACCAATCAGATTTGAGCCAGCACACACACACTGCTGCTGGAAGCAAGATGCAAACACAAAACACAGGTACACACAGATGCACACATACAACACAGGTATATGCACTTACTGAGTTGTGCTATCAAATGTGAAGTTCATCCACTGAAACACTATGTGTGTGTGTGTGTGTGTGTCTGTCAACAGTTGTGTTTCCTCGCATGCCCTTGATGAACGGCCTCATGCAGCCCACATCGCACCTATCCAGCAGCTCAACAACACCTGGTGGGATCCAAAGCACCTTTAAGACGTCGCCACTTCCAGAGGGCCCAGGACCCGCCCCCAGACTGGCTTTGGCCAATCGGACACCAGAGGGCGAGCAGGAAACACTGTCGACAACTCAGAGGGGGATGTTGAAGTGGGAGAAGGAAGAGGGTCTGGGAGAGCTGGCAACCGTGGCACCTGTCCTCTACTGCAATACCAACTTTCCCCAGCTGAGGCAGCAGTTCGCTGGTACACACACACTTTTGTATCGTGTCTTTTCTTAACTCAAAACATCATATTATTGTATCATGCAATCTTTAATCAAACCAAAGTAAAATTCAGTTTAATTTACTAATTCAAAGCAAAAAAAACAGACACAGCAACTTGGACAACACAATAAAGAGGCCATCACAAACCTCTTGTAAAATGTGTGCGTGTTTGTGATCAGATTGGCCCACCAGATTGAAGCAGATCACCAAGCTGTGGAGGAAAGCCAGTGCTCAGGACAGAGCACCTTTTGTGGTGAGTAGAACAAGCCAGTGTACTGCAGTACAAATACTCTGTTTTGCAGTATGAGTGCTATGAGACTTGCTTTGAAAAAGTCTGTTTGGAACCAGCTCTTGTGATTATCAGTCGCTTTATTTTTAATTTTTGGCTTTTAGTCTATTAATGTGACTTCAAAGTGTCAACTTTTAGCATCTTGTCTGAATTATCACCTTTTTAAAAAAAAATTGCATTTTTTCATTGAAAGCATTTTTCACCTCTGTTTCATAACTTTCTCTGTCTCTATAGCAAAAAGCTCGGGACAACCGGGCGGCTCAGCGCATCAACAAGGTGCAAATGTCCAACGAGCAGCTCAAACGCTCCCAGCCTCCACTGCAGCCCCCATTGCAGTCCCCACTGCAGCCTCCACTGCAACCTCCACCACAGCCCCCACTGCAACTCTTGCAGCAGCAACCAGGGAACTTTGACCCAGTCTCCATCGATGCAGAGGTGGCATTTAAAGACCCGCTGAGGCCCAAAGAGTCAGAACAGGAGCAGGAGTGGAAATTCCGACAGGTGAGCCAAGTTTCTGCACCAGACCATGGTCAGTAACCAGTCCAAACCAGTCTAAACCCAGGGGTTGCTCAGAAACCGGGACTAACCAGTCGTATATTTGAGCAAAGTCTCTCCCTGCAAGCCATCGACTGGATGCTGAATCTCAGGTTCTCTTGGGAAGCACTGACCTCATCTTCTGTGCTTCTCTGCAGCAAATGCGCCAGAAGAGCAAGCAGCTGGCCAAGATTGAAGCAACACAGAAGCTGGAGCAGGTGAAGAGTGAGCAGCTGCAGCTACAGCAGCAGCAGCAACGTCTTGCTGGCCGTCTGTCACCTGACGCCAGTAGTCACAGTCCAATGACCCCTGGCGGGGGTGGCTCGCCTCTGCAGCCTTCGAGAGACACTCCGTCCAGGCAGCAGCACCTCCTCCTGCAGGGAGGCTCAGGAAACGACGTCTTTCTTCGGCCTCAGGCTCCACCTCCTTCGGGCTTCTCCTCGCTTCCTCACTCCCCTCATTCCTCCTCCCCTTTGCACCAACCACCCTCCTCCCCACAGGTGTTTTCCCCGCCACCCTCGCGGCCCTCCTCACCTTGGGATCCGTACAGTAAGGCAGTGGGAACTCCTCGACCCACCTCCTCCCAAACAGGAGCTCCGCTGGGCCCCCATCAGCAGCGCCGCAACTCCTTCAGCTCCTCTTCCCCAGCCCACGATGCAATGAGCTCCCCAGCTCCATCACCTGACTCTAAGACTGCAGATGTCTGCAGGAGCCTTGGGTCGCAACCAGGTACTGAGCAGACTATGCACTTCGTTTTGTCTTCCTACGGATCACCTCCTCCCGCTGAGTGTCTCCTCCTCCTCCTCTCCTCCTGCAGGGCTGCAGCAGAGCCGATCGGGTGTGATGAGTCCTTCCTCTGGGGTCAGGTTGGATCAGTCCTTCCAGAGAGCGAGTGTCCGAGCTGCACTTGGGCCTGGTGATGTGGTCCATGGTGGGGTCTTCAAAGCCCCCATGCCCCCCCAACACCAGCTCCAGCAGGAGGTGTTTGGCAGCCCAGGTGGGGGAAGGAGAGACCCGTCCAGACCTACCGACCTGAACTTCACCATGCCACCTTCCCAAGATTCCTCCTTCCCCTCCTCCCCCCTCTCAGGACTCGGCTCCCCCCATCGAAGCCCCTACCACCAGGCACCTGGCACTCCCAGACCGGACTACAGCCAGCAGGTCCAGGACCCTCTAGCCCCTCGGCCGTCCCCGGACATGTACACAGCACCTCAGACCCCCGGGACGCCACGCCCCCACTCGGATCCTGCCTACCTCACCACGCCACCCTCATTGAGACTGGACCAGTACAACCAGCAGTCCGCTAACCACCGTCCATCCCCGTCTCATTCAACCCTGGACCCCTACGCCTCTGCTCCGGGGACGCCATGCCCCTCTACATCTGAACGCTTCCCTCGGTCGCCAGGCAATCAACGCTGCGGCGACCTTTATGCCCATAAAAGTCATGATTCTTTCAGCATGGCCCCCACAGACGACAACTGCCCACCACAGACTGCAGGAGCCACCTTGAACCCCTTGAGTGTGGAGCCCCACCAGGTACGAGCCACGACACATGCCAGACCAGCTGCACCTTCATCACATGAGTCATATCTCACCTCGTCTGTTCCCCCTCTCCTTTCTTTCCTACGTTAATTTGCAGCAGTCACCAGGGCGACCGCAGCATGATGCCATCCCCAGAACCCCCAGCAGCCATTCTGGGACATGTGAGGAAGGTGGAGGCTTCTCCAGCCTGGCCAGTCGGACCCCGGCTCATGATCCCTTCGATCAGGGTCACATGACGCCAGGCCCTTCAAAAATAGACAAGACGACAACGAATGACATGTCTGCAATGGGCGTGGCTTCTCTGGAGGGACCAATGAGCATGCTGCCCCAGCTTGGTGACTCAGAGGAGAAGCTCAGACAGGTAGGACAGATGTTCCCTCAAATGCAGTTCGACCTCTGCATTGGCGGATGGTTGATTCAGTTCTGTGCGGTGTCTCTGCAGCGTCAGCGACTCCGGCAGCTCATCCTAAGGCAGCAGCAGCAGAAGAGTGCGATGCGGCAGGAGAAAGGTCTGCACGAACAGGCTCCTGGATCGGCTGCCCCAACTGGACCTGCTCCTGGCTCTGCTACACCTTTGCACAGCTGGTCCCAGGAGGAGTCCTCCCCTGCCCCCCAAGTAGAGCTTTTTGGACGTCCGCCTCCACCCTATCCTGGCACAGTGCGCCCTGCTGGCCCCCTCCTTAGGTTCCCTGGGGGGTTCCCAGGGGAGCAGCAGAGGGGCTTCAACCCTAATGAGCTGGCTGTTCACAGGCCGAATCTGCCCCGAGAGCTGGGTGTTCGGGGGCCAAAGCAGAGGTGGGAGGAGCAAAACACACGTGCTCCAGGTTTTACAACTACAGTTTATTCTAACTCAGCCTCCTGGTCTCTTCCCTCAGATTCGTGGTTCCTCCTGGAGCTCCAGCAGGACTTCAGGACTCCTTTCTGCGTCCTCCACAGGGGGCACTGCCTACCTCCATGCTCAGTGTGGTGGGACCCACCCAGGTCCAGATGAGGAGGCCTATTGCTGGAGAGTTCACAGAGATCCGCCCGCTCTCTGCTCCCAGCACTCAGCCACACATGATGCCAGGTAAGCTGTGATTGGCTGTCTGCCCTGTGACCTGCTTCAATTTGAGCACCTGAAACCTTACTGAGCTGAAACCTCTGTGCCCCCCCCCCCAGGTGTCCCTCAGGCCTTCTTTCCCCGCTCCCTCCCAATCCAGCCGCACAACATCATGGGACAGCCCTACATTGAACTCCGACACCGCGCGCCAGAGCAACGCCTCCGCCTGCCCCTCCCTCTGTCTGCAGCTCAGGACTCTGTGGGGCGGACGGGCCTGGGGGTCTCGCTGGCCACTCAGCAAATGGTGATGGCGAGCGGCATGGAGCAGTTGAGTCAGCACGACCAGCAACACCTGAGCCACCCGACAGCTCTCTCTCAGAGCGGGGAGTCTGTGCTCCCGGGGGCCGAAGGGATGGAAGAGCACCTGGAGGGGGAGGACTCGGCAGTGAAGGACTTGGAGGATGTTGAGGTGAAAGATCTGGTGGACCTCAACCTGAACCTTGACCCCGAAGATGGTACGAAACCACAATTGACAAATTAGAGCTCAGACTTAATGTAACAGAGAAACCTCTCAGGCAGCCAGACTGGGGATACACGTTGGTGGGCCTCAGGGCCATTGGGTTGCGCGAGGCTAACAGGGTGTCATGTGACTCGTGTCTCTTTCAGGTAAAGAAGACTTGGATCTCGGTCCCAACGACCTGCATCTCGATGATTTCTTGCTGTCGGGGAAGTTTGACCTGATTGCATATGCCGACCCCGAGCTGAACCTGGAGGACAAGAAGGACATGTTCAATGAGGAGCTCAACCTCGGGGAGGAGGAGAAAGAGGGAGGGGACAAAAGGGGGGAAGGAGCAGGGGGCCTCCAGAAGCCTGACCGTCACACGCACCCAATGGGGCTGCTCAAGCAAGAAGTGAAAGACGGTGTGAAGGTGGAGGCCGTCAGCACCACCAACAGACCCCCAGGAGCTGCAGGGACCGAGACAGGAGTAGATACCCTCTCCACTAAGGTACGGCCCTAATTTAGTGGCGGTCACTCATTCAGGTTAAACCCTTGGTGACTCCTTCACTCACCCCTTTGTCTCCCCTCAGGAGAAGCTAGACAGCTGTGGTCCTTCGTCAGGGGCAGTGCCGGTGCCACAGGGCCAGGAGCAGGCGCTTTCCGTGGCTGCGAGGGCTGTCCTCCCTGCAGCCGGAGGTAATTGCGGCTCCTCGTTGCTCACCTCAGCCAGAGACCTCCTCTTTTTGCACCTCCTCCTTTCTCTGATTGTCTCCTCCTCCATTCTCCTTTTTCTGACAACTTTTTTGTCCTCTTGTATCTTCCTCAAACCCCTCGATTTGCTCCATATCTTCTCCTCCTGACGCCATCTCCTCCTCCTGCCCACAGGTTCACATACCTTCCAGCAGAGACCCCCCGGACCCTCCTCGGCTCTCCTGACCTCCCTTCCACAGGGGGTCCCGCTGTCTCCTCACCAGCTGCCCCTCCAGCTTTCCCAGACACCCGTTCTCCTCCAAACACAGGACCAGTCTCCCCAGGAAGGGACCTCCAACCAGAACAAGTCCAGGCCTCTTCTTCTTGAAGAGCAGCCGCTCCTCCTGCAAGAACTCCTGGACCAGGAGCGCCAGGAGCAGCAGCAGCAGAAACAGATGCAGGCCCTCATGAGACACAAGTCCAGCCCAGACCCAGTGTTTCCCAACATGGGTAAGACCATGAATGACCCGAAACCTGAACCTCGAAAAACAAAGACCCAACCCATGAGACACCCTCTGACTCTGTGTGTGTGCGTGTGTGTCAGACTTTGATTCCATATCAGACCCCATCATGAAGGCAAAAATGGTTGCTCTGAAGGGGATCAATAAAGTGATGAGTCAGGGGACTCTAAGCCTGAACCCCATCGCCATCAACAGGTGAGACCCTCTGACCTCTCTGGGTATTTGTTACATCACCGCTCTGTCTCAACCTGTCATGTGTTTGTGTCTGTGCATCAGGTTCCAGCAGACTCCAGGGCCTGCAGCTGCTCCAGGGGTCCCGGCCCCACAGGGGCCTCCTCAGCCTCCTCAGGTGCTGGGACAGGTATGTAGAAGTTCACACCACAGCATGAAAGGTCTCTGAGTCACTGGTGGGCTTTTACGATCATGTGGACACAGTCTGTGTTTTTAAAGAATAGCTGGGACAAAGTGTCAACCAGTAAAAGTTCACACCTCACAAGAGACTTTAGTGTGCTTAACGATTAGTGGTAGAAATGCACCATAAACAATGGATGTGGCACTGCTGATGATGTCATTGCTTGCTCTGTAGTCACAGGATGGGAAGCTGCCCCCCCAGCTGGTGCGACCCAACCCTCCTAGCTTCGGACCAGGCTTCGTCAGTGAGTAGCTCGTCATCCTTACCCCTGCCCTTTCATAGAGAAACATTTAGGGATTCAGACCAGAACATTCTCCTGCTGGTTGCCACAGCCTGCCTCACAGCACCTCCTCTGTCTCACTTAGATGAGTCTCAGCGGCGGCAGTATGAGGAGTGGCTTGGGGAGACGCAGCAGCTCCTCCAGATACAGCAGCGCCTACTGGAAGATCAAATCACCACCCACCGCAAGACCAAGAAGGCTCTGTCTGCCAAGCAGAGGACGGCCAAGAGGGCGGGACGAGCCTTTGCCGAGGAGGATGCCACTCAACTGCGCTACATCAGTGAGCAGCAGGGGGTGGTGCAAAAGCAGCTGGAGCAAGTAAGCAAACGCTCACCTGAGCACCTGAAGACCAACTCATCACTGTAATCCCTCTGTTCTGCTTTCCGAGGAATACCTGTAAACACCTAAAACATTGCGTGTGTGCGTGCGTGTGTGTGTGTGTGTGTGTGTGCGTAGATCCGAAAGCAGCAGAAGGACCATGCAGAGCTCATTGATGACTATCGCACCAAACAACAGCAGAGAGCTCTGCAGCAACTGCCTGCTCCGCCCGTCGTTCAAGCCCCACCCACTCCCCAGCCTCTGCTGTCCTCATCCACCCTGGTGCCCCGTCAGGGGAGCCAGGTGCCAGTTCGGCCCCAAAGCGTCCCTCCTGGCTGGATGCCGGCGGGTGGGGCTCCGGGTATGATTGGACAGAGGATGCCATCTCACCTCCCCGCTCAGATCCCCCCAGTCCTGCCCAGTGCCCCCCCAGTCACCCCACATTCCTCAAATCCTCCTGGGATGGTATCAGGAATCACCCCCCCAACCGCGAACTTCACAACTGGTCCCTCTGTTGACCCCAACGGAGCTGCAGGAGAGGGAGCCTCCGCCACCCCGCAGGTAACAAGACGCTTTAACTGCGCTGATAAAAAGAAATGACATCGTTACAATGGATGTCAGATGACTTCTGACATGTGACTCCACACCTCTGTGCTCCTCCACAGGTGAAGTTTGACGACAACAACCCGTTCAGCGAGGGCTTCCAGGAGCGCGAAAGGAGGGAGCGTCTGAGGGAGCAGCAGGAGCGGCAGAGAGTTCAGCTCATGCAGGAGGTACAACTTTCAGACCTGAGAGCTGCTGTGGCTCAGATGTGCCTCTTGTTCAGAGCTTTTGTGTTTGAAGATGTGACTCTGCCCTCAGGTGGAGCGCCATCGCGCCCTGCAGCAGCGGTTGGAGCTGGAGCAGCAGGGGCTCCTGGGGGACTCAATGGCTCCCGGGTCTGCGGCTGCCTCTCCAGCTGGAGTTCTTCCAGGGTCCTGGGTTGGACAGACTCCAGGACCAGGTCCTGGAGCTCCCGGGGACTCGCCGCCTGACAGTATTACCCAAATGCCCTTCCTCAGCTCAGAGCTGCCCCAGGACTTTCTGCAGTCCCCCCGAGCCTCCAGGGCACACCCGCAACAGCAGGTTGCGGCACCGTTCCCACAGCAGCCAGGCCTCCATCCAAGCCTCAACCCAGGCCTCACTGGAGGACCCCTGCACTCTGGTTCCCACCCTACTCAGGGGCTGCCCCCGGGGGCCAGGGGGTCCCTCGGGACTCCTTCTAACCTCCAAAGTAGGCCGAGGCCCCCCGGGTTCTTCGGGCCCTCAGCACAGGGACAGGCAGGAGTCGGAGCGGCAGGAATGACACCTTCCCATCCTGGAGGTCATCGGTTTGGACCGGAGTCTTCCTCATCCTCTCCGTCGACCCCCATCCCCTCTTCTTACCCCTGCTCCTCTGCTGCGGGCCCCGCCTCCCTCATCCAGCTCTATTCTGACATCATTCCGGATGACAAGCCAAAGAAGAAGAGGAACAGAAGGAGGGAAGGAGATGACACAGCGGGAGGAGGAGGGACCAGGACACCTCTGTCCTCGCACTCCGATGACCTCACAGCTCCACCCACTCCGGCCCACTCAGACACCTCCTGCTCCACACCCACTCACAGCAGCACGGAGCAACCGGAGGGAACCTTCCATCAGAACTCCTCCCTCTTTGGACTGGCTCCGTCCTCTGAGTTGGAGAGGCAGCTGTCCGTCAGCTCTGCAGCCCAGCAGAGAGCCTCCATCCTGGGCTTGGATGGCCAGAAAGCGTCCCTGTGTGCTGCTCGGCTCGAGGTCAAGGTTTGCAACTTTATCACTACTGATGGTACTACTCCTGGCACCGTATTGGCACTCGGTAGTAATGCTGTTCTGTGTATTTCCTCTTGCAGAAGGAGCGCGTTGAGGGTGGAGCCTGTGGCAGTGTGGTGAAGATGGAGGAGGGAGGTGGGGACACCTTCACCTCCTCTCCTCTGCAAGGAGGAGATGGTGGGAAGGAACTGCTGAGACACCTGCTGAAGGATAAGATGTCCCCGTCCACCATGTCATCGCCCACTGGGCAGGCCCCTCCCACCACCTGTCGCCAGCTGTCCACTGACAGCATGCGGTCCGAAGAGGAGGAAGGACCTGGTCTCCATGGCAACATGGTGAGGAGACACAGTTTGAACCATAACCGTCGATCGTGAATATCAGTTAGCTATTTCCTCTCAAGGTGCATGTGCTGTGATCGACTCCGTTTGGGACTAACCTGCTTTACCTGTATCCTCCTGCAGGGGGTGACTGACAGTCTTGGTCCAGATTTGCTCGATTCATGCGACAAGAAGAAGCTACAGCACTGCAAGAGGGCAGCCCGACCCGATAAGGACCGAGCTCCTCCTAAGAGCAAGAGGAGGAAGAAGGAGGAGGAGGAGGAAAAGACCCTGCATGCCTCCTCTTCGTCTTCTGGCCTGCAGGTGACTCACCTCAGACAAGTAAAGCCACGTCCAATGTCTGTCAACAAAGCAAAAGATACACTGGACATCGCGCAGCATTAACACCTCTTCACCGATGCCTCCTTCCAGCTGTCTGTGCTGCCACTCATGGAGCCGGTCCTCCAGGTGGATCTGAGTCTGTTCCCCCCATACGGCAGCTCGACTCTGGGCAAAGACTCCAGGCTGAGCGGCTCCTTCGGTAACGCCTGCCTGGACGGAGTCACAGACTACTACTCTCAGCTCATATACAAGGTAGTGCTGCAACACCACCGTCACTGCAGAGATACTACATCACACTGTCGCCGCAGAGATACTATGTCACTGTTTCAACGATTCGTGTGTCTGCAGCAGAATAATCTCAGTAACCCCCCGACACCGCCTGCCTCTCTGCCGCCCACGCCACCACCCGTCGCCCGGCAGAAACTCGTCAACGGTTTTGCCACAACGGAGGAGCTGAGCAGGAATGACATGAGTGAGCAGGACGGTGAGCGATGGCCAGATCAGAGCAACAGCAGTACAGAGTCATCCTCTGGCAGGTGAAACACTGCTGTCGAGTTTGTGGAATGAAGTATCTAATTACTTGTATTCTCTGCAGTTAAAGGTGTGTCGGCTCTGAAGCAGAAGGGGCAGGAGCTTCTTTCTCTAAACCATGCCTCCAAGGCTGTGGATGTGCCCGCCTCCCTGCCAACGCCACCCCACAACAGCCAAGAGGAGCTGAGGTATGCCCCGCCCACTATCAGGCCCTCAAGTGTCTGGTTATATCAACACGCAGCATCTTACCTGTGCTCTTGGGGTCTTTCAATCACAGAGTGCAAGACTCGACAGGGCGCCAAACCCCAGACAGCTTCGTTCCGTCGTCATCTCCGGAAAGTGTGGCGGATGCAGAGATCAGCCGGTACCCAGACCTGTCCTTCATCAAGCTGGAGCGTCCATCGCCCAGCCCCTCACCTACGTTTCCCATGATTCCTTGTGCCAAGGGGAAAGGTCAGTCTGCTGAGGTTCAACTCTCTCTCATTTACTGATACACTCCCATGTGTTTAACCATGTGTGTGCTTGTGTGTGTGTGTGTGTTCAGGTTCTGCAGTGAAACAGGAAGTGAAGGTGGAGCCAAATTATCAGGCTCCTCCCTCTTGCTCAAGCACAGACCTGGTTACCATAGCAATAACCCTTCACCCTGTTGCATCCCAGGTAAATATTACATGCATTATGACCAGATGTACTTGTACTTGTCGCCCAGACGTGTTGGAGCTGGCTCCTCACCGCTGCACTGTCTCAGTGAAGCCTTCAACAGCACCTCCCCCTCTGTGACATCACTTTGCCATTGCTTTCCAGAACGTTCCCGGTGTGATGGCAGCAATGGCGGAGCTGCTGCAGGTACCTGTCCCTGTGGACTACCAGCTGAGCCGAGCGAGCGGCCCCCAGCAGAGCTCGCTGGCACTGCTGGCCGGCGTCCGGGTGCCTCTGACACAGGTGAGGGCCCCTGGTGCAGGAGCAGCTGACAAGCAGCTGAGGAACAGCTTGCTGACTCTGTGTGTTTTTATTCTGCAGAGTGCGACTAGCTGCAGACCTCAGAGACCTCCAGTGTCTGCAGGAGGGGCCGGTCAGTACACATTCACTCACGCACACATCAGTGCCATCGCTTCCTCCCTCTCACTCTATGTACTTTTATTTCAGGTGTGCGAATGAACCACAGCCAACATGGCGGCTCTGCGCCTGCAGCTGTCAGACCTCAGTTTTGCAGCTACTGCAAGGGACTTCTGGGAAACGGAGTTCGCATCGTCAAGGAGCTCAAACAAGTAAGATGTCAGAGAAGTGTTACGTAGACTGCAGAGGTGAGACAGGAAGTCACCGTGTGTCCGTGTGTGTGTGTGTTCCTTCCAGGAGGCTCAGTCCAGACCAGCATCCAGCCTGGTGTTCTGCAGTCTCAACTGTTCGAATCTCTTCACTTCGGACCCCCAGCGGTCAGGGGGAAACAAGGTGAGCGTGCGTTCACATGATGCATGTTTTTGTGACTGATGGCTGCTCCAAACACCCAACCCGTGTGTGTCCATGTGCCTTCAGTGCGTGGTCCCTGTAGTGCCGTCCGGCTCCGAGCGTCCCTCCCCCGACAGGGTGCAGCACCAGTACACCAACAACATGTCCTCCATCACCGTCCACTCGCTCTCCCACACACTGTCCTGTCCCTCCCCCTCGTCCTCTGCGACCTCCCCTCGCTCCTCCCCGCCACTGGCCTTCCCACCCGCCTCCGCCATCACTATGGAGTCCAAGCCTCGCGTGGACAGCCTCAAGGTGGGTGTGCTTACCGAGAGCATCAATGTGGGTTGTAAAGATCAGCTGACGTGGTGACAAACCTCCAAATGGTTAACAGGTGAAGGTCAAATTGAAGCCCCGCCTTCGTGCGGTCCCAGGTGGGGACGACCTTCTGTCACCAAGATTCATCAAGAGGGTGAAAAGTTCCCGCTGGAAACGCTGGAGTATGAGCATCACACTGAGCAGGTGAGTGTGGTAGCACCGTGCTAAACATGTTGGCACATTAGTCTCGTGCGCAATCATTTAAGCAACACGCTGCACAAGCTTTATTGAACTGTCTCTTCTTCAGGGGCCCCAGCAATCCAAACGAGGTGGTTGCTATGCCAACAGAGGAGGAGGTGGACACGTTGCTCAAGAAATTAGGGGCATGTCTACGTCCCGAACCGCTTCCCAAAGACGAGCGCAGGTGCTGCTTCTGTCACCAGCAAGGAGACGGACTGACAGACGGACCGGCTCGGCTGCTCAATCTGGACCTGGATCTGTGGGTGAGTCCCGAATCCAGTGCTGGTTTGCAGGGACTCTGGTGGTCGTCCCTCACCTGAGCGGTGCCTGAGCTGTTTGCCATTGTGTCTCAGGTGCACCTAAACTGCGCACTGTGGTCCAGCGAGGTGTACGAAACGCAGGCAGGTGCCCTCATCAATGTGGAGCCAGCGTTGCGGCGAGGACTGACGCTGCGATGCGCTCACTGCCAGCAGATCGGCGCCACGAGTGGCTGCAACCGACTGCGCTGCACCAACACCTACCACTTCACCTGCGCACTGCAGGCCAGCTGCACCTTTTTCAAGGTCTGACACACACACACGCACACACACACACACACACACACACACACACACACACACACACACACAGGTTTGAGTTGACTGCCAGTAAACACCTCCTCCATCTTCTTGCTCCTCCTCTCTCTCTCCCACCCCCTTCGCCGCCTCCTCCTCTTCCTCCTCCTCCTCCTCCTCCTCCTCCTCCAGGATAAGACCATGCTCTGCCACCTCCATAAGCCCAGATTGGTTGCTTTCAGCGGGGACCGGTCTTGCAGCGGCTCCCCCTCCTCCACTCCAGGCTCGACCTCTGACCCTGTTGCGGTGTCCTGCGACCCTTATGACTCGGAGCTGCGGTGTTTCGCCGTGTTTCGTCGTGTTTTTGTGCAGCGGGATGAAGCGCGGCAGATCGCTGCCGTCGTGCAGCGCGGCGAGCGACAGCACACTTTCCGAGTCGGCAGCTTGCTCTTCTGTGCCGTCGGGAGGCTCCTCCCACAACAGATGAGACACTTCCACAACCAGGCGGCCATTTTTCCTGTTGGTTACCATACCAACCGCATCTACTGGAGCATGCGTCACAACAACAGGTATCATCCAGCATCGTCGGCTATAGACACTATTTTTCAGACATTGTCAAAACTCATCACGATGTGTGTGGTGTGTTCAGGAACATGGGGTAAATTATATTCTCAGCTAATTAGTGTGAGGCGTTAATAGGACTCGGCTGAATTGTGTTTTTGTCCTGCTCCTGTCCTGCAGGCGCTGTAAGTACATGTGCTACATCGAGGAGCAGAAGGGCCAGCCGCTGTTCAAGGTGAAGGTCAAAGAGACTGGACACGAGGACCTTGTCCTGACAGGGGACACACCCAAAGGTAAAGACCCCTGTCAAAGTCATCTGCCTGCAGACCGTTCAACCCTGTTCAACACTTTTTTTGCTCTTCACGGTGTCACTGTGACAAAAACAAAATTTGGCGTTGCTTCCTCACTGTTAGGAATAGCAGACATCATATAGGTGCAAGGACGCTTGACAGGCGATAATGAAAGTTAAATGTTGCTGTTCTTTCATACTTAACATACAAATTATGGCCCAATTTTGTCACTTGACACAAACTCGTGCTGCAATTTGTCGGTGAACTCTGATGGGTGTCATTCAGAAGGATGAGCGGCGGCTGATTCACTGCTGTGCATGTCTGTCTCCCAGCTGTGTGGGACCAGATCCTGGATCCGGTGTCCCGGATGAGGACCTCGAGTGGAACTCTGAAGCTGTTTCCAGTTTACCTGAAAGGAGAAGATCTCTTCGGTTTGACCACATCTGCAGTGACCCGCATCATCGAGTCTGTGCGTCCCCACACACACGCTGGACAGCTGGTGGATGGCCGAGAAACAGAGTCTCACTTTGTGTGTGTGTGTGTCTTTGTCTATGTGTAGTTACCTGGTGTGGAGGCCTGTGAGGGCTACACGTTTCGTTTCGGCAGGAACCCTCTGATGGAGTGGCCGCTTGCCTTCAATCCATCAGGCTCAGCTCGCTCTGAACCCAAAGCATGCCAGGCCAAAAGGTAAGAACACACAAACACGCACGCAGACGTCAAACAGCAGCATGATTGTTTGCTATGCACTTTGAACGCAGCATGCTTGTGCGCTTTAGGCCATTCCTGCTGAGCAGTGTGGCCCCCAGGTGTCAGGGGTCGGTGGGCGCCATCGTGGGCCTCGTCCCTGGCGTGCTCTCGCTCTCCCCGGGCGAGTCGGTGGCGGCGGCTCATCAGGGACGTCACTCCAAGTCATCTCAGTACAGACGCATGAAGGCAGAGTGGAAGACCAACGTGTACCTGGCTCGCTCCCGCATCCAGGTATGAGTGCGGCGACTCATGGCTGGACAAACAGACACACACCCTTTTGCAGGACTCATAACACAGGAGAGTTGTCTGTCTGTGTGTGTTTCCAGGGTCTCGGTTTGTACGCAGCCAGAGACATTGAAAAATGCACCATGGTCATCGAGTACATTGGAACCATCATCAGGAGTGAAGTCGCCAACCGCAAGGAGAGGCTGTACGAGTCACAGGTAAAAAAAAAAAAAATCACACCTGCAGACCAGGGGACAAAAGCGATCAATCAGTTGCAAGTCATGGTGCTGATTGTGTGTGTATTTGTTTGTGTAGAACCGCGGCGTGTACATGTTTCGGATTGACAATGACTACGTGATCGACGCCACCATCACAGGAGGACCGGCCAGGTGAGATCTCGGTTTGGGTCCTGTTGGTTGTTTCACCTGCAGTCCCTGATTGCGCTCACGTGTGGCCTCTATGTGTGATTGACAGGTACATCAACCACTCGTGTGCTCCCAATTGCATCACTGAGGTGGTGACGGTGGAAAAGGAGAACAAGATCATCATCAGCTCCTGCCGGCGCATCCAGAGAGGAGAGGAGGTCTGTCTGTCTATCTGTCTCTGTCTGTCTGTCCCAGTCCCAGTCCTAGTCCCTGTCCCTGTCCTTCCACACTGACCATCTTCTCTCTCTCCAGTTGAGCTACGACTACAAGTTTGACCTGGAGGACGATCAGCACAAGATCCCGTGCCACTGTGGAGCCGTCAACTGTCGCAAATGGATGAACTGAGCTGGATGGTCGCTTGCTTCTCTGTGGGCGGAGCTGAACTTCATATCAAACCTAAACAAAAACAAACCTGACGTCTTATAAATCATGATGATAATGTTGATTGACAGTAGGTGGAGTTATACATGTGGGTAGGCGGGGCTACAAAAGAGGCTGGTCCTCTGTGTACATTGTGTGTAAATTTGAGTATAAACGCCACTGAGACGAGCGAAAGTCTTGCAGGAACTCTGAAACATGACGACATTAGATAAACAACAATGACTTATTTCAGGAGTCCCGCCCCCTTTCAGTTGTTAATTTCATGTAAAATAAGAGATTTTCTTCTTTTGTATTTATTATTGAATGAAGCTATTTTCTACAGCTGCGGTGCATTTGAGGTCCAGAGTGGCAGCGTGTAAATATGTGTATAATAGATGATAAAAGATGCAGATGCAGTGATTGGAGAAGACTCCTCCCTCTGCGTGCTGATTGGACGCTGCCAGTCCTGCTGACATGTACAGACACAACATGAAGCCTTGTTTTTGTTTTTTATTTTTTATGTAAACAGTGTGAAAATGTTTTGTTTGTTTTGGGGAAAATCTGGTTAATCTGATTTAGAAACATTTACAGAAAATAAAATATTTTACATCCTGAAGGCGCTGTGTGTGTCTCTCTTTCTGCCTGTCTGTCTCTGTCTCTCTCTCTCTCTCTCTCTCTCTCTTTATCATTTTGCTTTCTTTTTGGAAACTTAATGTGTTTTATTTGTTTTTCAAGTTTGGTCTTTGCAAGATGTGCGTCATTTTTTATTTACCTTTTTAAACTAGATGAATGACCTGCTGATCATGAATCACAGTCAATACACACCATAAATTAAAACGAACACTTTAGTCAGATAAATAACCTAAATATTATACTTCAAATAAACTTGTTTTTAAACACACTCTGACGCGAGCATTTTTATGAGCGTTTCATTTCGAAGCCGAAAGGAACTTCTGGTTTTGAGTTGGCGGTGCTTGTAGCTCCTGACTGTGGCCGCCAGGCGGCAGTAACTCCTCGAACTGAGCTTCTGCCGCGATGATCCGCCCTCTGGGATTGGTCAGCAGCTCAGATCACATGACGCATGGTGGCTGACGTAAAGGGGCGGTTCTGATGACGCAACAGATCCATTCAGAAGTCCTGAGAGAAGTTTGATGTTTTTTGTCGAAGCGGCTGGAGGAGCCGCAGCCTGCCTGAGCTGCTGCCCGCTGGAGGGCCACTGAACAGCGTGCGCGGGCCCGATGGCTCCTCGGGGGCGCGTTGGTGCCCGTGGAACGTTCGTGGCCACTGGTTAAATCGGAATTTTTGCATGAAGCTGTTGTTACGCCGCTGCTAACAGACGCTAAGCTACAGGTTCCATTATCGGACAGTAGGTGAGTTCAGGCTCTGCAGCCGCTGTTCTTCTTCGCGGGTTGTAGTTAATCAGAGGCCTTCTCTGAAGGACGCTGAGGGGTTCCTACTGGTTCGCTCTTTGGTGCGCTTGTTAAATTATTAACCCGAAGACATGTGACACCTGTCCACAGGTGTCTGCTGACGTCAGTAGGTGGTGAATTATTGTCCAACCTGCAGACGGACACATAAGTACCTCAAATGTAGCACGGTTACACAACGGTCCAAATAATCTTTGAACACAACCGCGTAACAAACACGTTTCTTAACCTTTTAGCTGTTAGAGTGCAGCTGCCGACACTGGTTGCTATGGTGACTACAGATGTTGAATAGGTGTGTGTTTACATCACACAGGTGGTGCAGAATGAGTGCGGTAAGTGTGAGCGCCACCAGCTGGTGTGGAGCTGCTGCTGTCACTGAGTGTCTGTCCTGTGTATTGTATCAGAGATGTGACAGGGTGGAGGTTTGGTGGCCTCACCTGGAACTCACCCCTCCCCCCCTCCCCCACAGAGGTGTGATGTGAGGCAATGCTCCCTCGGCCACCATGGCCAGTGTCACGCTGCGGTACTTCTGTTATGGCTGCCTCGCCACCTCCGCCACCTGGTGTGTGCTCCTCTTCCTCTACTTCTCTCTGGGGGCGGAGTCAGGTTACAACAGGTTCCCCCTGCCACACCGCGGCCAACAGCCAATCACAGGAGTCCTGGCCGACCGTGGAGCTGGTCGCCGCTCCTTGCCGGCCAAAAAGGGAGTAGAGCTGTCACCAGAGATGGGTGAGGAAAAGTTCTGTAGCGCCCACCTCCCCGTTTGTTCTTTGAATCTGCTGGTTTGACCGTGTGTGTGTGTGTGTGTGTGTGTGTGTGTGCGCGCGTGTGTGCAGGGATGATCTTTAACGAGGCTGATCAGGAGATTAGAGACACTGGTTACCATCGACACGCCTTCAACGTTCTCATCTCCACCAGGCTGGGCTCCCACAGAGAGCTGCCTGACACCAGAGACCCCCAGTAGGACCCCCAAACCCACTGAATTCACATAACATGCTTGAGTGTAACTTGTGTGTGAGATGGAGGTTGAGCGGTGCTTTGTCCTTGTCGCTGGCTCAGGTGCCGGGACAAGTCGTATCCCGTCGCCCTGCCGACGGCCAGCGTGGTCATTTGTTTCTTCAATGAGGCGCTCTCCGCCCTGCTGAGGACCGTCCACAGCGTGCTGGACCGCACGCCGGCATACCTGCTCCACGAGATTGTACTGGTGGACGACTATAGCGAGCTCGGTAATGGTGCTGGTCCTTTCATCTGATTGGTCAGGAGTCGGCAGGTCACATGCTCATGTTCAGTGCGTTTCAGAGGAGCTGAAGGAGGAGCTGGATCGGTACATACGAGAGGAGCTGCAGCCCAAGGTGAAGGTGGTGCGGAACCCGAAGAGGGAAGGTCTAATCAGAGGACGTATGATCGGAGCCTCACACGCCACAGGTAGGCCCCCCCTCCCCCTCCATATCGCTCATAATCCTCCCAGTCCTCCTGGTCCTGCTGGGCTTCTTGGTCTCACTGGTCTTTGTGTCCAGGTGAGGTGCTTGTCTTCCTGGACAGCCATTGTGAGGTAAACCAGGCCTGGCTGCAGCCGCTGCTGGCACCAATCCAGAAGGATCACCACACCGTCGTCTGCCCCGTCATCGACATCATCTCCGCCGATACCCTGGCCTATTCCCCCTCCCCCATTGTCAGGGGCGGCTTTAACTGGGGTCTGCACTTTAAGTGGGACCCTGTCCCCCCTTCGGAGCTGAACGGGCCTGAAGGATCCACTGGACCCATCAGGTAACCGAGCAATCAAGTCTCGAGGCCAGTGTTGATGGCTGTTAGTTGGTCAACCAATGCTAAATTAACCACCATTGGGTCAGCTACCAATCTGGTAAACAATGAACCAATCAGATGACCAACGGACTCATCAGGTGAGCAGCTGATCAGTGTACACCCCAACTGCCCCTCCCCCCTCAGGTCTCCCACCATGGCAGGCGGGCTGTTCGCCATGAACAGGAAGTACTTCAATGAACTGGGCCAGTATGACCCCGGGATGGACATCTGGGGCGGAGAGAACCTGGAGATCTCCTTCAGGGTGAGACGTCTTTAGTTCTGGGTCCACTCTGAGTCTCAGCCTGCACTGACACCGCCGCCCCCCCCCCCAACCTCCCAGATCTGGATGTGTGGCGGCCAGCTGCTCATCATTCCATGCTCCAGGGTCGGACACATTTTTCGGAAGCGCCGGCCTTACGGCTCCCCGGGGGGGCAGGACACCATGGCTCATAATTCCCTGCGTCTTGCGCACGTGTGGATGGACGAGTACAAGGTCAGAACTGTGTGTGTGTGTGCGTGCGTGCGTGCGCGTGTGTGTGTGTTTTACACCTAATGACCCCTCCTTCTTTGATCCAAACAGGACCAGTATCTGTCTCTGCGTCCTGAGCTGCGGGAGCACAGCTTTGGCGACATCAGCGAGCGCGTGGCGCTGCGACAGCGGCTGAGCTGTCGCTCCTTCCGATGGTACCTGAACACCGTCTACCCTGAGATGCAGGCTGTCGCCAATGGCAACAAGCAGCAGCAGCCGCTGTTCATGAACAAGGGCTTGCGGCGGCCCAAAGTCCTGCAGCGAGGACGGGTACTTGAACGCAGCCTGACATGTCCCTGCCTTACATGGTTTTCTCGCACCTCACCGTCGTCTCTCTGTCCTCCAGATCCGTAACATAGCAACTGGGCGGTGCCTGGCGGCCCAGGGACGAGCCAGCCAGAAGGGGGGCGCTGTGGTGCTACGACCGTGTGACCCCCGAGACCCTGAACAGGTGAGCACGCCCGTGAGCACGCCCTATGGATTCCAAGCCCCCACGACCACCACCACCCGCTGACCATCGTGTGTTCTGCAGGAGTGGAGCTACGACGAGGAGGGGCAGCTGGTGCTCGCCGGGCTCCTCTGTCTCGATGTGTCTGAGGTCCGAACTTTTGACCCCCCACGACTGATGAAGTGTCACGGGTCAGGAGGATCCCAGCAGTGGAGCCTGGGGGTAATACGCATGCACGCACACACACACACACACACACACACACACACACACACACACACACACACACACACACACACACACACACACAAACAGACTCTCTCTGACCCTCTTTTCTCTCCTACAGAAGTCCAACCGTCTCTATCAGGTCTCAGTTGGTCAGTGTCTTGCAGTCGCTCAGCCAATTGGACCCAAAGGTTACGTCTCCATGGCGATATGCGACGCCTCACAGGCACAGCAATGGCAGCTGGAGCTCTGAGGAGGTGCCAGGAGGTCCGAGGAGGTCCTACATTCTCCACTCAGGACTGCTGAGATTCCTTTAACCCAGCTGGATCCTTCAGAGGACTCTGCAGTGCTGCCAGTTTCCAGCAGGGGGCGTCAACACCGTGTTTTTAGCTGTGTTTTAGGACCCCTGTGTGATGTCTCCTGGTCCCGTCTGCAGGTTTTTCAAACGTGTGGGTTCACCAATAAAACTTGTGAACACGGTGCTCATCGTTGCAACAGCTTCATGCCTTCTCAATTTAACAGCCCCCCCCCCCCACTTCTGCACCTCCACCTCCTGCTGCACCTCCTCTTCCTACTTCTCCTTCAGGAAGCGTCTCATCTCAACACCAGAAAGACTTTGGCCTCCAGGTTTCTCGCATAGGACGGTTTCAGAACAACAAAGCAAACTCTTTGTTTGTGGAACATTTTTGCTGACCTTTGACCTCCTTTCAGGTCAACAAACACTTCGGTCCTCACAGTGATACACAAACACAAGGCAGCTTCCTAATGTGAGATCATGCAGTCAGAGCAGCTGCCATCTGATTGGATGATCAGAGCCAATCGACACCGTAATGAATTTGTGTTTACAAACCCGAGAAACTTTATTGATCTGCAGCTTTCGAACAGACTGATTGACACGTCTCGTGTCTGTGTGCCCGAGTTGATTATTTTGGATTTGCTACCATGTTTTTCAATCAGAGATTTCATTTTGACCTAAGGACATATGCAGAAATTCCAAAATAAAAGTGTTCTCACAAATGAAAACTTGTTTCTATAAATTCAGTCTTTTGTTTTTACAGTCTTTCCTTTAAATGTGAATTCTCTTTTCTGTCATGGTTTCACACAAATGTTTTGTTTAGTTTTAGACAGATTTCACAATAAAAGCCCCAGAGTAGAACTGGAAATCCTCAACTTTAATCTGCAGAACTCATTTTATAGCTTAACCCTTTAATAAGATTGCACTATGTTCTTCCTTCGCAGACATTATTTGTTGACTCTGTGAGGACCCTTGAAGGTTTTCTCACAGCTATCCTAATTCCTGACAACCATTTTACACTGGGGACCTATCCCAGCAAAAACATAAATGGTTCAGTCCCCGGTGGTCCTGATTGTCAGGCTGTTGGATCAGGCTCTGTCAGGAGAACGAGTCAGAATATTGGCCCATTCTCTGCAGACATCCTCCCAAAGTCAGTGTGGTTCCTGCCGCCCACAGGAGACTCGCACTTAACAGCTCGCCTGATGCAGGAGAAAAGCGAGGCATTCACTGACCTTCCAGGGCCTGGTGCTCACTCGACATCATCATTGTGAAAACCTCACCAGCCAGCTCTCTCCAGGCCCACACGTCAGGATCCTCCTGAGCATCCGTTTCTCTCCACAGAAGCTCTCAGTAACGCAGAAATCCTCCACTGAACCAGGTGTGAGTGCAGCTTTTTGTACAGGCAGAAAACAATTTTGGACATTTGCTCTTCCAAGCTGTCGTTCCCCCCACCGTTCTGTAGGGGACCAACAGCCAGACCAGCGACAGCTCCGCAAAATCATCAGCCAGTGGGCCGTGTGTGCGTGCGTGTGTGTGTCAGAGGTAATCAACAGTAAGTGGTGTGTGTTCCTGGACGGAGACGATCAGCCGCCTGCATCCGATCAATGCAGCGATCAATATAAGACATCACCCTAGTGTGTGTGCGTGCGTGCGTGTGTGCGTGTGTGTGTGCGTGCGTGTGCCTGACTGCTGAATGAACTCTGAACTTCTCGTCAGGAGACAAAAATGGTTCAAACTCATCCCTTCTCCCTTCCTCCTCTTTCCCCTCCTTCACTCCTCCCTTGCTCCTTTTTTACCTTCTTTTTCACCTCCCTTTTCACCTCCCTCTCTTTCCAGCCTTCCTCCTCTTTCACCCCCTCCATTTTCACCTCCTCTTTCACCTCCTTCTCTCCTCCCCTCCTCGTCTTTCACCTCCCTCTGTAAATTCTCTCAGTCCTAAACTGAATTAGTTTTCACCTCTCAGGTCGAGTTTCAGAGTGTAAGTGTGTAAAATGATCTGATCGCTCACATACTGGAAGACTTTAACACCTCACACACACACACACACACACACACACACACACACACACACACACACACACACACACACACACACACAC
>JASSRZ010000002.1:234050-247943 GCA_032164315.1 Malacoctenus gilli
ACACACACACACACACACACACACACACACACACACACACACACACACACACACACACACACACACACAGAGGAAATTGAGCATCGAAACTTGATTTAAGATCGCATCAAGAAGGATTTGAATTCTCAAGATAGAAAAGGTGAGTTATGGAAGGACGAACAGACGGATCAGCAGATTAGTTAGAATTGGGTGAGTTATTGATGGGCGAGTCTTGGACCAGTGAGTCACAGTTGCGTGAGTATTGGATGGGTGAGTCACAGTTGGGTGAGTTAGTCGGGTGTATCATAGTTGGGTGATTGTGCTGTTTGATGTCCCTGTGCTGTGTTCAGGGACCGTGGTAAATCACCACAACTTTCAGCTCTTCACACAGACCTACAGGTAAGAAAAGCCAGTCAGGGTTAGTTTTCAGCCTGTTTCCTTTCACAGTATTAGTCCTGGTGAAAGTCGTCACATCATGGGTTCTGTGCGCGTTACATGTTTAAGTTCGTTTTGCCTCCATTAGTTAGTTCACTCAGGCTGACGGCTGAATGGTTGTTCTGCACCAGCTGATCAATAACTGATTCCTCCAGTTATGAGCAGCATGTCAGACGTGTGTGTGTGGTGTGTAACAGTGTTAATGAATGAGGAGGTTACAGCTGGGCTCTTTGGGGCTAATCGATTAGGAGGATGAGCAGCAGGAGGAGGAGCAGGAAGAGGAGGGGCAGCAGCAGGAGGAGGAGCAGCAGGGGGTGGAGGAGGAGGAGTAGGAAGGGGAGCGGGAGTGGGAGCGCTGCCTCCTGGCTCAGATCGCAGCAAGAGACCAGAGAAAACATGGAAACAGACCCTGGTCGAGGATCCTGAGAGGAGCAGGCTTTTATTCTGAAATTGCCTTGGAACAGATCAGGTTCTGTAAAAAACAAACAGGTGGAAAATGTCTTGTTGCCAGGTGATGATGATGATGGTTGGGGTCGTCATGGGGATGATGGTCGCCCAGGTGAATGCAGTGCGAGTGGTGAGCGGTGAGTTTGTTTCTCTGTGTATACAGTGTATACTAAAATACTGCAGGATTCGGAGTATTTGTATTGTTGAATAACAACACAGAGTGTGTGTGTGTGTGTGTGTGTGTGTGTGTGCGTGCGTGCGTGCCTGCGTGCGTGCGTGCGTGCGTGCGTGCGTGCGTGCGTGCGCGCGTGTGCGCATGCATGCGCATGCTTGCTCACGCTGACGTGAAATGAGCAGGAAACTTTCTTACAGAAATGACATAATAAATGTTGGCTATCAGTTTCATGCATGCATGAGCGCATGAGTGCATGCAGGAGTGCACGAGCACGCAGGAGTGCACGAGCACACGCAGAAGCACACACTTGAATCTTTACTGCTTTAACAGCAAAGTGATGATGGTGCACAAGAGAATCCAGCTAATCACTTAAAGTACATTCACTTTGTGTGTGTGTGTGTGTGTGTGTGTGTGAGAGAGAGAGAGAGCGACAGAGAGAGACAGAGAAGGGGTATTTAAAGCAGAAGTCCTATTCATCACTGAACACACACACGCACGCACACACGCACGCACGCACACACGCACGCACAAATTCCCAGTGTGTAGTACAATGTATATCGTACAGTATAGCGTGTACACATTAATGCATTTTGATGTGTAGTACATTGTTAAGCACAGTTTGTAGGACAGTGTTTTGTACAATTCGTAGTGCAGTGTTTAGTACAATGTGTTGTACAATGTCTGGTACACTATTTAAAACAGTGTGTAGTACAGTGTAGTACAATGTATAGTACAAAGTGTGGTACAGAGTATAGAGCACTGTGTAGTGCAAAGTGGAGTAGAAATCGTATGAAAGTGTAATTAAGTGTGTAGTAAAATTCACCTGGATGAGACGTGAGTAATCAGGCAGCTGTCCATCATGTGGCTGTGGGCGGGGCTTGTCTCTGACAGGTCAGACGGTGTGTGTGGGCGGGCCCGAGCAGCCCTGCTATAAGATCGCGTACTTCCATGATGTGTCGAGCCGCGTTTCCTTCAGCGAAGCGCGTCAGGCGTGTCGCATCGACGGGGGGACGCTGCTGAGCATCACGAGTCCGCAGGAGCAGAGGGACATCGAGCTCCTGCTGCAGGTCAGACGTGCTCCTGCTCTTTCTGGCCTCCTCCTCAACCCTTCATTTCCTTCAACCCTTTGCCTCCTCCCCTCAGGAGCTGCGCTCGGGAGCAGTGGGCGGGGCAGGAGGAGGCGGCATCGCAGACGGAGACTTCTGGATCGGTCTGACCCGGGTGGACGAGGCGGATCAGGGTCACCCGGAGGTCGGCACCTCCTTCACCTCCTGTCCAAAGCTTTACGCGTGGACGGATGGAAGCGTGGCCTCCTTCAGGTGCGATAGGCAGGGTGCCATGGCTACCATAGCTGAGGCGGGATGATGATGATGATGATGATGATGATGATGATGATGATGATGATGATTCAGGAACTGGTACTTTGACGAACCGTCCTGTGGAGGGGAGGCCTGTGTCGTTATGTACCATCAGCCAACAGCACTTCCTGGTCTGGGCGGGGCTTATCTCTACCAATGGAACGATGACCGCTGCAACATGAAGCACAACTTCATCTGCAAATATGGATCAGGTACCATCAGACCATAAGCTTCTTCACTCAGAACCCTTCGTCTCATTGATTGGTCCCTTTTTGCTTCCAGAGAGCGTCCTCGTGAAGGAGCGGGGAGACACACCTGGTGGACGGAGCACAGGTGAGCAGAATGTCCCTTGTGATGGTGACGCTCTGCGTCTGGTAACTCATGTCAGACGGGCGGCGGTATTCTGTGTCCTCCGCAGTGACGACAGGTGGAGGCGTGGTCACTGTGTCCACGGTGGGCGAGGAGAGTCCCCCTCAGGTCGCCGCGGCCGGAGCTTCAGGTAGCATCACCCCTGACCTTTGACCTCTCAGCAGACGCCCATGAGCTCTGGCCTCATGTGTGTGTGTCTTCAGGCATGCTGCTGCTGTATGTGGTCATCCCAACGATCCCCCTGCTGCTGCTCATGCTGGTGGCTTCTGGGACGTGTTGCTGTCAGATGATCAGCAGAAGGTGAGGCGGGACTACAACTCCCAGCATCCCTTTTACAGGCGACACCTCCACCTCGCCTCAGTCCATCTGCAACCAGCTCGAACTCACCGACAGGTGCTGTTTGTGAGATGATGATGATGATGTTATCTTCCCGCCCTGCAGCCACCCTTGCAGTAAGACGGCCGCTGACCAATCAAACCTTTGGATCTCCAGCACACCCAAACCTGACAGCATGGAGGTGTGACCTGAGGGTGACATCACTGGGTTCGACCAATCATCAAAGCCTTTCATTTTTATCATTTGTGCTGAAACTTTCAGGCCTTCAATTGCTCCACAGCGCCTCCACTTGGCAGCAGCCAGGAAGCTTTATTCTCCCGGTGTCACTTAGACGAAGACGCTCAAATAGGAGAACTCCTCTGCTTCATGAGGCTGGTTTGTTCCAGCGTTAGCATGTGGCATGAGCTGTAGTCTCCAGGCAGTAACAGTTTGTTACTATTTCACTAACCTCCAGTTCACTGGAGTAGGAGCTCCTTGTCAATCCTCAACAAACTCAGTCCTCCAAACAGCATCATGATGTCTCACTGTATGTAACGTTAGCATGAGCCTGTATCCATAGCAACTGTGATTAGCATTAGCAGTCTTAAATAGTGGTTCGCCAAGAGTCTGCATCTGTCTGCGTATTGGTCGTTGATCTCAGCTGTTTGTTGCTTCTTCTTGTCATGAGTTCCAAAGGCTGAACTGCCATGCAGACAATGGAGCATCTTCCTCCCACCAACCGATGAACGTCAGGTGATCTTAATGAGTAACAGTGGTCTTCACACTTTTTCTTCAGGCTGTAATACAGGTTACATTGTCGGTACTACTTATTTCAACCACAGTGTCCCTTTCCAAGTGTCCAACCGACAAACTGTCCACTCAGTGTTTTCCTGGTGTCTTTCCCAGACGAGTTGATCCTGAGTCAAACTGAACCACGATGTAGGCGGAGCTCTTTGTCCTTGCTCTGGTCGGACTACTTTCAGTTTATTCAACGCTTTATTGAACATACCTCCAACCTGCAGCTCATTTATACACATTTGGTTTGACTAACAATCACAGGATACAAACTCACAGCAACAGCACGAAATCAGACATCTCCAGCAAGACTCAGGAGTCAAACAGCGACTGTTGCTGTGAGGTGACGGGAAGAACCGCTGCACCCCTGGAGTCCCTTCGCGCGATCATGTATCCACCCTCACACAGCTGGAAGCCCCCTCAGCAGCGCCACCCTTCAGCTGCTCCACCACTCGGTGCCCCGGTACCTGAGGAGCAGGACGAGGACTCAGACCCCAGGTGTTGGTGTTGTCGTCAGGACTCAGACGCACAAACAGAAGGAGACATTTGAACGGCGTCTCTGTGCTGTAACGTCGCCGCGTCATCACGTCTGTAAAGTTCACCAATAAATGTGGAGAGAACAAATACTAAAGTTTGCGGCTTGTTTTTCTGGCGACCAGCAGCCTGTCGCTTCTGTCAGGTGGCATCGAGCTGCTGACTGACGACCATTTTGTCTCCGGCCACGCTGTCCACCGCCACCACCGTCTCTTCCTGTTTGTATGTTAGCGTCGTCACCATATCGTCATCAAAGAGAATGGGCGTGGCTTCCTCTTCAGACGGCTTGCCCACACCGTGCATGCGCCTGCGGTGCTGCTGCAGGTTTCCGTGGCGGTTGAAGCGAGCGGCGCAGAGGTCACAGGCGTACGGGCGCTCGCCCGTGTGGATGATGACGTGGCGCGCCAGCTGCGAGCGACACTTCTTGTCTTTCCCACAGATGTGGCAAACAAAGCTCTGTGAGGGGCGTGCTCCGTTGGCGTGCACCACCTCGCGGTGTCTCTTCAGGTGACTGAGGCGCCGGAAGCTGCGGCTGCAAAAGTCACACGCGAACGGCCGCAGCTCGCTGTGGATCATGGCGTGGCTCGCCAGCAGCGAGCGGAACTTGAAGACTTTGCTGCAGATGGAACAAGGAAACGCCTTGTCATCTGCCGCCGTCGCGCTGCTCCGGCGCCCCGCGTTGTGCAGCGCCTCGCGACCTCTGACCTTCAAGTGTACACGGGCGTGATGCTGCTTCAGGCAGGTGGCGCGCTGAAAGCTGCGTAGACAGATGGGGCAGCGGTGCGGCTTGTCAGCTGTGTGGATGCGACTGTGAGCGGCGAGGAGGGCCTCAGAGTGCAGCCGCTTCCCACAGACGCTGCACGGGAACAACATGTCGAGCAGCTCGCTTCCCGGACCGTTGGCACCGTTGCTGTGCACCAGCTGCTTGTGGCGTTTCAGCTGGTACTGACGGCCGAACTTGCGTCCACAGATGTCACAGAGGTGCGGCCGCTCGCCCGTGTGCGTCTGAAAGTGCACGGCGAGCTGCGACCGGCACTTGAACTCTTTGCCACAGAAGTCGCACAGCAACGAGCTCGGGCGCTGCGGCTCAGCGCCGCCCTCCAAATGCATCGTCTTTTTGTGGTGCTCCAGGTCGTTGGTGCGCATGTAGGCCTTGTGGCAGCGGTCACAGCGGTGCGGCTTCACGCCGGAATGAATGACCTCGTGGGTCTTCAGGCGCGACCTGCAGTTGAAGGTTTTGCCGCAGACGGCGCAGAGCCACGCCTGCACGCCGCGCTGCTTCTCCAGCTTGGCGACGCCATTGGGGTGCAGGCGGCTGAGGTGGTGCTGCAGGTTGTCGCGGCGATTGAAGCGCAGGTCACAGAGGTGGCAGGCGAACGGTTTCTTGCCCGTGTGGATGAAGGAGTGACGCGCCAGGCTCGACTTGTTCTTCATCACTTTGCCGCAGACGTCGCACATGGTGCTGTCCGGCTCCAGCTTCACCACCAGCATGGCCGCGTGCTGCGACTGCGGGTCCTCCAGCACACCGCCGGACGCCGGGACAGCCGGTTGAGACTCAACACCTGAGGGAAGAAGTTCACAGTCAGGCTTCCTGCGCCCACAAGCATCCAAACAAAGCCATCAGACTTCTCACATTCACCTCCTTCAGGAGGAGTCCAGGGGGGGTCACTGCTGTCCTCCATCATCATAACCTCCTCCTCCTGCTCTCCCTCCTCCTCCTGCTCTTCCATTACAGCTACATCAGGTGCCTGCTTGTGGCGGCGGCGTGTCAGAATCTGTTCAGTGATGTTGGTGCTCAGGGACCTCCTCTTGCCCCTGCTCCTGGAGGAAGTCCTGGTTTGGGGGGGCTCGGCTGCCAGTTGGTTGGATTTGGCTCTGGTCCTGGTCCTGGTGTTGGTGCAGTGCTGCAGCAGAGCGCCCCCGTCAGGTCCGTCAGGTCTGACCGTGAAGCACTGCAGCAGCGTGGAGGAAGAGCCTGCAGGCAGAGCCCAGGGATTAACAAAGCCAAGCGAGGGGGTCGGAGGTCACTCTGGTGTCTCGACCTCTCAGCTGCTCTGTCTCACCTGCATGTCTCCAGCTGAGATGCTGCGTCAGCAGGTCCACCTGCACGCCGGCGTCCCTCCTCTCCGCTGAGTCACTCTGACATCCCACCTCCTTCCTTTGCTCCTCCTCGGGACTCTCCCACTGACAGCCCACCTCCTTCCTCTTCACCTTCTTGTCATTGTCTACCCCCTCCTCCGCCGAAGCACTCAGCAAGAACACACACAGCTGCTCCCCTCCTGCTCCCTCAGGGGGCTCCAGGAGTCCAGACGACATTGCTGAAAAAACCCAGCACCAGCAGGGGGCGCACACGTGTTATTGCAACTGCCTTGCAAACCACAAACAAATGAAGAGCTGTCAAGTCTCTCTGTGTAGTGGACACAAAGCATAACTGTTCCAGTCGTCCACTATAGGAAGTCACTTCAAGGTTACAGTGCTTGAAGCTGCAGTACTAGGAATTGCGTTATTCATAGTAACAGTTCTCGGAGTTACACTTAATTGTTACAGGACTGGAGTTGCAGTTTTCAAAGTTACAGGACTTACAGTTATAGCAGCAGTAGCTGTGGCTGTCACATGAGGACCTCAGAAGGTCAGTTAAACACAGAAACACTCACAGTTTGGTCGATTATCCACCGAACTTCAGCCGCTCGCTCCGAGCTGATTCTTGCTCACTGTTTGCTTGAACCTCAGTGCTAACGGTTGCCCCCATGCTAACGCCAGCTCAGTCATTAGGTTAGCTCATGCTAACGCTCGCAAAATGCTAACCGCGTTTTTTTTTAGCGCGCTGGCTGAAAGAGTGACTTACCTGGTGGCAGCCAGGAGGGTCTGCGGAGAGCGAGAGACGGAACCACAGGAAGAACTACAACTTTAATCAGGGAACTACAAACACTGCTCCAAAACTGCAGGCCACGCGCCTCCTTCGCTTCCTCTACTTCGCCGCCTCTACTTCTTCCTCTTCGACTGTTGTCCTCAGCAGCAGCTTTCAGCCTCAGCGTGTGCTGCCTCCTAACGACCAGAACAAGAACTGAAGTAACGAACAATCTAGATTTTTGGAGCATAAAAATTCTAGAACGTCAAACACTGTCATTATTTTGCTTTCGAATGCGTTCAGCCGAAAAAGCACCAGAGAACAGTTTTGGATGCATACAGAATCCTTGAAAACTATGATGTGTATACATGACATCTTCTTTCTGTAATCTTGAGAAAATGCGCTATTTTCTTTATTTTTTAAAGAACATCAAACAACTAAAACTCCTTATAAAGTAGCAGAAGCTCAGAGAAACTGGAATCGGTCTCACTTGCCTAAACGTGCGGCAAAAACATGAACACCATCTTGTCTCTATCTTGAGTAAGGTTGCCCCCTGTTGGCACAAATCTGTACTGCAGCTTACAACGTGGACAGACACAAGCGGACACACGTCTGTGGTGCATATAGACATTTTAATTTGTAATACTCTGGAGTCATAAAGAGACATAAATAAAAGCTTACAGTACAGCAACATTCTCATCAGCACCAGACCAGTGAGACAAGCGGGACCAGTGAGACAAGTGGGACCAGTGAGACCAGAGCCCTCATGTGTCTGCCGGTTGTGTAGGTCCAACTGGGGTTCTGTGGCGCAGCAATTGATTGTCTCTGTCAGTGTGCTTCACAACAACAACAACAACTACAACAAAAACAACAACAACACAGATAACAACAACAACTCAACTGAGGGAATAAATATTCTTCCGCCTGTTTCCTCCTCGTTTATATACATTATTAACAGCTCTCCTGGATCTGAAGGCCATCCAGCTGCAGGGGACCAATCACATGAGACAGAAGGATCGCATGGGGGGGGGTGGGGGGGCTTCCCTGCGCTTTCCGCTCCTTAGGTCCCACCTCCTTTGCGACCTCACATGCTGTCTCTGACCCCGAGTCTGCCACCCTGCAGAGAGCAGCGGGGAGCCTTTCAGTCGGGTGTTTGAAAACAAGGAAGTTCTTGAACGTGCTTTGATGACATCATCTCTGCGCCGGCTCCCTCAGGGCGGAGCTCCCACGTCCCGCAGGCCCTGAAGGTGTCATCAGTGTGAGAAGTTGAGAAGTCTTTGGATTTTCGAATGTTCTGCTGCTCGTTTGATCGTTGCTTTTATTTTATAAAAGAAGTAAAAAAAAATACAATGGTTTTTGTTTCATTTAAAGATTCATCAATATCAGATCTAATAACACCTGATGATTGGTCTGTTCAGCTGAGGGCCCACCCCCTAATGTACAACATTTTCACTCTCTCCTCACACACACACACGCACGCACGCACGCACGCACGCACGCACGCACGCACGCACACACAGATTTCCTTGAATCAGACCAAAACAGCAAACAATACACAACAACAACAACAACAACGTGACAAGAGGTGAGAGATGCTGTGAGTCTGTCAGTGGGTCCAAACAAGTGCAAATACATCCTGCTCCTCCTTTTGCTGCTCCTCCCTCTGCTCCTTCTGCTCCTCCTCCTTTTTCTCCTTTTCCAGTATAGTTACGCAGAGTTGAGATACTCCAGGGCGACTTCATAACAGAACTTGTACTGTTCCTGTGGACACAGAGAGGTCACAAGAGGTCAACAACAGCAATAAAAATGATGTTGTAAACACATAGGTGGATGGATGAGTCTGTTTGTTCACCAGAAGGTCCACCATGTTTGGTTTGTTGTTTCTCAGTGTTTTGACGGCATGGAAAACGTCGATGCAGCGCTGCTGGCGCAACATCTCACATACGATACTGATGCTGCAGAAAACGCCGCTCCGTCCGCCGCCGTTCCTGAGGAGGAATAGGAGCAGTGTCAGTAAGTCACCACTAGATGGAGAAAACGCACCACTGAAGTATCAGACAGGAGCACAATGATAACAGTAATAATATTAATTCAAATACTGACTGATTCATTTAAATAGAAAAATGCGAGCAAAACCCACAACAATATAGAATCTACCAGACTGACATTAAAAAATCGAAATAAAAATCAATAAATAAAATAAAACATAATGAAGTGATTAAATCATATGATATGAAACTAACTAAAAAACATACTGTATAGTTCTATGTACAGCATGATGTGTAGTGGAGTGTGCTGTATTTTATGTAGTACATAGAACTTACAGGCAGTGCACCACGGTGCGTCCCTCCCCCCCGTCGTACTCGTCCTGCCATTTGTCCACCTGGTGAACAAGCTTCAGGAAGGAGCGCTTGGAGACAGGCGTGTCGCGGTACATCGGCCAGCCCAGGAACTGGAACTGCTGCACCATTCGGTACCCGTCCTGTGGCTGGGGGGGCGCCCAAAGAACAGGGGGTCAAGACAAGCACACAGCAGACAGACACAATTGCCAGACAGCACAAAAGACAAGTTAAGAGGACAGCGGGAGACAGATGGAGACTCAGATCCCCACATGGCTGTGAGCAGACATGGAGAAGACACAGTTTATATCAAGCCTTCTGAAAACTAAATGCCACCTGCCACAGAGAGGCGGGTGGGGATGGTGTGCGGATCAAATACTGTTGATATTTAGGAAGACGCAGGGAGGAAATGAGGCACAAATCAAACACAGTGTGACCTAAACTCAGCCCGACGAGGAGGCGAGGACGTGAGAATCAAACACATTGTGATCTAAATTTGGTGAAACAGGGAGAGAGAAAATTTGGATCAAACACCAACAGATGGAAATCAAACGCGCACTGAATACCTAAAGGGCGCAAAGGGGGTCAAAATCAAACAAACCCACACAGAGGGATGCTAACGCTTAGGACCAGAGGCTTCTCAGGCAGCCAATCAGCTGCTGACAGTGGTTGCTATAGTGATGCCCACCGCTGAAGAAGGGGAAGCAAAGTCGTCTCAAAACAACGTATAACAAAAGAAAATAAAAGTCAAATTCCAAAAATAATTTGATTGTTTCAGTGGAGTTGCGAAGTCCGGCGATGACGGACACTTTACTTTATAAAGAGTGCAGGTCCATCAGGTCTAGTGGGTTGGATTTTACAATGAACTGACAGTCCTTTCACAATAAGAGTCACACTGGCTGAAAGACGATAAACATGTCCACATTTGGAATGACACTGTGGATATGGAGGCAAAAATGTGCAACAGAGTTTGGTTGTGAATTTAAATACCAACGAAGAGACTCTGAATGAACCGCTTTGTTCATCATTTACAACATGATTGCTGGTGTGTGAATCAAGCGCACCCTGGCAGTGTTGTAGATCCTAAAAATGCGGCTGATGACGTCCTCCTCCAGGTCCGCAGACACGAACTCCACCTGCAGCGAGCCGAGCCGATGGAGGCCGTTCTCTGGCCAGTACTGAGGACACAGCTGAGGGACGGACAGGGAATTGAACTTCAGTCCATGTACTTACCAATAAAGTTTATTCAATAAAGAACCACAGCCCGTCAGAGCAAAAGAAACAAAATAGCTTGTTAGCATCTCTGCCCAAAAAAACCTCTGAGCATGAGCTTTTATATCTGTCAGTTTTATGCGTTTTTGTACAAATGATACCGACACCAGAGCGTGCGTGTGTGTGTGTGTGTAAATATGTGTGTTTCAGTCTAATGACATCTGTGTGTGCGTGTGTGTGTGTAAAGATGAGTGTTTCAGTGTAATGGCATCTGTGTGTGTGTACAGATGTGTGTTTCATTGTACTGACATCTGTGTGTGTGTGTGTGTGTGTGTATATATAAAGATGACTGTTTCAGTGCACTGACATCTGTGTGTGAGTGTGTGTGTGTGTATATATAAAGATGACTGTTTCAGTGCACTGACATCTGTGTGTGAGTGTGTACAGATGTGTCATCTGTGTGTGTACCTGTGCAGGGTCCACATCGTTCAGCATGACGATGGATGTGCAGTGGTAGTCGAGGACGAGGCGCCAGAAGTCCTTCACTGTGTTGGGCAAAGGATGCTGTGTAACGATGAACGCTGACGGCTGCTTGTAGCTCTGAAACACCACATGAGATTGTTCAGACTCATCTTCGGGATGTCTCACAGGTCAGGAGCTGACTTGACATTGAATGCACAGTTTTTTAGTCACCATGACAACAGAATGGTTGGGACCAAAGGGTGTGCGTGTGTGTGTTTCGTACATCCATGAGAGCGGCGTTGATGTAGTTGGAGCTCTCGCCATCGATGGTGATGAGGAACGGGAGGCAGCGGTCTGGAGGCAGCACGTCCATGCAGCGGTTCTTCTCATGGTTCCGAGGCAACAACGCGATGCTGCAGTCCTCCACCCGCAGAGTGGGCGTGACCATGTTCAGCGTCTGTGGACACGCCCACAATCATCAGTCCCCCTTCCACCGCAAGCGACTAAACTAGTGCAAATGAAGTTTAGCGGCTGTCCAACAGTTTCTAACTAAGTTGATGGTTTCACGATCGCGAGCGCGAATGCCGGCCCGCAAACATGTCGATGGCGCTTACTCTGAACTCCTCCTTGATCTGACTGGAGTTGGTCTGAGGATCCAATCGGTTCATCTCGTAATACACCGACCGCAGCTGATTGGCTGGGATGGCCGTATCGCCGCAAAGACACGCCTCCAGGATGGCGTCATGGATAAAGACATACTGCTCCTGGTGGACAGAGAGGAGAAGAGCACTTTGAGCCACACTCCTTCTCATTCTCCTTCTGTGCTCCTTCCTCCTCTGATTGACAGGAGCAGAGTGGCTAAAATGTCACTTCATACATGATTTATGTCAGTACACAGGGGCAGAAGGAGAGCAGGAGCAGTGACAGGAGGACCAGGGGCAGAAGGAGTAGAAGGAGCAGGAGGAGAGGAGCAAGAGAGTCAGCAGGAAAAGGAACACGTGGTAAGAGGAGAACGAGTAGAAGCAGGAGGAGAAAGATCAGCAGAAAGAGCAGGATAATGAGGAAGGAATGAGGAAGATGAGCAGAGAAATTAAAGGGCAAGGAAAAGAGCAGAGGGAGGTGGAGGAGCAGGATGGACAGAAGGAGGACAGATGAGTAACAGCAGAACTGTTGCTGTTGCCTCCTATCAAAATTATGGAGCAGCAGGAAGACTGACGTCTGTCAGTGACCTTCAGCTCTGTTAGTGCTGTACCTGCGTCCACAGCAGCACCAGGACCAAGACCAGGACCAAGACCGGACCAGGACGAGTGCCAGTTCGAGTATCAGTACCAGTACCGACCAGTCTGTTGGTCGTTGCTGTTGTGCTATCGAGCTGTTGGCATGAACGTACCTCAGTCTGCACCATGTTCACTCTTCGGGCTCTTAGCTCACGGACGCAGTTGTAGATGTCGACCACGCCCTCCCTCTCAGCCATGTCCAGCATGATGTCAATCACGATGAAACAACCAGTTCGCCCCGCCCCCGCGCTGACACACAGACAGACACCGATGTTAGTCATGTAAAAAAGGTGTCGTGGGACAATGATGTCTTCAGAAGCAGTGCATACCTGCAGTGGACCACGGTCGGGCCGGCAGTGGGCGGGGTTTTGGCTTTGACCCGGCGGATGAAGCCAAGCAAGCCGGTCGCATGGAGCGGCACGCCGTGATCCGGCCAACCAGTGAAATGGAATTGTCGTATCTCCCTGATCTCGGCCACACCCCTCTGACATCACACGGAGGGAGAGATACTCGAGTATTAGCTCAGAGAGTACAAAATGCATCTTCATCAAAACACTATGAAGGTAAAGTAAAAGAAGTAATGAAAAAGTATCATGAAATGAAGAAAAGTAATTTAGACTTCGTGATTTGCTTTATTTTGGCCGTTGTCTTTCAAACTGATGAACATAAACGTTGACCATGACTTGTCATTCAATTGTGCTCTCTCACTTATGACAAGGAAAAGTCAAGTCAAATTAAGTAAAGTATTTCATATTTACTTTCTCAACAGCAAAGGTCCGGATGACGTATTCAGACAGCAGCTGCGTTTCGATCAGTGTCACCTTCATGTCCCCGTAAATTTCAGTGTCATCTGGCCAATATTTACAGCACTTCACCTACACACACAGAAACACAAACACGAATGAGTTCAACATTGAAACAGGAAGTGAAACAGAAAATAGTGTAGTCCTGCTTTTCTCTTGTTGATACTTAAATTCACAGACACAGACAGACAGACACACACACGCACACACACGCACCCCCGCAAGCTCGCACCCCCGCAAGCACGCACGCACCGACTCCCCTCATATGAACACATCACACCGTGGTGAAAGAGTTCTGCGCGTTGATGATTCAGGAAAAGTTCCTGATGTTCCTTCACATGGTTAGACCCAGAAGGCATCACCAAAAACAGTTGAGATCACAGTAAGGTGCACTCTGGGAAATGAGGTCCCAGACTGACTCAGGCACAGAAACACAGCCAGACGGCCACTATTATTCTGTGTGTGTGTGTGTGTGTGTGTGTGTGTGTGTGTGTGTGTGTGGGGGTGTGGGTGTGTGGGGGGGGGGGTGGGGGGGGGGGGGGGGG
>JASSRZ010000002.1:248043-267315 GCA_032164315.1 Malacoctenus gilli
GTCTCTCCTGTTGCAATCCATTCTAGAAAAGTCTAACAATCTCTAAAACGCACCATCTGTTTCGCCCCTCCTCCTGCCCATTGATTGACAGCCATTAGGCAGCGGTAGTAGTAGTGGTGTGTGTGTGTGCGTGTGCGTGTTTGTGTGTGTGTTTGTTGGGGGGGGGGGTAATCCCTGTGGGTGGGGCCTGATGTGTCTGAGTGAAAAACGATAATCCCTATGGATAACGGAGCAGACGCACACACAGATCAGAACGCCAAAAACTCACTTTGAAGGTGCCCCACCTTCATCCTCCTCCTCCTCCTCATCATTTCCGTCCTCATCACGCCGGGGTTTGAGCACCTGCACAGGTAAAGCCATTCTTTGTGTTGATGACGTCACGGAATCTGTTTCAGTCTTCTGTTTGATGCCCTCTGACCTGTTCTTCATCACGGCCGTCACCATCATCATCACCATTATCAACATTGGACGGTTGTGTGTCATTGTGGGGTTTCATAAATTGTTTTGGTTTGTTTTACAATAACGTTTTTAAGTTGGATTTTTTGTGCTTTTTTTCCTCATCTGGACAAAATCACTGCCTGATGGTGAGTCGCTCTCTCTCTCCCGCACACCCTCACGCACACGCGCGCATACAAACAAACGCGCACGTATTTATTTTGAGCGGTCGCTGATAAACGGGTTGAATGTGTAGAAATGGCGGCCGGACGGGATCAGTTTTAGAATTTTGATTCGCATCATAGCGGCTTCGCACTGTGCGTCATGACGTTGTCGCGACGCTTGAGCGGTGACGTCATAAAAGAGAGAAAGCTCTCTGTTACCGAAGGAAGAGGGCGAGCGTCCCGCACGAGGACAGGTAAAAGATGCCGCTTGATTAAAAGAGGATGGAGCTGTGCGTGTGTGTTTGTGCGTGTATATGTCTTTGTGTGTGTGCGTGTGTGTGCTATATATTGAAGAGATGATACGAGAAATCAGTTCTGCATCTCTTCATCACACTGCAGCTCGGGCTGAGTGTTACTCTGCGTGTGTGTGTGTGTGTGTGTGTGTGTGTGTGTGTGTGTGTGTGTGTGTGTGTGTGTGTTGCCGGGACACTCCCGTCAGAGTCTCACTGCAGCACAAGCCGCTGCAGGATCGGCAGATGAGCCTCGGTACTCCCGTTACAGTTCCTTTGCCGTTACTACACGTTGCAGCCAAACGATGCAGTTGAAGCTTTGTTAAAAAACACGAGAAATTATTACAATATGTTAGCACATTGTCACAAGAGGTTATAATCCATTACACTTTCAGTGTGCTACAATACCCTCACCTCCTTTTTCCTCCTCCCTTCACCCCCTTCTCTCCTTCTGCTTCTCCTCCTGCTTTTGCCCCTCATCCTCCTCTTCCATGTACTTCTACTGCTCTTGTTTTTCACCTCAACCTTTCCCTAATTTTCCTTTTCTTCATCATCATCACCATCATCACCATCATTACCATCATCACCATCAGTGTATACATCTGTAGAACCAAGATTATATTAGAATAGCTGGAGCAATAATTCCACCTGTTACCGTTGCGTCCGTGTACCTCATAGCTGAAACAACTCCCATCATACTCATCTGATGACATCATCAGATTGGGTCAGCAATACTGAACTATCCCTCTTTCTGATGGCAACTTCTCATGACACCACAAATCACCCCGGTAACTATTACTTTCTTTCAGGTGATCGCCATGACAACTGAATTAGCTGAGGTCCCGCCCACGGAGGCGGAGCCATTTCTTAAAGCAGCCGCCCATTCCACTCCAAAGCAGGTAAATACCCCAAAACACACCAATCAGTGAACTTGTTTGCGCCCCAGCTCATGTGACACCACTCGTCTGTCCTCAGGGGGGAGAGGGTCGGCTGTCCCACGGCCCGGCTCACAGCTCATTGAACGAGGACTCGAGCAGTCACCTGTCGTTGGGCAGTCGCCCCGGTCGATCTCCAGCGAGAAACTCATTGAGCTTCAGGACAATGCAGGCGAGAGTGACGCTGCTGGACGGCTCACAGTTCAGCTGCAGCGTTGAGGTAAGGCCACTGCCTGGGGCGCCACCACACAGACAAACACAACTTTAGGGCAAATGCTCCCCAAACCACTTTTAACTGTAGCACCAGTGGAACCAGCACGCTGACAGTTTCCTGTCTCTGTGGCAGAAACGATCTCGTGGTGTCCATCTCCTCGAGAAGGTCTGTGAACACCTCAACCTGCTGGAGAGGGACTACTTCGGTCTGTCCTTCAGGGATGCAGACAACAACAAGGTGTCTCACCTTTCTGTCGATGTTTCAACTGTCCGTCTATATCCCACCTGTCCTTTTGTTACTCACCTATCTGTCTCTCTGACCTCTGGCCCTACTAGAACTGGTTGGATCCAGCAAAGGAGATGAAGAAGCAGGTCAGAGGTGAGTCTGCTTGTTCTGTTACAGGTACAGTCGTTCTGCTCGGGGCCTTCAGGTGAACGATTTCTGCTGCTGTCTCTCAGGTGTTCCCTGGAACTTTTCCTTCAATGTCAAGTTTTATCCTCCTGACCCCGCCCAGCTGTCTGAGGACATCAGCAGGTAAGTCCAGAAACCATTGTTCACTCTGCCTGTTTTTCCTGGTGAGGAGTCTGTCTGTCTGTCTGTCTGTCTGTCTGTCTGTCTGTCTGTCTGTCTGTCCGTCCTTCGGTCACTTGGTTGTCTGTCAGTCTGTGTGTTCTCAGGGGCACCTGTTTGTCTGTTATCTGTCTGTCTGCAGGTACTTCCTGTGCCTCCAACTGAGACAGGACATCGTCTCTGGCCGTCTTCCTTGTTCTTTTGCTACTCATACTGTCCTTGGTTCCTACACCGTCCAATCCGAGCTCGGAGACTATGACCCTGGTACCAGAGGACACCCCCTGATTTACCTGATTATCTCTCTGAGACCTGTCTGTCTCCCTGACCTCTCCCCTTCTCTCTCAGATGAATGCTCTTCCGACTACATCAGTGAACTCAGTTTTGCTCCAAATCAAACCAAAGAAATGGAAGAAAAAATCATGGAGCTGCACAAAAGCTACAGGTGCAACTTTATTCACAGCAACAGCAGCAGGTTACACGATGGATGTAATGTTTATGGCAGTAAACTCTGTGTTTATGTGTTTAGGGGGATGACTCCTGCTGAAGCAGAACTGCACTTCTTGGGAAACGCAAAGAAACTATCGATGTACGGTGTCGACCTCCATCATGCCAAGGTAACGTGATGCCGTCTCACTCGGTCAGCGGGACAATCGGGTCTCAGAATCAAATCGTCAATGTGACCCAAGAGCTGCAGGAACCAAATACATGTAGAGGGTTCACCCCAGGCTTGGTGGATGCTTTGAGCCCTCGGTCCTCGGGCTCCCGACACTCTGATCTGTCTGGTGTGCAGATTTTAATATGAAAATGCACTGGGAAGAGACGACAACTCTTTGACATTTTTTCGACAACACAAACTGGATTCAAAAAATCACAAAATGATCTTTAACTTGATGCAGTTCATGCAGTGAGGCTGCTTGCTGCACCCACGAACCTGATCAATCACCGATACATGACCTACTTCCTGTCTGCTATAATGACATCACTTTGTGTGTGCGCACACGCATAGCAAGGGTGTGTGTGTGTGTTTGTGTGGTGTGCGTGTGTATGTATGCGTGTGTGTTATGTTTCTGTAATGATTTTTCCATCATGCCTGTTGTTCCATTGGGTTCTGTCAGTCAGAGAAGTGAAGGTAAATCCTTTTCAGTTTGACCTGTTCAGATCGGATCGGATCGGATCGGATCGGATCGGATCGGATCGGATCGGATCGGATCGGATCAGATCAGATCAGATCAGATCAGATCAGATCAGAGCAGACTGTGTTGGACCTGACTGGACAGCTCTCACAGTGAGACAACAGTAGTCAGTCTGAATACGCCTGTTCTTGAATTTTTATCCGTGTGTGTGTGTGTGTGTGTGTGTAGGACTCAGAGGGTGTGGCCATCATGCTGGGTGTGTGCAGCAGTGGATTGTTGGTTTACAGAGACCGACTGAGGATCAACCGCTTCTCTTGGCCGAAGATCCTCAAAATTTCTTATAAACGAAACAACTTTTACATCAAGATCCGACCAGGGGAGGTGAATAGACACAACACACACCACCAAGGAGGGCCTGTCTGTCTGTGCTCTGCCTGCGTGTCACCTGAGGGCTACGCGTTCTACCCTGCATTTCTGATTCTTTTTCCATAGTTTGACCAGTTTGAGTCTACGATCGGTTTTAAGCTGCTGAACCATCGAGCAGCAAAGCGACTCTGGAAGGTCTGTGTTGAGCACCACTCCTTTTTCAGGTCAGTTGTGGAGCATTGGATATAGTGTGGTGTGTTCGAGGACACAGGAGACAAGAATTAATCCCCCCCTGACCCTATCTCTCTGTCAGGCTGCTGTCTCCTGAAGAACCACCCAAAAAGTTTCTGTCTCTTGGATCAAAGTTTCGCTACAGCGGTCGAACTCAGATTCAAAGTCGCAGAGCGAGCGCTCAGATCTCCAGGCCTGCACCCCATTTCCCACGATGCATCAGCAAGAGGAACATACTGAGCCGCAGTCTGGATGGAGGTACTGGTCCTAGTTAAAATCCTGATCTAAGTTTCTTTTATAGACTAACCCGAAAACATGGAACAAGTCACCATGGTGATCAGTAGATTTGGAATTACTGAGAAATCCTGGCCTGATCCCATATCTATTTTTCGTGAAATACCGCTCTGGTGCCAGCCGTGTTGCTCTGATCTCTGGTCTCTCAATCTGGTTGGGGTGCTTGCTGTTCTGGTCTCAGGAAGTCCAGGATCAGGTCTCTGTGATTTGAAAGTTTCTTCTTTTTTATTATTCTTTGATTGGTCCTCAGCTTCGAGGACGACACCCACTTCGTCTCTCACTGGCTCACCAGCCTTTTCGGCAACCGTCAGAGCCAACGGTGATGCACACACAGGTAGTGCTGAATACTGCAGTCATGCCGTGCCGTCCTGTTCTGCCGCTGCAGGCAGACAGCAGCAAAGCTCTTAATGGCTGATATTCACCAAGTTCGAGTACTGCGTGGTAACTGGCACTGCCTCACTCAGATGCATCTGAAATCAGGCAGACATGGGAAAATACAGAGGTGAACTCAAAGGTAAACGTCCAGAGGCCTGTACAGAAAAAAAATCAGGATCAGTGGGGGTTCTCCTTGTTATCACAGCCAAGACAAGCTACCCCAAATTTGAAAACAGGTGGGTTCTCCTGGGTTAAACCTAACAGGCAGTGCTGAAGATCACGAAAAACAGCAGACAGTTATTCGACAGCAAGGAAACAGCTAGCTCTTTGTTCAAGTGTAAAGTAATGGGATTACAAAGATGCTCCCCAGCATGACAGCCTGAATGGATCTCACTGAAGTAAGGTGTGCCTTCCCTGTGAGGTGTGTGAATGTTGTAACCTTATTATAGCTCAGGAGTAGGTTCTGCTTAGCTTCAGGAGCTCTGACAATGGACCTCTGATAGTGGAAGCCTCCACTGTAAGACTCAAATCACAGTGTGAATGTGAATCCTTCTTAAAACAGACTTCAGGAGTTCAATAGTATTAACTTTAGAGCAGTGTTAGTGAGCCTCTGCCTTCAGGGGGCGTGGTTCTTGTGAACTGGACAGGACATCATGCTGATATCAGCATTTGACATTGCTTGAGCATTTAGCTTTGTTATTGTACTTTCTTAGTTTGATGATTGTCGGGAGCTCGTCAGACAGGTTTGGTAGCTTTGCTGCTGGCACATTTGGCTTTGCTTGCTCTGAATGCACTAGCTTTGCTAGTGTTGTTCCCTCTTTGAGTGCAGCTAAAAGCTTTGCTTACACCTGGCTCATTGAGCGGATCGTGGGGTCTGGCATTGAATCTGTTCAAAAGGCTCGCTGGCCGTTTGGACCAGGCTGTGGTGCATGCGCCCAGCACGATAACTGGCTGAATTGCAATAATGCGCACTGCAGCTCAGCTTTATGGTTACCGTCTCTCTTGGTAGATATGGGATCGGGACTGTATGGCGCATCCAAAACCATCAACACAGTAACACCTGAGAGACGGACCGCAGAGAAGACCGAGGATCTATGTAAGGCACAGCCACTTGACGGCTCGCTAACCCAATGGCTGACCAAACACAGCCAGTAACTTGTTGTCTTATCTGGCAGTGGAGGGAGATGTGCTGGTGCTGGAAGAGGAAGAGGTGGAACAGCAGCAGCTTCCTCAAGAGGAGGAGGTGGTGGTGGTGGAGGAGGAGGAGGAGGAGGAAGAAGAGGCCAAAACCATTGAGCAGAGTCCTGTGACCCCACAAAAACTTGACACCAAAGTAAGAGCAGCTCACTCAACTTTTTGTTTGGGAGTCGGATGTTTTTGTCACATGTTTGTATTTCTGCTCAGACGGAGTTGACTGATACAGCTTTGGATGGCGAGCTGACAAACACAGAGGTACAAGCCTGTTGCAAATGTTGTAATTCCTCCATCACAAAAACACAACATGAACTTTTCTCCCTCTGTCTGTCTGTCATCCATCGGTCTGTATTCCTTCCTCCCTCCCTGTCAGTCTGACCAGGATGAAGATCTGAGAACTCAGGTAAAGCTTCTCCATTTAATCTTCACATCTTTCTCTCTGGCAATGGTAATGGTAATGTAATGGTAAAGGTAATGGTAATGGTAATGGTAATGGTAATGGTAATGGAAAGTCTGTCTCCTCCTGAACAAAGCTGTTTTTATCTTCCTAAGTGACAGGACAAAAGTCAGTGAGATATTTGAGAAATATAGTACTTGAAGGTAATTTCACTCTATTGCCTCTGGATCAATTCTAATACCCCTCCATTCCATAATGGCATTTTGGCCAGCAAGTGTTTTAGTCCCTGGGGTGCAAATGTCCCCTATTGAAGCTTGTCATCTGTCACAGGAAACAAGTGATGTAGCTTCAATGCTGGCTGGTGTTGCTGCATAGTGTGGTGCAGTTGACACGGTTGTACTGAATACTAATAGAGGGCTCCTTTGCAGAGGATGTTGTGGAGCCTTAATTGGAATAAGCAGAAAAGAGGATGAAGGAGAGTGAGTTTGTGGAGTGTTTCTTCTACCCACGAACTTATGTACTCTTGTCTGTTGAGAAACTAACTGTTGCCAGGCAACATCAAAAAATGACATCAAAGAAACACAGTGACATCATCATGTGTGACTGCCACGCAGCTTTGTGCAAGTGTAGTTCTGAGTGCTTTGAAGTTGCTTGGCTTTTATTGTCAAATAGAAAATGATCAACAGAAGTTGTTTCAAATATCTTATCTCTCCTATCTCCAGGAGACTTTAGGGAGTCCAGAGGAGGTGCAAAAACCTCTGAACACGATCAGTGCCCTTCGACGCTCCTTTTTAGAAGGAGGAGAAGAAGCAGGAGAGATGACGGAGTGGGAAAAACGCTTGGCTGCTTCACCTTTACGACGATTTGATGACTTGCCGATGATTGAACCATTGGAACCCGATGAGGTGAGATTGAGCACATGACTTCATTGCTTCCTTCTTTGCCACTTAACGAACTGTAGCCATGTGTTCCAGGGGCCTCCAGGTTTTTTTCAGTAGTCTTGGTTGCTGGTTTCATTGTGGGTCCCAAGGATTCTAGGCGAGTTAAGGCATAAAAAACCCCACAGGTTTGTCCAGGTAATCCAGGAGCAGAAATGTAATTATACAGGAGTTCAATACAATCCACTAAAACAAAAACTACAATCCAAACGTGCTTAACAAAAAAAAAACCCAACCCAAAACATAGACATTGAGACAATGTATTTCCATTCGGTGGGATTGTTTGTTTATTCTTGAATTGCTGAACTGATGAGTTGAAATAAATCTAGTCACAAAGAGTTGACACAAACTCCCAGTACATTGACTTCAGTTAGAAGTTTTGAAAGAGAAGGAGGAGAAAAGAAAGACACTCTAATTTCCTGTTGGCCACGAACTGACAATTCCACAGCTCGTATAGTTGCAAACATTTACAAATAAGTGTCTGGCCATTGCCCTCAACCTGACGCAAGTCCTTTTTCTGTTTTCTCGATTCTGGCTTTGGTTTGTTTGATTTCTCAGCTTATAGGCCACTTGTAAATTCTTGCTCTTTAAAATGTGACTGAGTTCTGTCTCATTAGTCTCTTACAGTTTTTTTGAAAAAGGTCTAAACAAACTGCATTGATTGGTTTTTAAGGACGAAACTAATCCATTCCAGCCAATCAGAGAGAAGAGGTATGAAGTTGGGCGGAGCTACGACACTGTGTCTGGTCAGGTGCTGACCATGGTGACCCTGGGTGCCAGCTCTAATATTACCATGACAACAGCAACCATTAGAGCGGACCAACATGACATCACAAGAGGACCGCTGATTACCATCAGTGAAGTCAAGACACCAACCTCACCCTTAGAGCCGCAGTCCACTTTCTCTGATGTCAGCTACAGTTTCATGTGTGCTGGAGCCAGAAATTTGGATCTCTGTGGAGGCAGAGCCTCTGCAATGTCACCATTGAGCTCCATTCCCTCTCCTAAATCTCCTCTGGATGAGCTGAGCCCCACCCACAGCAGGATGTCGCCATCTATGCCTTATGTGGTATGCGAACTGGCATGGGAAGTAGCATGTTGGTATTTCGGACATTGGCAGCACAGACTTTTGCTCACCAGTTCAAAGTGAACGACTGAGCTGTGACACAGCAGCCACGCCTAAGCAAGTAGAAAACAAAGGTTGGACCAGGTGCTTTACCTGTAATTGGGGAGCCTGGTCCTTCACCTTGTACCTGAAGGACCAGGTGCTTCTCCTTGCACCTGAGGGACTGGACTTCAGTTCTTGTACCTGCTCAGGTGGCTGAGGGTCATTCATGCAGGTGTTTTAAGTTGAGTTGTTCAGTTCAAACAAAAACCATTTTGCTTCTGCTGCTCAGATCAAAATGGACCTCCGTGAGCTTCAACTGATTTTTTGTGTTACTTTTTGTTTTCCCCTGGGTTTTTTTTTTTTTTGACTCCGCTAAATGAGTTTTGAATGGCTGTGGCAATGGCAGAGTTTTTTTTTATTTGGTCCTGAGTTTTAGGTTGTTGCTTTAAAAGCTTCTGTCTTTTTAAGCAGCTCTCAAGCGCAGCAAATATTCAGCTGTGAACAAAAGCAAACAAACTGGGCTCTGTGCAACAAACTAGTTTCTGTGGTTCGGTCTTGAGCAAGTCAGGTTCAATGTTGACAAACCATCACAGCAGCAGCTCAGAGTTTACGTAGGTGAGCTCACACAGCGTTTGGATCATTGTGCATCACATTCTCACAGTCTGGATCTGTGGTTCAATGTTTTTTGCGACATTGAAAATTCAGCAACAAAAAAACAGTTGTTATGAATAATTTGGCCAACTGCTTAAAACAGAGATATGATGGATAAAAGGATAAGCTCCAGGGTCTTAGCCCAACCCGACTGCTGTCTATCCTCATGTTTGTTCAGCCTTTTTGAAGTACAGATCCTTGGCCTGTACCACTGTACCAGAGAGGCTGCATGGCCACCCAGCCCCACCAACATTACAAGCAGCACACAATAGTTATGGTTAAGCTGCACCCAAACCAGAATCTATTCTCTCCCTTGCATGATTTCAGTTTGATTGAAGATCAGTGTGAATATTTCAGCTACTTTAATCGTGCAACTCTGACCTGTGTTTATTACAACATTGTTTGTTTTTGTTGTTTGTTGTGTGAACAGCCAAAACCTACATTTGATGAAATGTCTCCTGAGTTGACGGCTCTTCTGAAGTCGGCTAAAGAACAAAAAACCTTCAGAGAACACAACCTGCTGAAGGTGCATTTTTGCTTACCTGTATGTATGGCCACCTGTACATCCAAATGTAAATGTAAAGGTCACAGTACAGACGCTGCACTCCAGAGGTTACCATCAAGATATGGCAGTCCAGATTCCAGACAACCGATGATGCATTTGAGGTGTTTTTCCTCAAAATGTGACAGTTCAGCTTGGGTGCAGTGCCGCTGCCCTCTGCTGGCTGATTTCTAAATGTCACGTCTGCATTGCAGCTGGCGTGACAATACACCTCTTACTCTGAGGTCATCAGCAGTCCTGTTCAGCTATGACCCCTCAACACTTACATCCATCCTACATCTCTTTCAGACTTCAGAGAAGGTGGAGACAATCTTCATACTGCCTGAATCATGTGACCAGGATCAGCCAACCGCAGCACAGTCCCAGGTAGCTACAAGAGGCTTCGTGGGTCCACCTCCTATTGATTTACCGCCGACTCCGCCAATTACTCGCAAACAACATGCTGACGTCACGGAAGAATGGGCCAATGAGGGTGACCGAAATGATGCAAACGTTGCTAACCTGTCTAAAAATGCTGAAGGTGATCTTCAAGCGAGTGATGATGTCAGCAATGAAGAGAGTAGCGACTCAGCCAGTGATTGTGAAGCAAGCGACGTTAGTGATACCAGCGAGGACGCTATCAGTGTGCTGGCACAGTCGGCGGTGGAAGAAGTCATGGCGATGGCGGTCAGACGGGCTAACAGTGGCACTGAAGACAGCCTCAATGCAAATGTTAGCTTTGGTGAGCAGGAGCACGTTAGTGGTGAAGCGAACAGTCCCACCAGATGCCCCTCTGTCCTGGACTGTTACCATGCCGACGAGAACACTGACAACTCCCAGAAGGATGAAGGCAGGTGGCGGTTCGAAGAGAACTCCCCAAGCCCCTCTTTACCACGCCCCACATCTATACAGACAGCCAATCAGGGGTCACCATCTGAACACAGTGACAGTGATGACAGTGACAAATCTCCACTGAAGGTAACACCGGATACTCCCCCTGGTTCCTGCTGCCACTCCTAAACTCGCCTTCCGTTGTGCTGCCCTGACTAGACCTGCCTCCATTGAACTCCTTCCAGTGTTCTTTGCCCTGGTCCAACCCAACCTAACAGGATCTCAGCGACTGGTTTCTCTGTTTTTTAACTAAGGAGATTTTTTTGCTGTGTTTGTTTTAGGAGGTCCCGGTGATGAGAAAGACTCTCACATATGAAGCTCCAGGGGTGAGACGGTCGTCCGTTTATTACCAGTATACCCATAAATTTTCGTTCTGCTGCAGAATGAGAATATGTTTGTGTTTCAGAGTCAAGTGGACTCCGATACTCCGGCAGGACAGCTGCTGAGCTCCCGCACTTTTACAGCTGAAACCTCAAACACCACCACCACCACCCACATCACCAAGGTGACAAAGCAACACCAACCAGATTGAATCAGAATCATTTTACAGCGTGGTCACAGTGCCAGCTTAAGGCATTTGCATGGAAATGGAAAAGAAAATAGAAGAAAACTAAATTAGGATCCAGAAGGAAGTGGAACAGACAACAGGTGCATGGCTGAGAAAACAGACCACAGAAAAGAGAGAGAGAGTGCACGGACAGAACAGTGAATGGTGACAACAGAAAACAGAACAAAGACAAGAGAGAGAGGAAAGACAACAAGAGACCACTGACTAAGGACAGAAAACACATACTAAAGGAAAGGGACAGAGAGCACAGACTACCAGAATAAAGAATCACATAAAACAGGAGTTGTACTCAAGACTTCTGAGGATTCTGTTGACTATGTTTCTTCTTCTTCAGAGTGTCAAGGGCGGGGTATCAGAAACCAGGATTGAGAAGCGCATTGTCATTTCCGGAGACACGGAGATTGACCATGACCAGGTAACATCAATCCCTCAGGACACAAACACAAATAGGACCAAAGGGGAAACTGTTCAGACCAGGCGACTGAACCCAGCAGACCTTGCAGTGCCAGACCGGATCGGCCTTGACCCGAGTGTCTCTCTTTAAGGCGCTGGCTGCAGTGCTCGACGAAGCACGGCGGCAGCATCCTGAGCTGTCTGTCACCAGAGTTGTTGTCCATAAAGAAACTGAAGTTTCCCCCGATAATGTATCTGAATAATAAAGTCACAGGTAACGAGCTCCGCCACTGCAGTGCTCATGCTGGCTGATGATTGGCTGATTGAGGCATGGCAGCATTCATTGCACCCGAATGGCCTGTTCGATCAAGTACATATCAGGTTACTGTGATGTAAGCAGCTGGTTTTGAGCATATTGAGATAACTTTGGCTTTTCATTCAACTATTCATCCATTCATCCTAAATCTTTCCATCCATACAATAACACATTTATTCATTTCTCTATATGAAGCTGTTTCTCATCCATTCATTGTCCTTTCACTCCGTCCACGTCACAGTCTGAGCCTGACCCAAAGACCTGAACTCTGTAACATCCCAGTCATGAAACAGCTGACAAAGGATGTAACCTGTATTTAAATCTATGCAGGGAACGAGAAAGGAGAAGAACAGACCAGCAACTGTCATTTTCCATCGAACATAGAAGACGACATTGATGAGCATGTTAATCCACATGCTGCAGGCTTGATTAGAGCAGAAAATGCCGCATGCCATGACATTCCTTGTTGGATTTAACGGCTTTCTAACAAATCGTGTTGAAACTTGTTATACCGCTCAAATAAATTTGGGGCAAAATCAGGAGTGTTAGAACTGCATCAGTGTTACTCCTTTTAGGAACAGCAGAGGTCGACCGTAGCTCTCAGAGCCTCCTTTTTCAGTTGGACGTTTTGAGCATTTACAGCTCCGTATGTCTCTGTTTCAGGACTGAAACCAGAGGCTCCATAAGCAGCATCATGACGATGGAGTCCGAACAAAGGAGCAACTGAGACATTGTTTGCAGTGGCACCCAGTGGAAGCACAAACACACACACACACACACACACACACACACACACATGCACACGCACCCACACACGACAACGCACGTTGCAGAAATGCCCTCAAGACATTTGTGCTGCAGCTGCTGGAGATGTTGTTAGGATGTCTCTAAGACCACCTTGAAGTTGCACTTATACCAAGACAGTCCAGGGACTCAGTTCCCTGGACTGTCCTGGACAGCTGCTTGGTTTGAGGGTGCTGCTGCTTGGAGCAAGCAATAACCAGTCTGAAAATAGTATTACAAACAAGTTAACACAGCTCTTGGATTGGCCCACTCTGGAAGAAGCAGTCCCTCCCCTGCAACTGGCACCGCTGCTTGCTGTGATGGTATGACCGGCTATATTTCCCGTATCCAAAACTCTGCCGTGTTGTAAGCGACTTTTGAATTTTCAATTGCTTTCTCACTTGGCTCAGCTGTAACGTCTACAGGATTATTTTGCAAGAGAACCAAGAACCAAGACTCACACCTTCATGTAGACCCGAGTCCCCTTGTGGCCCTCACTAGTGTTCAGGTGGCTGCATCACGTTCACCCAAGCAAAGAGAATTTTCTGAGCAAACAAACTATTTGGGCCTTCTGAGGAGGACCAAACAGTGCTGGTGTGGATGTGCTGTCAAAGAAGCTCTGTCTACATGTGTCACACACACACAACAGGTGACAGCAAATGTGTGACCGGCTGTTTCACTCCGGTATGTCCAAGAAAGCATCGGAGCTTTTTGTCAACACAGTGTCAGCAAACAGTTTACAGATCTGATGTTTTTAGGAGGCAAAACGTCTTCCAGCTGAGGTCGCACCTGGTTGGGTGCCACCTTACGAACAGCTCGATGTCTCACTTGGACAATTTGGGGAAAAATTGCTTGCCGATGAAAACAGCATGAAGCTAATAACTGTAGATAATGACCAGCAGCTAACTCCAAGTATTTACCCACAATGCAATAGCAACGTGCCATTCTCTCATCTTGCCATGTCATGGACTCTGACGATCTTAATGAGCTGTCTATATTTATTATGTGCACCTGACTGACTGATGGTAGTGTTTGTAATCTTAGAAAACCATTTTCTTTTATCAAATTGAGCACAAACCACGCCCCTAGCCTACGTTGAACAACCCTATTTATGTCAAGTGATAAGCCACACCCCTTGGGTTAGGCTACACACCTCTCTCCCAAGTATTCGGTTAGACAAACCACACCCCAAGTGTACGGTGACAGTAAGATTGTAGCCCATCAGGTTACAAACAGGACACGCCTCTCACTGTTTTTAGATTTACCTGACAATGAATGTTTCTTTTTCCTCGACAATAAATCACAGGTGGATAAATGATGTTGGTCTTTCATGAGGACACTTTTCTTCGGGTTGCCCCGTTTTTCACAACATGGTCCAAGAGACAATGGGTAAAAAAGTTCAAAACAGGGTGCAAGTTGACTAAAACCATCTTTATTGGCATTGAGAACACAATGAGGAAGCAGCCTCAGTCATGCTGGGAGTTACTTGACCACTGGACACGAGTTATGGACGACTCCAAATGAGAAGTGGGCAGAGCTTAGGTCCAATGGATCCCTGAGGTGAGACTTTAGAAGCTGGAGGTTCTTCAGACAACCTCTGAACCTTGAGCTTATTGAAAGGCAGTTCTGTTTCACTCCGGCTGCAGCAGAGAGGGACAAACATGGGTTAGAAAGGCAGTGAACAGTTTAAAGGCCAAGACAAATTTTGGATGTCTCACCTGGAAACCCTCCGAGGTAAACTGGGTTGTTGGTCTCAGCAGAAGTTGATTGTGGGTAGGGGTTGGGGGTGGTGTAGCTCCACCCATCGACACTCAGGCTCATGGTATGTTTGTTCTTTTTGGCCAGAATGTGGTGCCACCGTCCATCACAGAGTATCTGACCAATTGAACGCACTGACACTCGACCTGCCCCATTGTTCACGTTGAACACCACCTGCAGAGCAACACAAGCAAGCTTTGTTTACACAAAACACCCTAAAAAGGAACAGCTGGTCTGGGTCCTGTTAGGCTGAGCTCACCTGGCCATTAATCATCTCCAGTCCAATCGCGTCAATTTTTGCACTGCTGATCCCCAAAAACACACCCTCTGATTGGCTTGTTCGAAACTCCAGAGATACCGACAAGTCTGAGCCGACCTTATATCCATTGTGTACTACACATGCACACAAAACACACATATCACAAAAGGAACTTTCAGAGAGTAAAATTTAAACATCCACAGAGCTTCTGTTTGTCAGCTGGTTGTTTTTTTTGAATGAGTATTTCCTTCTCGACGACTTACCGAGCTCAGCGTATCCGCTGCCGTTAAAGTAACTTCCCATTTGGTCTTTAGTGAAGCAGGAAGTAACATCATATTTTGATGTCGGACTTGACATGTCCAGAACCACACCGTTGAGACTGACAGATCGAACACATCCAGAAAGACTGGTGCTGGCCTGAAAGAGATGGGGAGACATTCAGGTGTCCTGCAACAAAAACTTTGGAGTGTATTTGTGAGTTTTTATGTATAATTTATGTAGTTTTTTTGTATTGTTTGTGAGCTATCATACATTGATCCTCTTTGTGCTCATCGTGGATGGTAACCCTCCCAGGTACAGTGTGCTGTCCACATCCAGCTGGTTTCCTTTGATTGTGATGGAGTTTGGACCCAAACCATCAACAGACACTGCCACCGACCGTCGGCTCACCTCTGCACTCACCTGAGACACAGTTGCAATTTCAAACAATGCTTCATCAGACCAGCTGTACACCTCTGCTCGAAACTTAAACGTCGGCCTGAATCTGCATGTGTAGCCATACCAAGTGCCACTCTCCATCATTGATGGCAACAGATGAGGTCACAGTGCCCGGACCTTTGCCAAGATCAACTGACAGCATGACCCGCCCTCCCCTCAGTCTGAGGAGTACAAAGTCCATCTGTTTGGAGTCTGTGAGGAGGAGGAGCATCCCGTCCTGAGCCCAGCTTCGAACAGACAGCTTCAATGATGTGCTGTAAGCAACAGTCGCCGCAACGAAAACAACAGAGAAGGCATCAGTGATAAAACAGTTTGTTACCTCATTCTCGTTTAGATCAGAACCACACAGAGACAAGAGCCTGCCCTAAGTGAAATGGACACATACCTCTTTCGTATTGTATTGGGGTTGATGCTAAAGGTGAGGTGACTGTGTCTCGACAAACCAAACTGAGCTGCTGATGCAATGACGGTTGGATCCGGTTCGGAAGTGCACTGCATCAATAGGAATGACCAATAAACCACAGAGTTCAGTGAATACAAACAACAAACCTCATTAAGGGAGTCCTAAACATTATCATTCATGAAAACGGTGACTTACCGTCTGTGTACTCAGGTGTGTGGGTGGAGCTTTTGGAAGGTGGGCAGGATCAGGTGTTGGCTCTAAATCGAGATCATTGGTCAACACCAACCCAGCAGACCTTTCTTCCAACAGACAGCTGTCAAGCTCCACTCCCTCATACATCACAGCTTCTGATAGGTCAACGAGCCTGTAATCAATCCACCAATCAACAGGTGACTATTCAATCTAATCAGTGTGTGTTTTGTGACAGTGAGAACAAAGCACATCGACAGACTTACGCTCCGCCCAACACCAAGTGTTGGATGCAACCTCTAAATGCTGCAGTCAGGTTTTGCAATCTGATTGGCAGCTGAGAGGCCTTGCTTGGCGGCAGTCCACCAATGAAAAAGGAGACTGGAGACAGACGAGAAAATCCCCCCGAAAAGACAGTGAGCGACTTGATCGGTTGCTCATCTATCTGCACAGCCAAAGACCTGAAAGACAGACAAACTTAGCTGGGGGGAATGATGGGTATGGACAGTACAAGCAGTGCACCAGGCCAAGTTTTCACAGGTTTTAAAGGTTTCACAGGTGTGAAAAGTGAGAAAAAAGATGCCTGGAGCATGTTTGATTAAAGGACAAGAGTAACCAAAGGAGACTTTTTTGAGACGGTTCAGACAGATGACACAAATAGGACAAATGTGAAAGGTGAAGTGTGTGACAATTGGTAACACGTACTTTCTGTTGAGGTTAACAATGACAGAGTGTTTTGAGCCGTCACTGAATGACCTTCCATCAGGTTTCATCACTGCTATTCTGCGAGTGGCCCCGCCCACCTCACCGAGCTCTGTCTCCAGAGCACCTGACAGCAGGTGAACAGACAGAAAGTGCTGCACACATACAGAGTGAGCAGGTTAAACATTCACAGAGTCTAAATATTACTACGATCATGAAGAGAACTTGAACAGGTATGTCATCCGATCACTCACTTGTTTGTGTGCTCTGTTTTCACCGAACATTGCCAGCAAGACTCCTGATTGGTTGTTGGAGGAAAACGAAAAGAGGAGCTCAGCCTCCAGATTTATTGATGGAAGAGACACCTGAACGAATCCCCCTGCCAGCACCGACACGCTCCTCACCGCCTGGTGGACACAAACAGTATTAAAGCATTACTGCATGGAACCCAGTGGTAAGTCTCTCTGCACCAAGGTGAGGGGGACTGTCCCAGCAAGTTGTTTTCACTTGTAAATTCGGACACCAAAAAAACTGAATGAAAACAATAATCTGATAGCAACCTAGTCAAAGAAATACTTTTCTATTGTGTGAGTTGAATGTGTGGTGACTTGGACACCTTCAGTGTGCAGCCTTTTCGAACTCCATATGAGTCTCTGAGCAGGTCAAAGTTGGACCGAGCGATCTCGACATTCTTGATGCAGCCCACATAAGACCTGGACACAACTTTCCGTCTGGGAATCACAAAGAGGGACAAGTGAGGACACCTGTCCTATGAAACCAAAGCATTCTTACACACTTGATGAAATCACCTTATTGGTCTGGAGGCAGGAAGTCCTCCAATGTAGATGGGATCGAGGTCAGAGCGGTTCAGGTCAGATGCCGTTCCTGGAGACTCCGCCTCCAACACCTCTTTTTCTGATGACTGATCAGCAGCCATGATGGATAGGTAACCTGATGGTCAAACAGTAGAAGAACACAGGATAACGTATTCCTACTGTGTCAGCAGCGCCAGCAGTACTGTAGTGCAGTAGTTTGTAGGAGTACAAGTGCTTAAGGGGTTAAACAGTTGCCACCATAGTTGAAGCAACAATGCAAGGCAAAAGGTACCGTAAGAACATAGGTGCTGCATAGTTGTAATACCTTTCCGTTTGTTCCTCTGAAGGGTGATCTTGTACCACACTCCAGTGTTGTACTTCCTGTTGGATCTCAAAATTAGAGCACCAGATCCAAGATCAAAGGTCAGGCGCACACGTCCCTCCACAAGCTCCAGGGAAAGGTAGTCTCTCTGTCACAGGAGGACAGACGGAATCAGAGAGTGTCTTCTTCACAAAGACTTGTGTCTCATCACAGAAAAAGTCTTACAGTGTTGTTGGAGGACAGATAAAGGAGGAGTCCTCCGGGCGACAGAGTCTTGAATAACAGCACGATGGATGTGGACATTGTTCGCAGGGACTTTTGCACCAATGAAAAGCCAGATCCGTCGAAGTGGAAGGATGTCTCCTCGGACAGGGGACTAAAAGACACACCGGTGAGAGACAGACTGGTGAGGAACAAACAAGTGAGAGGCAAGAAGCAAAGGACAGACAGGTGAGAGACAAACGAGAAGGGAACACCAAGGTGCTTGACAAGTGGGGGAAAGAGGAGTGAGGGACACACCACTGAGAGACACACAAGTGAGGGACCGCCATGGGGATATTGTAAGTTCTTCCTGTCTCCACGTTGCCTTCAGGTTCTCACCTGCTGAAGCAGCCCCCACACTCTCCCTCCTGGATGTTGTAGTTCCACAGTCCAATGTTCTTCTCATTCAGCGCAGCGTCTCCAAGGCAACCTTTGAAGGAGGATGACCGCAGTACTGCGGGACTCTGACATCACAAAGCACAGGTGGTTACTTCCTGAACACCTGTGTGACAGATGTCACTGCTTGCGTTATGCTCACCTGTGTGTGAGCTCCCATTCCACCGATGTGAATAATCGTATTTTCGTCTATGTTCAACACTCCGGAGGTTCCAGGAGATGTGGCTGTAACTGCGGGTAACGGAGCCGCTTCTGACTCCAGCTGATGGACTGACAGACTGCCGGTGGCCCCGAATCTGAACCACATCATCAGGTGAAATTTTCATCCACTCGTACAAACAATCCGAGCGTCAGGTGTGATCAGCGTGATGTGTTTACCTTGTGGCATCGATTCTTGTCCATCTGTTGTTGTTTATGGTCAATCCATCAAAGTTCACTTTAGTTCCACCTGACCCAAGGTCCCACAGCAGAGACACTTTCCCATCATGCACCTCTATTGCCAGGTAGTCCCTCTGAAACAGAGATATCACTGTGACTGCAGGCAGATGGGCAAAACCTGCAGGGCTACAACCCAACAGAATGACTAAACTTGTGTGTGTGTGTGTGTGTGTGTGTGTGTGTGTGTGTGTGTGTGTGTGTGTGTGTGTGTGTGTGTGTGTGTGT
>JASSRZ010000002.1:267415-295971 GCA_032164315.1 Malacoctenus gilli
GTGTGTGTGTGTGTGTGTGTGTGTGTGTGTGTGTGTGTGTGTGTGTGTGTGTGTGTGTGTGTGCGTGCGTGTGCGTGGACCACTGAGCACATTCAGAGATTAAACCGGCGTTTCTTTCATGTTCTCTCGATGTGGGGGGACCTAGAACAGAGAGGAGCGCTTGCGCTTACCTTCCTCCTGACTGGAGGCGTCAGAGCAGTCTCCCTGGTAGGCCTGGCCCGGCTGGCAGTGGCCTGTGAAACAAGGGAGCAGGAGGAGACGGAGAGATGGTTTAGTGACGGATGGAAACCTTCTCACTGGGAGACATCAGTCACAACTCTGCCCTCAAACTACTGCTACGGTTCAATTTGATAGCCAAGAGGCGTCAAGACGCGGCCCCTCACGCGGTTCAGAAAGGAGACATCACAGCAAGAGAAATGTTGCCCAGTTCCAGTGACAATAGCAGACAGAGCAAACTGAGGGCCCAGTACCCAAGAACACAGAGTGCTTTCTGTGTCCGACATAGGTGTGCTGCACTCCCCCTGAAGGCGGTCGGCTCACTGAATGTCACACTGTTGAGGCTGACCCGTCATCTGAATAAAGGGACGATTCAAACACTCACATCTGCAGCAGGTGGGTTTGGTGGAGTAACTGGAGTCACAGTTGAAGAAGCTGCAGACCTTCCTGGTCTTTCGGAAGAGAGGAGGAGCTGAAAGGAACCTTTCCCTGCAGGAGGAGGGGACACACATCAGTTCCTCTTCCATCACAGATGCCTTCGTCGGCTCTTTTTGGTGTCCTTTCTTGGGCTTGTTCCTGTTATATTTCAAGATGTGTTGCCTGCAGCCTAATCTTTGAACACAGTTCAAGATTCGACCAATTTGGGGACCTTCTACATCACATCTAATTAATAATAATTCCCCAAATTTAACCCAAAAAGGTTTAAAAGTTACAACACCAGTGTTTTATGATTTTGGAGTCCTGCCATGAACAACTTGCCTGAATTAATCAGAAACATGAAACTGAATTTAAAAGATGCAATCTAACTCTCTTTGAATTTGATCAAAAAAAAAATGTTGTTAAAAGCATGAAGACAAAGTTGATCTGATGTAAACCGTTAAATCCTGGCTCATAGAATGTGGCAGGCTAATAAACAAGAGCCATAGCAGCAGCTGTAATGCAGTTGAGCTGCAGACGGAGCTGTGGAGATAAACGCCACTGCAAGCAGATACGTTCACTCTGAGGTTTCACTTCACGCTAAACGAAACCTACTGCTGGACTCTGCATGACTGTGTGTTTCTGTTTCCTTGTTGTATTTCAGAGCTGAACAGAAACTCATGATCCGGGCTGGCAACACGCACACACGCACACACACACACACAACCTGCTCATTTAAAAAGGATAGCAAACACAGAAACACCTGGGAAAGGGCTCGAATAGCAGTTTACGTGACAAAACCAGAGCAGAGAAGGGGGGAAAAAAATCAATTTCAACAGCCTTTCGATCCCACTGCTTTCTCAGTGAACTTTGACCCAGTGCAGGCAGAAATGTCCTCTAACCCTATGACCTTGAACAATAAAAGCTATCGGAGAAATGACAAATGTTTGGGGTTTTTTCACAGACACTATAAAATCATAGGAGTACAGTTATGACTGCGGCCCTCAATCGGCAGCACGCTCTGTTTTTAGGAGATCCCTGATGGTTGGAATGACATTTTAACTGTCTCGCCACAAAAATGTCAACAATAGAGGGGAAACAGAAACCTGAGAGTCACAGACGCGAAACACCATTCTTTTTGTCCCTCCATAACTTTGGATTCTGCGTCATCATTCTAAAAGGAGGTCCTAATTAAAGTGTCTTTCACTTTCACAAAAAGCTTTTGTCTCTTTATGGGTCATCCTTTTCATCAGGTCTTCGGTGTTCAGGTCAATTACTGGCAGCATTCATCATGTTATTGACACCGCACTTGGCTTGCTAATAGTTAAAAATACACAGAACTCTCAAAGAAATGGATGGCAGTGCATGGAAACCTCCAACAATCAAGCACAAGTGTTCGAATCAGACTGATTAGATGCCTCATAAGTCACATTTTGGGCAATGTAATTTTCAAATTACATATAAACTGATATGGTTTTTAAAAAAAAAAAATTATCAAGGTTTTTCCCAGTTTGACACAGTACCTGAGGTTCTTCTCCACGTCCCCGCTCCCATACTGGTCCCCCTGGTTCAGAAGTCTCAGGATGCTCTTCTCAAAAGACTCCGTGCACTGATCCTTAGGAAGCTGGTGGACAAACGCAGGAGTCACCACCAGCGAGTCCTACTAGCCAAAATACACAACCGAACCTCTCCTCCCTCAGTCCTAAACTGAGCGAAAGCCGCTTTGTTTAGAAATGTGTCCAATCGGACATTCAGCTCTACAATGTGCATTTGCCTCTGAAAAAACAAATCAACACATTTTGATTCTGAAACGATCAGCTTCTAATTTCTAGTGATCAAAATAGTCACGTTGATGAAGCAACATTTACAAACTGATGGCTGAGCTCTTTTTTATCTTTATTAGGCTGGCCTGAGTTCTTCTCCTATGTCAGCAGTCAATTGACTCCTTCAGGTTTTTGGTCTCCAATGTGCAGTAACCTACGCCAAAATGGTGGGAGTACCTTAAGAAGGAAGTTTTCCAGTTCCAGATGGGTTTTGGTGACACAGCTGGAAGAAGAGTCTGACCATTTCACCTGAAAACAGCAGAGAACGCCCTCAATCACTACGCACACGACATTCTTATGAAGGGGGGTGTCACTTTGTGAACATCGAAGACAGACAAGCTCCAATTACACATCACCAAATTCCAAGTAAAAATACATTTGTGATTGCTCCCGCCATAAAATGTGAAAAGCTACTCAAAAATGTTCATGTAAAAAAATAAAAAGTGCCGTTTCTCTTTAAATGCCAGTGAACCAGTGAGTCGTGGTTGTAAAAAGCCAAAGTCCCGATGACACACAGGGAGGTGGGGATCTTTGTTTGAGCTGCATGATCTCATGAGTCATGCATGACTATGAGTAACTGCGCCGAGCTTCAGCAGTGCATTAAGGAAAAAGCTCCCAGGGTGGCACGGTGGCATTTCTGTAGTGCAGTAATGGCCAGGTGAAGCCAAATGCAGCAGAGCGAGGCCGATGTGATCTACGTGGACTCTATCGAGGATCGTTAGCCTCGCAGACGGGTCAAAGTGTGTTCTGGCTGCCTGATCAATAGCGGCTGATGATGTGCCGCGAACGGCCACCTGAGTTAAAGTTGTTTACGTCTACGCAGTTCCGGCTTCTACTGAGCACCAAGACGAACACAGTTGGGTTTCAATTCAGTGTCGCTGCACAATGCAGGGAACATTACAAACAGCTCTTAGGCAACCGTTTCTTAAATGTCGAACAAGAGAAGCGGAGTCCTATTATACGACACGTCACTTTGATAGAACTCGGATTTTGAGAGTTAAACACAAAAATATCCCTTGCTGTAAATATTGCGTGATCCAAACATATACAGCGGCAGCAGCACTATAGGCCGAGTTTATCAGCTAAATATTCAGAGTAATACGACTCGAGGACCATGAATATCAAACAGCTTGTGGATAGGGAGAGGTGTGTGAAATGTGTCTGTGAGTGCATGTGTGCTCAGTGCATCGGTGCTGTGCTCCAATGGACACAGATGGGAGAGTGTAAGCTCGCTGTTGGGTTCGGTGTCAAAGCTCAGTGAAGCCAAGGGGACACTGGGGTCTCTCCTGTCCATCTGTTTCACTCAGCTTCCAACAGCTACACTCACATGAGCTGGTTTGATGTCTGTTGGAATGCGCTTATCATTTGGAGCAAACTGCCGCTGGTTTCCTGCAATCTATAAAGATTCCATTACAACTGGGATTTGGTGCAAACTCATTTTTACCTTTCCACAGACACTGCTCAAACAGTTCTTATCCTGTGTGAAGGAACTACAAATGCCTTCATGCTGAGGAGAGCTAACACCCCAAGGAGCCAGTAATGCAGACGCCACACTGCAGTGAGCTGCCAGTCTGTGGGGTGTTGTGACCTAATCATCATTCAGAGAGTAAATTAGCAGCACAATGGCTTGAGATAACACTTCTACAAACCAGTCGCTTTTTGACACACTGGTGACCCAAATAAAAGGATCCTGAAAATCAGTGGACATTAGTCCATTAGTTTATTTGGTCTTTTTGGCTTTTAGCAAATTGTCTCTATGAAAGGCTGCGGACCTCCGCTCTAGAGGGGTGATTTGCCAAAACATTAAAGTTAAATACATTAAAGAAAAACAACAAAAAAAAAACAGCATTCAAAAGCAGAAGCCTTCAACATAAAAGTATTAGACAGTCTCTCAAGTCAAATTCATATTTGAAAAAGTTTCCTAATCCACTTTTCTTTGACATGCAGTTTTAAAAATGCCAGAGAATGCAAAAGAATAGTTGAAACTGTGGCGCTCCTCTATTAGAGGATCCTTGGCTAAGCCTAGAGAACTACTTGAGAATGTGTACTACTCTATTATATCTGTAAGGTGAGAACTGAGTTTCACTCACACAACCCACTGATTGAGTTGTTTCAACCTTAATTTTCAGGATCTGCCACCAAGTTTTACTGCCCTCCTGCACTAAAGGCTAGCTACAGGCTGCATTCTTCCAGTCCTGTGGATTGGCCACTTCCCAAATCTGAGGTCACACCTACGAGCACCACACAAGGGGACTTGCTTTCCGCTCCGCTGCTCACAGCTTCCTGTGTGTGCGTGTGCGTGTGCGTGTGTGTGTGTGTGTCCTGCAGGTACTGCAAAACAAACAGCCTGCGGACCAACAATAACCAGGGACTCTAACAGTTTCAGACAACAGATGTTGTACGATTCAAGGCACAGTCAGTGTATCAGGTTAACAGCAAAACTAACCAAAACAAAAATATCACAACAACGAGCTTTTTGCTTCATAAGCGACATTCACTCTTGTGTTTGTGCCAAGACTATGTAATCTGAAAACAACATCACGTCCTAGCCTGCTGCTGAATGTGTGTATGCTATTGTTCAGACCTAAATCAGATCACACCAAAATTCTGCAAGGATAAAAATAGGTCCGCATTTGAAAAATCTTTAGGTTAGCTAAGGAGTAGAAACGACTAACTTGCAGAGTGAGTTGGCAGGAAATATAGGTCAATGCAACTTCCCCTAAAGGACTGGAAACACTCAAGTAGGAATGTGTGTGTTCTGTTCTGTGTGAATCTGATTGCACACGAACTTGTGGGGATGTATGTCACCATGGCAACAAAATATGAGGGTTCCCATGAAAGAAGCCCTTACATATCAAGCTGACACAATCTGACACTAATGTTGAGATTAGCTAAGTACACATTGAGTCTTAAGAAATCAAAGTCAATCCAGGCAATGGGAAATCACTGCGTCAGTGCGTTTGGTGTTGCGACTTACCTCAAAGTTGTACTCTTTGTCCACTCTGTTCCGAGAGATGCCCCTGAGCACAATTCCTTCAATATGCACCGCTGCAACGATACAGACAAACACACACCTGGTAATGGCACCTAATCTGAGTATTTGATGACAAATATTAGAGCCACTGCGACGACCCCTGGGGTCATCTTGAAGACAGCTCCAGTCGTTTGGGCTTATTGGTTTTAGGTGGGACCGGAACATGCACCTGCGGGCCCCATTGTGTTCCCGGGTCACTCAACAGCCAGCTCCATACCATCCGTGTTTCCTCATTGACACATGCACCACCACACCACACAACTGATTCACACAACCTCATACTCAAACTGGTTTGATTTGGGTTGATTCCTTGGAATAAATCAAGTTCTAATTCTGAAACCAAGTGCATATCTTCTTTCCGTTGTGACCATTGTAACCCGTGTCAAAACAACACAAATCACCAAGCAGCTCATGTGCAGGTGTGTACAGGTAACAAACTTTAACATGCTTCAGTGAAGGCACCGTATCTACACTAACCTTCTCTCTGTGCTGCCCAGCGGCTGGAGCGTCGGCTCTGGCAGGGGGGGTGAGGGGCCGGGCACTCTCCCAGTCCCAGTGCTGGGGAGGGCAGGTACTCCGGCGTCTGACCAATCAACTCCTGCAGGGGAAATGCAGACAAGAGGTTAGCTCTTAATAAGAGTGGCCCCCTGGGATGTGGATCTTACGTTGTAGGAGTAAGACCCCCCCAAATTTTGCATGCAGTTACCCATCTTGAAAAAATTCAAAGGAAGGCACAATGAAAAAAAGGCTGGAGCCTTCTTGTTTAGCAACCATCACACCAACACAATCGCTTCTGAGAGTCCATAAGTCCTGAGCCAAAGCTGCATTTGGAGCTGATGCCATGACACAACTACTTAAAACTAATACCTTCTTTAAAAATAAGAGTCACTCTTTTGCAACAGGAGTGCAAAAAGAATCTAATATTGAATGGGTTCAATTCACGGTCCAGCTGATCGGATCGACTCAGAGCCGTGACGTGATGCAAACAGTGAGATTAGTGAGAAGTTACAACACCGAAGTGAATAACATGGCCGATTTTCCGGGCTGCAAATAGTTTGAAGACACATCAGATGCAGTTTTGCTCTGATTTATTACCAGCTTTCTAAACATATGTTGGGCCCCAACATCATCTTTAAATGACTGAATAAGTAACTACAAGTACACACGTCATCTTGAGGTTCACCATACAGGAGTGGAAAATACAAACTTGCAACCACGAGGTACAATATTCTTTCGCACATCCTGTAGTTCAAAAAACAGGGAAACTAAAGAGCCTGACAATCAAAAGCAATTAAGCAGACACGATGTGAGCACAAACACACATCAGCACCCTGTTTGTTTCATGTCTTGCAGTGAACTCTAAAAAAGGCACGCGTGATTTCATTAGGCGCGCTATCTCTTCACCAGGCCTGCCTCTGGCTTGCTGTGATTTCAGAGTTTTGGTGTGGATCAGAGAAGCCCTTGAAGCAGGAGGTGTGGGCATGTTCCGTTTCGCAGAACTTGACCTGGAGCAGTTTCATCCAATGTATTGGGAATGATTTGTTTTTGCATGCAATGGCAGGTGCAAGTCAAAACGCACTACATGTTTTTTTTTCTTGTATAAATGATACAAATAGTAAAACTAGTCGCTCTAACACCAAAGGTGACATTTGCACTTGCCCTGTTGCACCACTTGACATCATTTGTCAGGCCATGCAAAAAGATAAAGCACCTCTGACATGCCTGCTGGATGTCAGGCAGTACTGGTTTATCTCACTGTGACAAGTGCCAAGACTGAGCTTCACCTGTGTCGAGTCCACAATGGCTTTTTTTCTTTGTGACACTGTGTTGATGACACTTGTTTAGGCCTGGGTCTCCCGTCATTGCTCAGATAACTGGGGCACCCTTAATGGAAACCTGCGCCGTGTAGCACGTGTGCATTACTACATAGCGAAGGCACTGACAAGCTGAGATTCATTTCTAGAGGCTGTCCCATTGGACTTTTGGGGGAGGGGTTCATTTCTTTCATGCACTCGCAGGAAGCTCCGACATTCGAGAGTGGCGGCAGAGAAGATTTGCATTCCTGCCATGGCTGCAAATTAGCTGGATTAATAATTTTCCCATTCATATAATATAAGAATATAATACTTCTAATGGCTCCAATCTGAAAATATTCTCTCACTTATTTGAAACTCAATAGGTTTTGTTTGTAGATTCTGTCCAGGCCATAACTTGCAAATGTAGGTCATCTATTTTAAAAGTTAAGAACGCTTGACAGCGGAGAGCACTCACAACAAGTTAACATGTTGAATAGCCAAAATAAGTGTGAGAAAAAGGGCTGAATATGTTTAAGACAATTGTGATCTGGCTAGCTCTGGACAGGGATGGAACGAATCTGTAACCGAAAGGTGGAGCTTCAGCCTTTCTGGCAGCAATCTTTTCTACAATAGATCTGAAAAAATGTACACAAATGGTTTGAATCAAATACTCAGATTATGAGTTTTATTTGCTTGATTTACAAGTGGCACAATCCTCATCTGCAGAAGCAGACACGTTCAACAAAATACAAACTTCGTTCAAGACAACAACTATATTGGCATTGAAAACCTTGTTGCATGAGTCATCAGTTTTCTGGATAATTGATCATTTCTAACCTAAAAAATGCCTCCGTTTTTCTACTTGTACATCAGAGACCAGTGACTCCTAATGACGTTTTATATAGAAACTAAATGTGCATCTAATAGCTCTCTTCAGCAGAGAAGAATACGGGGAAATAATGACAACCTGTCTCACAAACTCGATTAGCAACGGTGTTACACCCTGGAGTCCTGCTCAAACAAATAACTTACGTCTTATTTATCTTTGCGTTATAGCTTATTGCCTGCAATCACCTGCAACATACTGAAAGTAGCCACACCTGCTGATTTATTATTGTAACTAAGAGGGAAAAACCTCAATTAGCTGTCTGGTTGGAGTGAAAAGCTTCCAACGTAAGTGGAGGCGAATGAGTTGTTCATTAAACACCTGTTTCCAGCGCAGAGCAGCTGGGTTCGACACGCGCGTGCATAATTGGGAAATTGCAGTCAGAGTTGCGCTTCGCAGATCAGCAGAAGACAGCTGCTGTAGTAGCAGCAGTCGTCACTTAGCACACGGACAGCTCGTTAGCCACTTTCACCGGTGTTTTAGCAAATAATAAAGACTAAACACCAGTGAATAATGGTTGGTACGATGGGGGGCACGAAGTCAGGGGCCATGGCAGCCGAACAACTCGTATGAGGCTGAGGACGGGCTCGGTGAAACCGTTCGACCAACTTTAACCGCTGGCAAGTTAATGGCACTGCTCCGGTGTCGGTTAGCACTAGCATTAGCATGGGGATGACAGTTACGATCGGAAAAGGACATTTCCCTTCGTTAATTAGTCCAAATGTATAGTAAACTACGTTTCGATTTCGTTAGTCGCTATCACCTTAAAACAAGGTAAAGTTACACAAGTTTAGAGCTCGCTTAGCTTTCAGACGTTACCGTTGCCTGGGCGTCGATTCGAAGCTGGCTCTGACGCCTTTCCTCCTCCAAGGCCAGCTCGATTTTGTCCAGCTGCTTTCGGACCACTTCACGTTGGTGGAAATGGAAGGCTGGGTGCACGGATGCCATTGTGAAAAGCAAAGCCAGCTGCTCCAGGGGTCCCGCGGCCGGCTCGCTGGCGGCGAAGCCGCAGGACGGCTCCGACCGCTCGTACACACTCCCGTCCTGACACGGAGGTTGAAAGGAGAGGTGGAGGTGGTGCGGGTCCCTGAACGGAGGGAGGGAGTAGTCATAGTTTTTGAAGAAAAGGGTCGGGTCTACATGGCTCAGTATCCGAAAGAGTATTCCAGCACATTCCCTGTTGTCTGACTGGAGGAGGGACAGGCAAACAAGGAGTTTGGACCTCACCACAGGGTCAACCGCGTCCATTAAAAGTCCCAGTTCGCTTGCATTGTTTGCCCGACACTCGAAGTCCCGTAAAACGTGGTAGTCCTTCCTGGCGAGATCCTCCAAGTACGATCCCAAAAAACGGAGCTCCAGGGGTTGGCACATATGCAGCAGCCCGCACATGAACTCGATCCGTTTCGCAGGATTCAGGTGGAGGCCGAACCATTCGAAAACGCTCTCCTTGTCCAGCTGTGACGGATACACATGCGGTGTCGGCGACAACTCCTCCTGCCGTCCGTACACCGGGCAGGGTGATGCCAGCCGGGGAATCCGCTGCTGCTCCGGCTGATCCAATGAATCGTCTTCGGCCGTTTCGTCGCCTCCTTCCTCGCCCGTTTTTAACGGTAGCTTCATTTTCAGCATTATCAGCGCTGCAAGAGAGGCTTCAAAGAGTAAATGACAGACCCGGATACATTCTCGCAGAATTCCACCGTTTCGTAACGCAGAAAATAGAGGTGAACTTCAAGCTGCTCAACAGTGTTTTCACTATTAGCTAATCATCTGACGCGGCGGCAGCACTGTAGGCTTTCCTACCCCGAAGTTACATTCTTCTTCTACGTCTCGTTTCCGGTAGAGTGACCGTTGCCAGTTAGCGCGTGACTGCCACCGTGCTACAGTTCACGGAAGTGACGAATCAACAGTTTTCATCTATGGCAAAATTGTGATGGTTTTTTTCCCCCAGGTTTTCTCGTTCGAAATAAAAGATAAAACTTACTTGATTCGCCAACGGGAAGTTTTTGCGGGTAATTTAAGCTTGTAGAGGACAACCTACAAAAAGTACAGGAAGCTAGTATTTGCCTGGAGTGGAAAAACGACTGCTGAAGTCGTTGGGGCTGGCCATGATATAAAGGGGGAGAGCAGGGGGATTTTGAAAACATGAAGGGCAGAGCCAATGAAGGACCAGGATTAAGTGAGTGTATCAGTAAAAAAAGTATTTAGAAGTAAATCATCAATCGGTGAATTGTCGTGAGTGAGTGATTTGGTTGCTAAATCAATCAGTCAGAGTGTGAATAGCGAAGAAAACAGTCAGCGAAGTGATTGAATCAGTGGCAGACTAGGTTAAACTGCATGCTAAGGCAGTTGTGTTAGTATGTGGCTGATTAGCACAAGATAAGCAGGGTGGATAGGTCAAAATAGGAGACTAGAAAATTGCTTTTCCGTGGGGAAAAAAGCTGAATCTGTAAACCGAAAAGACTGACTTTCCATTTTTTTCTCATTTGCTAAGATACAGTTTTTGAATCTCCTCCTTTTAGCTAAACTGAACACACTGTTTTCTGCTTCCCTCCTTTACCAGACTTTAAGTCGTGAGGATGTGTTTTATGGATTGGATCCAAGAAGCACAATTTGACGTGTTTTGAGGGTGAAATGCTAAAGTTGGTCGAACCAGTATAGATGTGCTTTAAACCCCCTAAAAGGGCCAAAGTTCTGATATTGTCATGCTTGCTTCATCCAAGTCAGTGGCTCCAGTTCTCCATTGCAGACAAAGGATGAAGGGTGCCTGTTCATTAAGTGTCTACACATCCTGTTCAGGGTGAATGCAGTAAGATACACACTCACTTACACCCACAGTTATTTTAGAGTCACTCTTTTCCCAACATGCAAGTCTTTGAAATGTGGACCGACTATTACTGCAAACATATATACAGCTCTGGAAAAAATGAAGAGACCACTGCAAAACGATCAACTTTCCTGAGTTCACTATTCATAGGTATGTGTTTGATGAGAAAATACTTTATTTCCTTCTTTAATCTACTGAAAACACTTCTCCAAACTTCTCAAACAATGCAACGAAAACGAGTTCATATTCATTTTGAAACACCAGACTACACATATTTTAACTTAGGAAGCATTTGAAAACCAATATTTGGTGGAATAACCCTGATTTCTGATCACAGCTTTCATGCGTATTTGCATGCTCTCTCTCCACCAGTCTTTCCTATTGCTGCTGGGTTATCTGTTGCCACTCCTGGCGCAAAAAGTCCAGCAGCTCTGCTTTGTTTGATGGATTGTGACCATCCATCTTCCTCTTGATCACATTCCAGAGATTTTCAATTGGGTTCAGGTCTGGAGATTGAGCTGGCCATGACAGGGTCTTGATCTCGTGGTCCTTCATCCACGTATTGATCGACCTGGCTGTGTGGCATGGAGCATTGTCCTGCTGGAACCGCCTGTCCATGGTCACTCGGACCAGTGATCTTTGACAGTGCTGACCATGAAACCACTTTACCTCACTCCGTGTGTATCTACAGTAGTGTTTTTTGGCCGAAGCGAGGCTCTGTCTGCCTCTGAATTTCCTTCAAGCAACACTGCCCTCCACAGACACGGTGTAGACATAAGAAACAGAGACACACACATACAGTATATCCACATAAAAACGGACCAATCTGCTCCAGCAGGGGGCGACATGACACCAGACTTATCCTGTCCCGCGCAACAGAATAAATCTCAGCTGCGCGTTATTTATTTATTTATTTTTTGAGTGTGTGTGTTTGGGTATTTTCCCATATTGACATTTTGGAATGCTACAAAATCAACTCATGTTTCATTTTGAAATTTGACATTTTTCTAGTGGTGATTACATTTTTTTTATGTCTGACACATGTTGAGTGTTTAAGGATTCAACTTCCTAAAGTACATTTTTCTGTCATTGTTTTGTCTGACTGATGTCCTTTTTTAATGTCAGTTGCTGATTTTGTTCGGACTGGCTTTGAATGGGACCCCAGTTGTCACCTGAGCATGCCTGTTAAAATAAAGCTACATCAACAAGTGAAGCGGCTTTAATTATGGTTGAACATGTTTTAGCAGGCTTTTTGTTTTTTGTTTTTGTTTTGCATCCTGGTTTTAAAATGGACAAAACGAGGAAAAAAGTGGCTTCAAGTAAAATACAAACTGACGAGACACAGAAGGAGTTCAGAGATTCATAAATGACACAATGACGAGATTTATGGCTGAATTGTGCCCTATCTTGTCATTGAGCCCCTTGATAGGACTCACGGGTAAAACCAGGGAAGAGCCGCAGGAGCAAAGGAGGAGGAGGAGGAGGAGGAGGAGGTGCAGACCCCCCTGACCGCGGAGACACACTGGACAAGAGAGGAACCAGAACAAGTAGGGGGGGTGAAAAAACAAGAGACCAAGGATGGAAACCAAGGACCAAGAACAAACCAGCCCAAAAAACACGAAAGAACAAACCACAACATACAAAAAGTCAGCGTCTAAAAGCAGGGTATAATTAAGATACCGCCATAGCGTTTCTATTTTCTCGATGTGTTAATTTATTCAATCTGAGTTGCGTCAACCATGTGTCCCTACAGACACTTTCACATGTCCGGCTGTGGAGACTGCAGAACCTGTAATTGAATGAAAGTGGCGCCCAGCTGCAGTGGAAACGCGCCACCCGCTGAACCGCAGCACTGCCGCACCGCCGCACACTGTTCTGCCACCACGGACCTGCCGTCAGTTCAGACAGGTGCCTTTAAAGTCCTTTAGATTTCTGGTAGAAGTACTTCTTACAGAAGAAAGAACGACCTATCCAGAGTTCTTCCTCACACCGTGGTCAGTCCGCATTTCGGATGTGTGTGCTTGTGGGTGGGTGGGTGTGTGTGTGTGTGTGTGTGTGCATGGGTGTCTGTGTCGTGTGGCGTCGTCCTGTGGTGTGGCTGCTTTAGGAAGGCTGCCCTGACCCTCCCAGTCCCCCACCCCACCCCTCCTCTGCCAACCAGAGGGAGGATCTGTTACTCCCCCAAAGTCAGAGCAGCTCTCTTCTTCACCTTCCCAAACACAGAGTGACACTCGGCAGTGTCTCCTTGCAGCTGAAGGGGGACTAAGGTAAGACCTCGCCATCACTTATTTTGACAACTTGCGCCAATGTGTTTTTGCTGAGGGGGACGAGACGTCTTCCAAACGCCTCCCCCCACTTCTTCTCTGAAGTCCATGTGGAAGTTGGCGGTTGATTCTCCACGGGAACTCGAAACAGTGTCTCCGTACTGTACGCTCATCCCTCCCTACCGGGATGTTACCGTGGCGGCAGTTGGCTCTGACCACAAGTGACCAGCCGTCAGGACAATGAGAAGTCAAACTAAATATACAGCGTAACTGCATAGATCAGGGCTCTGTGATTATAGGTCAGCGAGGTCCGTCGTTCCAGTGCGAGGCACCAGTCTCTCTCGCTCTCTCTGTCTCTCTCTCTCTCCTTCTCTTTCTCTGTGTCTCTTGGCATTTGCGTCGGTTGCCCGAAATAACGTCTAATTACGATATGTACGGCTGCAGAGCCACGGGGAAGGTGTGTGGGACAGTTTTTTGCAGTGATTACAGGACGCGGAAGGGGTCGGGGTGTCATTGGGTTGGATGTTGCGGAGCTCCAGGCCGCCAGAGGTGAACACGAGGAGCCGTCTCAAAAGCACCGCGGCTTTCTTGGAAACACAAGTGTCTCCAAAAGGATTTGGGAGAAAAACTAGAATGAGTACAACTCCGAATGACAGAAGCTGATTGAAACGAGTGTTTTTCCTCTCGGCATCCAGCAGAGAGGTGCTACAGAGGACTGTCGTCCCATGCCAGGTGAGGCAGCTTGTTTGTCGTTATTCTGGCTTGGAGCATTGGTTTCGCCTGCACAAACAGCACGTCTGTGAGAGCCACAGAGAAAACCTTTGCATATGCGACTGGCAACGTCCATCCGCAGAATTGGGGGCTTCGTGGCCGCAGCCATGTGTCCTTTGGAGGACACAGAAGCCCCAAGCTACTCCCCATTTGTCCGCAGGTACTTTGCATATATATCGAATGGATGCCCAACGAAGCTCGCCTGTTCTTCTTCTCTCTGCACCAAAGTGAAATGCCTGCGGTTTTCTCTTTATGTGAACAGCAGCAGTTATGGAGTTGAGTTGTGCAGCACATTCCCACGACATGGTCTCGAACCCAAACCCTCCTCTCTCTTACATTTCTGTCCGCAGCATCATTCTGAGCGAGCGTCTACGATGAAGTTAAGATTTAATACCTGCAGCTTAAAGCGCCTGTTTGACAGTGTGGCCACTAATATTCATCTCAGACGCTTTTCTACGTCACACAGAGAACTTATGGTGATCCTAATCCAAATGATGCAGAACTATGAACAACTTTGAGTCACAACGATAGTAAACAAAGGATGCCAGGAGTATTTGGCATCACCACGGCTCTTCTTTTTGGTGCTTCTTTGGCCTTTCAAAGGAGCTGCGCGATCCCGTCCACATCTGCGCCCCGAGGAATGTCCTGTGATGCTGCAGCCAACGCTGCCGGCCGATTGCGGCCTGGCCGGCTGCACCTCTGGTCTGCCAATTTCGGAGCGAGGTTTTGGAAAGAATTCAGGTTCAGTCGCCACCTATGGCGGAAGAAGGCCGAGGCGCGCGGGAACAGATATGTAGGTGGATAGAAGGTAGTAGAGAGAGAGAGAGAGAGAGAGAAGTTTATTTTCTGAGCACCGTGGTGGGGACAATTTTAGAAACAGTCAAACATTTGAGTTTTTCTCACAGACAGGCAGTTTTTCAACGGCAACTCTTGTGTGGATTCATGTTGACCGCTGAGATTTGCATCTCGCTCCTGTATAAAATGTTTGCTAATTCTGTGAATCGTGCGTTGATGTTTTCTTTTTCACCTTCGTTCACATTTCTCTTGAAGTTGAGTTGCCAGAAATAAGCGCAAGTGCACATGAATGTGACTTTCTGTCCTCTATTTTGGAGTTTGACTTTCAAACCAGTTTTCACCCAAGGAACCAGAAAAACATACCGTGAAAATCGGATGTTTGGAACTCCTGACACTCCTGACTCCTGATTTAGTTCGTCAGCTAAGCTTCAAATGTCAAAATTTACTTTTTACATCTGCTCGAGCATGGTGAGGTTGACGTCTTGCTGTTTTGTGGCAGGTCGCGACCTCGCACCTGCAGACAAAACCCCAAAGTGCAGGTCAGCATAAAGAGGTCGCCATTCTCTTCAGTTGAGGTGTCCCTGTTGATCTCCGTCGCTGTTTTTGTTTATTTGTGCGTGCGTGTGTATGTGTGTGTGTGTTTGGGGGGGGGGGGGGGTTTCTGGAACAAGCATCATTTATTAGCCTGCATAAACTCAGAGTGCTAAATATGGTTTCCAGTTTCTATCAAAGGGGAGGGGCTTCTTTGAAACCTTTCGCTTTCCCCCCCACATGAAAGCCGGTCGGAGGGCCGTAGGCTGTTGTAAACCCACATGAGTGTTCCATGTGGGACCCTTGTTATTGAACGCACATGGGTGTCGTACGAAGTCTACATTTAGCCCCTCCGGAGCCTTTTTTACGCTTCGCCCACTCCGTGCCCACGGCTGCCCCATGGCCGCCCACATGTAGTTCATGTGGCACAGGCGTGCATGCAGCCTCTTCACCAGCGATGCCCGGAAAGTTACAACCACTTCCAGACAACTTCAAGCATTCTGTAGATTGCAAGTAAACAGCAAAAAGCGAAAGGTGCTATGGAAAGCTTTTGATGAAATAGGACGGTGTTTTGACTGTGACACTCAGACAGGGGGGAAAAACTCGTTTGGTAACAACACTGGCTTGTGTTAATTAGACTGTTATACAAAGGGCATCTGCTCCCTCTCGAGGCTGACCTAAAACACAAACGACAAAGTACATGTGGAGTTCTTTCAGAATAGAAGTCAAGTGTCACAGCTTGAGAACAGTCCTCATTTGACATGTGTTTCCACCGTCTGGACACATGTAACAGCTAAGTGCTCATCCTGGATCAAGGCACAATTTGTCCAAATGTCACCACAGGATTTGGCAAAATAACTATTTACACAACTATAATACTAAAAAAAAAAAAGGTCAAAAATGTAGGGTGCTTTAAACTTTTGTGTATGGCAAATGCTGCAGAGAAAGGTGCGCATAAATGCACATCTAATTCTCTTTCTTTGAGAAGGGATGTCGTGAATTTGCACTTTCATATTTTAGAATAAACAACACAATGTAATCCTAATAGATGTTCGTTCTGATGAATCACACTTAATGACATTTCATTCACAAATCTGTATTCAACCCAAGAACCAACAGTGTTCTTGACATCAGTGTATATGCATCATTTCTTTTATGCTGTGTGTGTGTGTGTGTGTGTGTGTGTGTGTGTGTGTGTGTGTGTGTGTGTGTGTGTGTGTGTGTGTGTGTGTGTCCGCCCGTCCGTCTGCCCGCCCGTCCGTCTGTCTGTCTGTCTGTCTGTGTGTGTCCCCGTGTGTGTCTATGTGTGTCTGTGTCCACAATCTTTCTTTTATTAAAACAGTACATTCAAAAATATTTTTGAATTGACTGCATTTACACGACACTCATATTTGGTTTTCTTCTTTTCTTTTCTCTTTCTTGTCTCATGTTTTGTGTCGGGCCGGGTGCCCATGCAGGGACTAAGGATGGAAATTAGCCTCGGCTACAATCCTGTGGGTTAAGGTTTTTGTCTTTGTACGCTGTCCTTTTACATGCGCTGTCCCTTAATCAAATAAATAAATACAAATACAAATACTACACTGCAATAACACAACTTGTGAAATCTTGAGGTCATTCCAAAGCTTTGAATTGCTTTGCTGGTTGAGGCCAACTCTTCTCTTTTTTGCACACAGCCACATTTTTGAAAAACTTTGTGTCCATCTGACCCAGCAATGCGGTCTCATCTTCTGTCAGGCACCACGTTTGTCCTCCGTGTTGCCACTGTGCTGTAGCCCTTTTGGGGGGCTTTGTCCTCCGTTGTCACTCAGCAGTGATCTCTGGTGTACTGGTGAAAATCGGAATTGAAAGTAACTTTGTCAGGTGCAGGAAGACATGCGATGATTCTGGAATGGTATTAAATTGCAGTGCATTACATGATATCATGACAGAGAGGGCAGCACGGACAAGTCGCCGCGAGTGACACACAGACGGGGAACAGAAGTTATGGGAGCTGGGAGGAGACTGGGGGGGCGTTGTGGTCGCTGTTCTGTGATCAGCCTGCCCTGTCTTTATAGCCTCCGCCAGCACGCTGCTGCAGCGAGCGTCGTCTGCCTTGTTTATATTACTGTTTTTCTTTTTTTTCCCATGCCGACGCTCGCGCTGTCATTTTCTCCGGGCCCTGCCTTGCGGTTGGTTGGAACCGTGTTGGCCGCTGCAACAGTGAAGGCAGGCGAATGTGCTGGGAGGTTGCTGCGTGTGTCACATGGCACCAGGGTACAAGTGTTCTAAATGGGGTTAAAAAAATGCAAATAGAGAGAGAGAGAGAGAGAGAGAGAGAGAGAGAGAGAGAGAGAGGGAGAGGGACAGAGAGAGGGCGATATAGAACCTTGACAGGCAGTCACGTCTCATTCTCAAGCTATATGCGACACGCCGTGTGCGCCAGCTCAGCATTTTCGCCGTCTGTCTGACTTTTTATAGACGTTTGGAGGTGGTCGTTGTGTGCAGAAGTACTTCCATGACATTTTGTCCTGGAAAACATACTGGTGCTTGTATTGTAGCTGACATGACTAAGTGAAGGCTGGTGGAGTTGAGCTGTATTTTGTCTAAATGTAGCGGTGCGCTAAAATGCTTGTGGTACAATAATGGGGTGGAAAAGTTCTGATTTCAGAGTGAGGGGGACAGTCGATCCCGACGGCATTGAAACTGAAGTTTCCCACTTTGAGGTGGGCGTATTCAGCTGGAAATTCCTACCTGGTAACTCGACTATTTGACAGTCCTGTTGATCACTGTTTCAATGCCTCCATCACATGTGAAGCAGTTTCATAAGCTTCCAGTTTCTTTTGTATTTCCTCCTCTAAAGCGGAGAAAGCATCCTCGTGGTACTCGCCACATAGATTGATGAACACCTTCCTTATCGAACCCAAGCTGACAGGTTTAAACGCACCCGTCGAACATCTAGAACCAGGAAGTGACAGAACGTACCCTTTCCTTTTTCAACCACATCAATAAAACTGCAAACAGAGGCAAAATTTAAACCACAGCAAGATTAGAGGCTCGCTTTGCAACAGGAAGGCTCAACAATAACAGCAAAGTGTTGGGTGGAATCACTGTTGCCCCATGTGTTTGATGTGGGACCAGTCTTGCGTCTGCTTCGTTGCTGAAAAGCAGAAACACAGAGTCGGCGAAGAAAACGGCGGAGGCCTTCGAAACGGGATCAAGGAATTTGAACATGAAGATGCGAGAATGAACAGTCACTGAACGCCTCGGTGACACGAATGAAAGCGCCTCCTAATGTACTGGATTCTATCACAGGTGCTGCAGAAGCTGTGGGTGCCATTAAGATGCTTTCAGTCCTTTGGTTTGTTTTTTTTCCCATTCACTCTCCTTGTTTTTGTGACATGCTGTGGGTTTGTTTTTCACTTTTGGCTTCAGTTCCGCTGGACTGAGGTGGGCGACTTCCCCCCCACAGAGCCATGTTGCCGTGGTCACTATTGAGTGCGATGCTGCTGCTGCTGCTGATGCCGCTGGAGGCGGCTGGGGAAGAGGATGTACGAGCAGGTAAATAAATAAGCAAAACCTTCACGCTGCAACTTTACAAACAGCCATCATTAAATATAGGAGGCGAAAGCGTGTTTGGAGGAATGTAAACGTGGGCCTGGTTTTTCTCTTTGCGTGCTCATCTTCAAATGTGTGTTCAGGCTGTAGCACGGCAGTGAACGACCTGGTGTACATCGTCGACGGGTCCTGGAGCGTGGGCTTCGCCGACTTCGACACGGCCAAGCAGTGGCTCATCAACATCACCAGCCAGTTTGACATAAGTTCATACTACACGCAGGTGCGCTGGTGTTGACGAGACGGACGTGGGTTTAAAAATCCCTGGCCACGATCCGGCTGTGACTCCCGTGGTTTTTTGCGCCGCATCGCCTCCACAGGTGGCCGTGATCCAGTACAGCGACACGCCTCGGCTGGAGATCCCTCTGGGGAAGCACCAGGGTGCAGCGGAGCTCATCCAGGCTATACAGAGCATTAGCTACCTGGGGGGGAACACTCAGGTAGGGGCAGCATCTTCCTTGAAACATTGTATTGCTGGATATCTCACAGGTATGTTTGCATGTAAATGCAATTTTGCACGTCTTATATATTCATTTATTCCTTAAACCTTCAATCGTACCTCTATACACTCAGAAGCAGCAGAGGATAGCTCTAAAATGTCTCTGTTCTTTTGGGCTCTGCTTTTATTTTGGAAACACTTGCTCTTGTATGTCAGGAAGAGTCGCTTGCTGTGATGTCCACAGTCTTTCTTTATGGGGAAGCCCAGGAAAGCAAGAAGGATTAAAAAAAACTTTGAAAATGACTGATTCTAAGGAAGCTTCTGAGGCTACGTGTCTCGACGCTCCATTACTGACTCCTACTGTCGGCCGAGGGCTCCTGCAAGCGAAATAAAACCAGACCGTGCACGGAAAACTATGAAATAAAAATGTCCTGGTGGAACCCCGCATCCAGTTCATAATTCCAAACCTAGGAGCTCATAAAGCGGCGCAGAATTAGCTGTTTATGGGGCTTCAGACTACAATTAGGCAGATCAACTGTTGCCAGCATCCACCGACGAGAGGTGGGACCGCAGTAACGTGACCACACAGCAGCACCACAGGCGCAGCACACGGTCAGATTGCACACTCCTGTTTTTTTCAATCTGCAGCTGTGTCCTGTTTAATACACTGCCCGTGATTGTAAAGTGATCATAAAAACAGCAAAACAAGCGTTCCCATAGATTTTGTCTTGAACTCGCACAGTGTGAGACAAGGGAGCCGTTTCCCCACACACAGCAGCTCCCCTCGCTCCTCCAGGTCATTGAAGCCCTCTTCTGGTTTTGTCCCTGCAGACGGGCAGGGCCATCAAGTTTGCCGTGGACCACGTGTTCTCCGACTCCCAGCGAGCCAACTTGGTCAAAAACCGCATCGCTGTGGTGGTTACCGATGGCAAATCTCAGGACGACGTGGTGAATATGTCACATTTTGAGGAATGAAGCCTATACGGCATCTCCCTGACCGTGGTGTTCGAAAGCATTTTCGATGCATTTCCCGTTTGTTTGTCTGTTTCCTCTTTCGTCGTCAGGTGGATGCCAGTATGGAGGCTCGGGCTCAGGGCATCACGGTGTTTGCCGTGGGAGTCGGCAGCGAGATCACCACGTCCGAGCTGATATCCATCGCCAACAAACCGCCGTCCACCTACGTGCTGTACGCCGAGGATTACACCAACATCGACCGCATCCGAGAATCCATGGAGCAGAAGCTGTGTGAAGGTCTGGGTTCCAAGGGTCCTCAACTGCTGCGGCAGTCAGTCCCTGGAACGGATGGTTATTTTGCGGTGCGAGTTACGAATCCCAACTCCTTTGCAGAGTCGGTGTGTCCCACTCGGATCCCCGTGTCCTCCCGTGACGAGAAGGGCTTCGAGCTGATGGTGGGCATGAACATCGAGACGAAGGCCAAGAAGAGCCCGGGCTCGCTGGTGTCCGAGACGGCCTACGCGCTCACAGCCACCACCGACATCACCGAGAACACCAGGTGTCACTCTGCCCGTCACATCATCAGCCATCATCAGCCAATCACAAACTTCTACGTGTCGTCATTTTACCACCTTTTTTCCCCCCACACAAGGGATATATTCCCAGAAGGCCTCCCTCCGTCCTATGTGTTCGTATCCACACTGCGCCTGAAGGGGACCTCCAGCAAGCTGACCTTCGACCTGTGGAGGGTGCTGTCGAAGGATAAGGAGATCCAGGCGGCGGTGACGCTGAACGGCAAGGACAAGAGCGTGACGTTCACCGCCACCAGTGTGACCCAAAGGGAGCAGAGGGTCACCTTTAAATCAGGCTTTCAGGTTGGTGGCAGTCCAGATTTTGAATGGTGAAAAAAGGCACGAAGTCACTGATCTGCTCAGATATAAGAGAACAAACTTCCCGACAGATCCCATGTGGATACAAGGAGCACAGTGTGTTTTCGCCGCTGTGAAAAGACACATTGTTATTGGGAAGTCTCTTCCATTCCCCACTTCCCCCTTCACGTTAGTGGCTCCGATTGAGCGCGACGGGGACGACGCACGCGGGGGCCAAACCAGCAGCTATTTCGACGTCAACCCCGGTTCACTTCAATGCGCCGCCGAGTCAGTGAAGATGTAACGTGAAGGAGGCTCAAAGAAAAGGGGTTTTTTTCCCTGCACCAAACCACTGCCTTTCCCTCCAGCGGAAAGTGATGCGCGGTCGGGCCAGGTCGTTCCTTTTTCCACACAGCACCCGCGACGGCGCACGCACCTCTGCTTTCAGCGCCGGGGTGTCAAACAGGGTGGTAATTTTGCTGACTTTTGCGCTCGCGCACGCTTGTTTTGATTCGGTTTGATGTGGCGCGAGGCTGAAGCCTGCGATTCGTCACTCGGACGGGACGGCCAGGGGCCCCGGTTACCGACGAGACAATAGCAGCTCTGTTTCTCACTCTCTCTTCTCGCCGATTTTGTGATGGAAAAGGGGAGTTCTTTTTTTTGGAGGCTTAATAAGTTTTGTGGTCACAACTATTCGTGGGGCTGTTTGGGAACACACTTTTCTGGCCACCGTGACAAAATTAGCACAGTTGTTGGTGTCCATTACGACTGGCAAAGGGAAGGAAAAAAACCGCCTGAAAGAAGATATGAGAAGCTCATTTTTTTCAATAAATGCTTTTAGCTTTGAGCTCAATGTCCGAGATGAACCTCAAAACGTGGTAACGGACACGGAGCCGCTCCTGCTTTAGGATCTGTACGACGGGAAGTGGCACCAGGTGAAGCTCCTGGTGAGGCCGCGGCAGGTCACCGGCTTCCTGGATGATGAGCTGCTCCAGGAAATGGCACTGGAACCCGTCGAGCCCATTTACATCAACGGGGAGACGCACGTGGCGAAGAGGCGAGGATCGGACGTCAGCGTGGAGGTGAGGAAGACGATGCGTTGCAACATGATGATGCCATGAGATTAGACGCCTCCATGACAAAACTTGTTCCCAAGTTCGATGTTCACTTTGAGGGCTTCCTTGCTCTTGGGATGCAGGTGGACATCCAGAAGCTGCGCCTGTACTGTGATCCTCATCAGAGTGAGAGAGAGACGGCCTGTGAGATCTACTCTGTGGTAAGATTTCCACTGCAGCTCTGCTTCTGAACGCACGTCCCAGGCGCCTGCTGACTGTCCGTTTCTTCTTCTCTCTCTCTCTCTCTCTTATGATTCACAGGACGACGAAAGGGTGAGCACTCATTCAGTACGGTTGCTGCGGTAAATGAAACCGAATGGTTAACCTTCGTGGTCTCCTGCTTCTCCGCAGTGCCCCCTCAATCGAACAGTCACAGAGGACGAGGAAGACTGCAACTGTGTGGTCGGCCCGCCAGGGCAGCGTGGCCCACCGGGACGCATGGTAAGTCGCAGCGCCGGACAGACGACTGGGCCGATGAGGTCGTGGAAGTGGATGCACAGATAGCCCATGGATTGCGTCTTTTGCTCGCACACTTGCTTCCTTGTTCTTTGTATGGTTTCACATGTGTAATCGTCTGTTTAACTCTATATCATTACACCGTGGACCATCACATACACTGATCTTTACTGGGCACATACTATGTATTAAAGGAGGAGAAACCACATCATGCAAACTGGAGTAGTAAAAAAAACCTGCTGGCTTGGTGCATCGTACCCCAAAACATTCCGAACTTTCTCCTGTGCTCTTCTCATGACCTCCAACATGTGTGGTTATAATGAGTCACTTGTGACGAGTTGCAGCAGTATTTAAATGTGGGGAGACGCCGATTTGCCAATGGCTGAACTGTAATTCAATGTACAGTGCTGGCATGACTGTTCTCACTCAACTCATAGTATTTACCATGTTGATGGAGATACAGATACGGGTGTTACAATCCCAGTTGAGCTGTTGATCACAGGCTACAGTGGTTCGTGTGGCTCTTTGAAGTTTCCACCTGCCCGAGGGAGTTTTGTTTCAGTGACGGATTATTTGGGTGGCGCAGGGGTTCCGAGGGGAGAAAGGCAGAGAAGGACCGCCGGGGCCTGACGGTAAGCCTGTAAGTGCTCATCCTGTTCACACACACACACACACACACACACACACACACACACACACACACACACACTCCCCCTTCATCACTTCTCCACTAATTAATCCAGTCTGCCAGCTCAGGTCCTGCGTGGGCATGACAAAAAAACAAGTGTGTGTTGTTGTTGTTTCTGTCTTTGTTTCAGGGGAAAGAAGGGAACCCTGGCTCACCTGGTCCTCTTGGATTACAAGGGATGAAGGTACGATCGTGAATTCATCATTTCTGTGTTGAAAAAACAGTGTCTCCATGAGGTCTTTTTTTCTCCTTTGTAAAACTTTTATTCTATGTCGAGGACAACGGTGCAACGTGGCTGATAATTAAAACCACAACATGGTCTCAGATTATCCGTGAGCTGATTTTTATTAAGGTGGCTTTGCCATAAAGTCTGGGAATGGCTATAAAAACCAGTTAATGTGTGTTATAACGGTTCACAAGGGATTTAAAACGTCGCCTCCTTGTGTTGATCACTTTCCAATGATCAGTCTTTTCCTGTTGTTTTTATGGATGTCAATAACGCATCGCTTCCTGAAAGTTAATGAAAGTCTAATAAGGTCGGTGCCCAATCAGTCGAGGATTAGACGACAACAGTCCTCTCGTTGCATCAGTTCACAGATGCGTGATTAGTTTCAGAAACCTACCCATGAAAATTGTCCTATCTTCAACTTTTGCCAGATGTTGGCATAATAATGCCTGTAAATGTTCAAGGAATTGACCAATACTGATGGAGAAATTGTAAGAATATTTTACAGCCATCACTTGATTGGGTCTGAACCACAAGTTTTGCCTGCGTGTTTAGAAGTAACTAACATTAGAGTTAGAAAAGACAATTGTCTCACGTTTTCCCATGTCTCTGCTGAGCAGGGCGAAGCTGGCCCACTGGGACCGAGAGGGGAAACTGGTCCCACAGGTAGCAAAGTAAGTCTGCGATCCAGCTGCTGCGAGGATGCTGCGGATTGTTTTCTAGTGTTTGCCGCCACTGACGTCCCTCTGTGTCGTCACAGGGAGAAAGAGGAGATCCAGGCTTCGCCGGAGAACCGGGCCCGATCGGACCAAAGGTCAGCCTGCCTGTGATGTCCAGCGGCCTTGTTCACCCACTTTATGTTACGAAATCATAATGCACAAACAGTGCAGCACAGACTTAGCTTTCTGTGTGGTACCGTTCATATGGAGAGTGTGTATTTCTGATCTGGATACCTCAAAAAGATTGGCTGCATTTGGAAATATTACAAGTTCAAATCCAACCTATGCTATGTGACTCATGCCACAAGTTTTATTGTGAAGGAGCAGCTGGAAGTGGTATCAGGTGATTAAAAAACTGAATGGTTCTCAGAACTTTCAACAGGAGAACAGTTGGAGATTTTTGCTGAAGGGCCATTCTTTCTGTTTAGGGTCTTCCTGGTGACAGAGGTGAGGCGGGACCCCCAGGACAAGCAGGACCAATGGTAAGCTCTCTACAGACAAACTGATACCTTCTACTCAAAAGGGCTAAAAGCCAGCTTTAAAAGCCTCCATACAGTTAGAAGTTGTTGCACCGCAAAGAACAGATTGCTCGGTTTTTAGTTTGTGAGTGGGGGTCCAACTGTCACTCCTCTGCGGCCTGAACACAGCAGTGTTTGACTTGATAATTACAGTAATAATGTTGAATTTGGCTGCGGCTGCTTTACAGTCCCTCTCAAAGTGTCTCCCTTGTCTCCCTTGTCAAACCAGGGCGAGGCGGGGGAGCCGGGCATCGGTGGACCGCACGGACCCTCGGGACCAAAGGTCAGTCACCAGCGAATCGGAGCTCAATTGGTGTGGGAAAGGCCTGGCCACGAGTGCTGCTCCATGGCACCATTTAACATCACTTACTTCGACTGGACTATATTGAACCCGACTCGTCCATTAAAGTCTCTTCCCTGCCAAATCTGTCGGCTAAAGTCTGACGTCACAGTTGCAGCTAAACTTGGAGCCCTGGTCGACTAGTCCTCAGAGTACTTGGCAGCAGCCCAAAGAAAGAAACAGAATCCCACCTCAGTAGCCCACGTACATGGCGTTTATTCGTTCCGACAGCTGCCCAGCATGTCTTTTGTTCACGTCCGTCGGCCTGACGTCAAAAATGCCTGTGAGAGCTCAAAGCTGACCAGTGTGGTAGAGACCGGCAAACCACAGCACCGCTGGTGAACACTGCCTGCTTCTTCAGTCAAGTTGTGGTATTTCCCTTACTGGCTGGGAGCAGAAGGAAACAGGAAAGGGACTGATGCCACCAGTTTGGAAGCACTCTGTGCCGTGAAGGTGTGCTCGGACTGACTGAAGTGAGCTTTTTGCCTCTTGGTCTTCATACAAATTAGACCGCTTGAGTGCTTTTCACGATTTTGTACATGCATTTCTTTAAATTCGTCCCAGTTGACCAGTCAAGGAAGCGCCCACATGTTGGTGTGGTTTCTGTCAGGTTGTCATTTTACCAGTTTTTGGAGTTCAGATTAAAAGCAGAAGTTAGCTGAAAAACAGGAAGTAATTTTTGCCTTTAATTATCACTGTGAATGGAATCAAAACCACAGAGTGGGTCAGGTAATATTAAAATCACCAGGCTTAGCAAACATCTTTAATTATACTGGACTTGGGTGGTTCACAAAGTAGCCTCACATTGGCATCGTTTACACACAGTGTGAAGTCATCCAGGAAAGCCCCAAAACACTCCTTCTTTCTGTTTCTATTAAGTGAACCACACTCCTGTACAAGCGACTTCTTACCATTATAGCATTCGGGACATGCTTCTGTGGCCACCTGAGAGCAGCTTCAACGAAAGAGCACGAGCAACATCTGCTCGCATGCTCGCACGCCCTAGTAGATCCCAGTGTGCAACTTTATTTCCAGTCTCCCCTGAACTCTGGTTTGACTCGCAGCCACCCTTGCTTAGTAATTTGGGGCACTTCCTGCTGTCATAATAAACTACGCTCCCTGAGAATCTGGAAGTGTTCTTCCTCCAACTGGGAAGGTGGTTCCGCACAGTTGGCGTCCATGTGTGACGCGGAGCTGACGCTACTGGAGCTCCAAGAAAGACTTGCCTTGAGACCCATAATCAATGAAAAGAATCCTGAAATTGGTATTGTCCTCATCGAGGAACAGGCTCATCACTGGCGTGACAGCTTAGCTTAGCTTTAAAACTGTGAACACAGCAATCAACTAAAGTAGCCCTTTGGGCACAAAACGTTACATTGCACCTCATTTGTTAGACACTGGAAAAGGAAACTCGCCCCTTGTTTCCTTGACTAGTCCGCTTTATTTGGTCAGATATGAAAGCTCATCTGAGCTGCCGAGGACCACGCGGTCAGCGAAGCCTCGTCTGCTTCTTTTTTGGTGTGTACTGCAAACAAACTTGTCTGGGACCAAAGGCAGGAAGTGATAAGCTTTCCTGCTCACCATGCAGCTCCATGTCTCCCTCCCGGCCGCTCAGTCAGCCAGGATTTATTTTCTTGCGCTTGTTCATCTGCTTAAAGGTTTATTATGTTGTACATGTTGCTTATCTTGTATTAGTTTTTTGGAGGAACCCCGACTTGAAAAAAAAATCTGCCTCTTGGTGGCTTTCTCACACACGGTGCAGTTATCAATGCCTAATTTACTCCCTGCTTGGTTTGGTACCAAATGAAGGTGTCGATGGTCTTCTCCCAACCACATCAGGATGAAGAGATACTGTAACCTTTTTCAGCTAATTTAGAGATTCTTCGAGAAGCAAAGTTTTGTAAGAAATGGGGCCGAGCCGGCCCCGCACATGCACATGGTCGACTTTCCGCCGATTCCTGGAACAGGACGGCGAGCCGAGCCGAGCTGCATCCCAGATGCCGCAAAGACCAACAAACAGACGGCGACTTGCGCCGCACAACCAAGTCAGGGAACATTGAGCGTTCTAATGATTTACAGGATCCGCTATGGCCCTTTAGCGAAAACGCAGCAACAAACACAGCTGAGTTTATCGATCGTCTGCGTGCCGAAAGCTTTAATCTCCTTAATGAAGTGGTTCGAACTGCCGCGGTATCAAAGCAGCGATCGTCGCCTTGAGAGTAGAAAGAAGCAGAGAGCAATTCATCGATTGGTCCCTGGTGATGCGATGGTCTACATGAGATAGAATCCGGTTTATTTGGTTCGACGTTCATTCGGTTCAGCGCCTCCGTGACCAAACAAGATGTCGGAAAGTCAACCATCGTCTTGATGCATTTCTGCAAAGTGTTTTTGAGGGTGAACCTTGATTTAATTTTTTTAGCTCCAATATTTGTCAAAGCTGGACAAGGTCATTTATTTTGGCGGAGCCTGAATGTAAAGTCCCCCGTCCCCCCCAGTGAGCTCAGGTCCCACAAAGGTTCAAATTCAGGTTTTGCGTCTCCGTGCAGAGGAGTGTGGACACAGTCGTCACACGCGAGGGGAAAAAACATGGCTGACAATTAGCCGCGGCCCCAAGATTTTCCACAGCTCTGCTAGCTCCACGCGTGTTTCCATATGATGATCTCTGCAGGTGTATCACCTTGATCGTGCCAACATTTCGGCGAGCGAGTTGACGCAAATTCTGTAAACTGAGCAAATGCAGGAATTAGAAAAGAATGCAAAGTCAGTCAGAGCATCAGAGTGGCTCAGGAGTTGAAATAGTGTGCGCCCCCCTCATATTATCAGCATCATCTTACATCTGTGGATTCCGCTGAGTTTGTAACGAAAACTTAACATCGAGGTCACATCCACAACATTTTGGAAAACGGGTTAATTGCGATGATTTGGAGGAAGAGTCCTCATTTCACATAAATTTCGCCTAAGTGGCTCATTCAAGGGGCGTTTTAAGGCGGAACGTGTGGAGCGGCGCAGAACACGACTGTGAAAATCGTGAATTACCTGACTGTCCCTCTGCCGTGAGAGCTGGCGGAGCGAGCGCGTCGCGATAGGACTGGAGTGGGAAAAGCACTGCCCAGATGTTGAACCGAAATTAGCTGCGAGTGTGGTCGCTGCCGGAGGGGGAAAACCTCGCTCGTCGACTGTAAAGAATTCCCGCTCGCCCATCCGTGACGGCTCCATTCATCGGTAATGGGGCCCAAACTGAGATATACGGCAGCGGGGCTTCGGGGGGGGGGGGGGGGGGGGCG
>JASSRZ010000002.1:300926-312629 GCA_032164315.1 Malacoctenus gilli
GTGTGTGTGTGTGTGTGTGTGTGTGTGTGTGTGTGTGTGTGTGTGTGTGTGTGTGTGTGCGCGTGCGCGCGCGCGTGCTGAATTGATGCCTGCTTTCATACAAATCCCTGCATTAGCTGTCCATGCTTGTTCGGTCCGTGGAGTGACCAACACAGAGCTGAATTGCCATCTAAACTAGGGTCTGGCTGTATAACACCAGTCATGTCTGGTGAATGTGTGTATTTTGGTGCATTTTTGGAATATTTGCCATTCTTGTCACGCATGCCGTCTTCTTTCTTGACCTTTTCATGTTGTTTATCCAGGCAATAAACAAAAGTCGCTCTTTATGTGTTTCAGGAGGTCACCGTTTCCTTTGTAGAGCGAGTGTGTGATGAATATATTTGCATGGCTCCTCTGTTGATTCTCATGTGCGTGGAAGGGTTTGCGTGTCCACGGCGCCGGCTTGCGTTGAGGGGGTCCGCGCTCGCTCCCTCAGCCACCGGCAATCCGAGCCTCGAGTGGAGTCCCGCGCTTTCACTTAGCTTTTCAGCGGCGGAAATAGGAGGGAAAAAGGAGAAGGCTGCGGAGAAGTGGCCATTATCCAGTCCTGTTTACTCCCCGGGTTCAGAACACAAACGCGTTCGCGCAATCAAGCGTCGGCCTCGCCGTCTGTGGGGGGGGGCGCCCCAAACAAAGGAGCCGCCGCAGTTCTTAATCAAAATGAGTGCGAATCCCATTTCCCCCTGAGGGAAAACAACACAATGAAGAGTCAGGAGGGTTAATGATACTTGTGAATAACTCTCCGTATGGGCCGCTCGGGGTTGAATTTTCAGGGAGGGAGAATATAGGGGGGGGGGGGGGACAAAAAGGGGAGGAGGCAGGGAAGAAGAAAGAGGGAGAGAGTAAAATGTGCTCAGTGACAGTGATCCATTTGGAATATAATCAGGCACCGCTGCTTTAGCTATTAAAAACAAATTAAGCAAAAGCACAATTAGAGGGGCATTGTCATGCAAATGCTCCAGGATGTATTGTTCTCTGTCAGAACACATGTTCAATCTAATTGAAGTGAACTCTGGACCGGCTGCTCTGTTGTGTTTTTGGGAGAGAGGGGGGAAAAAAAGACGAGCAACACGGGGGGATACACAGGAGATAAACCCGTCTGGATGGACAAACGCAATAAAAGCCACTTGTGCTTTTTTTCTCTGCTCAGAGTAATTTATTCAAACAAGACAAATCACCATGAAAAAGGGGAGATTAAGAGGGTCAAAGCCCACGGACGTTTTGTGTTTCGCTTCGAAGGTGGCACGCTGCAGCGCGGCGACGGATGATGCTGTCGCCCTGGTCCCACCGACTGTTTATTTGCTTGAAAAACGTCAATACGTCCGTTTTATGTTGCCTTCATGCTGCGCTCGGATCCATCTCCGTAGGGCTGCAGCGCTGTGACGAAATAACTGGCGGAAATGAAAATATATTTGAGTCCTACAACAGCGTAAAAGGTGGAGAACGAAAAGATTTCGGCTCAACAATCCAACACGAGGCTGCGGAGGAATGGTCTGCTATTTGTCAGAACTCAGGACAAGGACGAAAGGACCCCAGTGAAGCAACACTGGTGAAACATGGGAAAAACACAGAGAGGAAGCGGTAACAGAGACCAACAGCAACAGTCTGGGGTATATCCATAAGTCGGAGGCAGGGGAAGAGATGCATCATAGGTGGAGACCATGAGGGCAACGAGCAAGGAGCCACAACACAAAAGAAACAGGAGGAGAAAAATGAACACCAAGACCCATGTGAACCACCGGAAACCAAGTGACACTTGAAAAAAAAAAAAACAAACTAGGGGAACATATCTGAAAACAAAAAACAATGAATGATAATAACCCAAACCGGGAGCAGCGGTACAGAAATGTAAGAACAAATGTAAGAGACCTGAAAGAAGGCACAAAACTCCAATTTGTTCTATATACTTTGAGATAACTTTTTTATTTTACCAGCTTGTTGCAGTTTTTTTAGTCAAACAGCCCCTCCACCCCTCCTCAACCATCTTCTGACTACAAGAGATATGTCTTGTGTTTTTCTAACAGTGTCATGAATGCTCACATATACTTCGTGACTCCAACTACGAGACAGGCCAAGTAGACAAATAAGTCCGGCGTAAATACAAGCAGACCGCACTAAGAACTAGAAGGGCACTTGCATACCTCCACCACACTACATTATTTTCTAGCCTTCGGGCACACAACGTGAACGCCGTCACCCCCCCAAAATTAACATCAGAACAAGCGGGAAGTTAAGAAAAGCAAGTATCTCATTTCAATAGTAATCCAACAGATCATAGTAAGAAAAAACAGTTATCATGCTCACACAGTACACTTGTGCATGAACACTGTTGGATATCCAAAAGATGCTCCATCAATCCTTCACTTGACTTGTGCTACTTCCAATTCAACTGGAGAAAAGTTAAAGAGGATGCGTTCATGACTCAAATTTGAACTTGTACCAACTCCAAACACTGCAAGTCTCTCCCTCCCTGCCGGGAAACACACCGGGGGGGTAAAATAGCGTACAAAAATGCTCCAACCCTGCTGCTAAAAATGCATTGCGTGTAATGACCACCCGCGGTACGTTGTCAATGGGAGTCCAAAGCCCCGAGAGAAGCGAACCGCAGCTCAAGACGGCGCGAGTGAAAATAGGTCATACTTCAGGGAGCATTTTTATCGTACCGGCAGCTTCATATTTAAATCACACCGGCCATTGTAGTCCCCTCGCCGCAGCACAGAGCTGCTGTCAGTGCACGGGCTGCCGTCACACAGCGGAGCAGCAGCTGAGCGGCTGCGTTTAAGGTTCGATCCAGATGATGCGAAACTTGAGCATTACTTCAAAAAAGAAAACATCAAGGATCCTGTTTTGTACTCTCACTGGTAGCACAACCAATATACAGTATCTCCATCTCTCAGGTCTTTCGGTAAAGTCAAAGGTGATTTTCATATTGACACTTCAGCGCTCTAAACTGAGCACTTTTTTGTGTGGGTTTAGCATTCAGGGAAAGAAAGAGTCTAATACACTTGCACTGCGATTAACAATGGTCCAACAACACCAAAGCAACTTCACAACTTTACAAGTCAAAGGCGACTTAACACCCAAACATGGCAGCAACATATGCGGTTGGAATCTCTTTCCAATCCTCGCATGTTCCTTTGGGGGGGGGGGGGGACTGTTTATTTGATAGGAAAAACCAGTTGGTTAACGTGTGCTACGACAGAATCACTGTTGACTCAGGACTCAGAAGGTCGAAATCGATATTTGTCAATTTCAGGGTACACCAGAAAAGGAATGGCGTTCCTTAACACAGGTCAGACTGCGAGAGCAAACAGGACGGAGAGAAAAAAGTCTGGGAATGTAGTTTTTTTCCGCAGCAGTTTTCCCACCGTGACTAATCACACGGAAGGAAATTTTTTTTAAAAGCCCACGTTTTAATGTCTTCCTAGTGTGTTGCGGGTCTTCTCAAGTTTGCGCTGTCATGACACCCTCCAGGGAGGCTGAGGAACAACGCACAGAGATGATCCGATCAGGCGCTTGATGTCACGGCCGGCGCTTCGACTTCGCGTTGCGTTCCCCCCCCCGTCATCCGCTACTCGCCTGACCTTTCTCTCCCTCACACGCCTGAGACCGATGGAACACCTGAAGCAGGAGAAACTGCTGCGGTGTGTGTTCTCATAATGTCAGGAAGCTGTTGAAACACACTGATTCAAAAGGGTTCCTCATTTCTAAGTCACTCGCATCACCTTCGCATCTCTGGAAACACACGCTGCCACGTGATTGGCTGATGAGAACTCGGCAACAACGCAGCGGTTCGACACAGTGGTTCCTTTGGAGGAACGGAAGGGGACAACCACTGGGATGTGAGCCAAGAAAATTTGATCGATTAAAAGGCAATCAGAGCAAGATAGGAGGTAATATTGCCCCTGGTGGTTGGGACATGTCACTTCAAGTCATCTTTAAAGCGCTTCTTGCTTCTTCTTTTTTCTAACAAACGGCAGCCACCGTCAGGCAACAGAACGCCGCCGTGACCTTTCCTAAATGTCTTGTTTGTTCCGTGCCTCTGAAAGCAAAATCATTTCCACATGAAGTTCCAGAAATCCACGTGCGAATGCCTGGAGAATCCAAAAGAAAAAATGACTGTTTCTGTTGATGAGTAAACAGAATGATTGCCAAAGTAGCTGACTCTCCTCCCCTACTCTCTCTCTCTCTTTCTCTCTCCCTCTCTGCTTGAAGGCTTTTCACACAAGACGCATGGACATCAAAGCAAGGTCGGCCCGTGCGATTGGCTCTGAAGTGTTTGTCGCAGGCTGCGCTTCTTTTTCACCCTTGTCCGTGTGGACCGCGCGCAGGCGGGCGCGCTCCTGGATAACTGATGTGCCGTGTTTGCTTTCGTTAATTAGATTCCGAAGCAAGCATTGTGTACTTGAGGGGGACATAATGAATTCCCCCCCGTCAGTGTGATTACTGTGTAATCATAACATACAACCTCTCTTACAAAACGACTGCCGGAGAGGCCACGGACAGCTACAAGCTTACAGGACCACACAAACAAACAAACAATGTATTCAATGGACTCTTTCTCTCTCACTTTCTCTCAAAAACAATAGTCCTGCTGCTCGTTCATAATAGCTATTTATCAGCAAGAAGGTACAGTTTGTTTCCTGTTTATATGTCCTTGTCAGCATCACATGACTGGTGGAGCCAGGTTTCGAACCCGCATCCCCGGGCGGTTGATGAAGCGGCTCTTGTCTCGAAACGAAGACAGTCAATTAAAGGGCGTGGGGGGACACATGTTGTTCTCCTACTTCTCCTTCCACTGAAGATGCTGACATTTTTTTGATGTCTGGAAGCGGAGGCAGCCTGGACCAGCAGGTGGAGGAAAACAAGACAGCTTTGTGCTTGGCAGGAGGTTGGACTCTACAACTGTGGAGAGAGAGAGGTGCGAACTTCAGAAACTGGGAGCTGCAGTGGATGATAGCAGACGGCCCCTCCACAGCAATCGGAGCACGTGCAGAGGATCTTTCAACAAGACGTTTAAAGACTCGCTTTGAACATGTCTCCAGTCTGTCGCAGGGCAACCACAACATGCAAACTCCACAGGAAGAGAATCCCCCCCCCCTTCCCCCCCATTTTTGAACCAGGGTCCTACACACTGTGAGGCGACAGCACCAATTTTAGAAGCACTCATGGTATAACTATCAATCCAGTCCTAATTTACCTTTAGGATAGGACTTTCCCAACATATATTTGAGCAGAGGCAATGCACGACTTGCGGCTAATGGGCAACAATTAAGCAAATTTGAATGCAATCACATGCTGTGTAATGTTCCCACTTGAGGCCCTTTCTTGTGGCAAATGTGTGCTTGTTGGGAAAACGTTACTCCCCTCCTTTATCTGCTACCAGTGTTGCGTTTGAGCTGTAGCGGGTAATTAAAAGCAGCTCTCATTACGGAGTCTCCAAACGGCTCCGTTCTTCACCTTCCCTCCTTGAACAAACTAATTCATCCATCCATCTCCTTAAGTGTGCCGTCCAAACAAGGTCGGGAGAGCGTGGAAGTCAAAGGCCGCGGCACGCCTCCGTTCTTCACCGCTTCCCCTCAGCTGACCCCAGAGACGCGGTCTGATCGAGCTTGCCGTGGGACCACCTCTGGGGCAATGTCCCGTCTCATGGACCTCCAAAGATGGGACATGCTCTAATCCCAAGGGCAGAGGAGTCCTGAGTCCAGTCTGAGTTCATCGGAGTCGTTTGAGCCACGCCGACCCGTACCCTCATTCATGATTTTAATAAACGCGGAGAAGGCGAAAACAGACTGACCAGTAAATTGAGAGATTCGCCAGTCGAGCTCAGCGTTAAGTCATATCTCTCCCTCCAATCGCGAGTAGGATCCTGATCCACCTTTACTTTGGGCCGGCATCCTTTTCCATCACAACAAACCCAGACGTGCACACTGGCTGGTGTTTGATACACCTGCATCGCACCTGGGGACGCAGCTGCGCTCGGCTGCCGCACAGACGCTTTTTTTCAGTCTTTTTTAACTGGCTTTGTTTGCACGCCAGCGCCCAACAACCGACTGTGAAAATTGACGTGCATTGTGCTTGTAAGTTGTAAGATAAAAAGTCGACCAGGTCATTACTTTCCCCATTTCATGTCTGCCAAATATCTGAATGTTTAAACACAAAGGTGTGTGTGGGGGGAAGGTGAAAAGTCTTCCACCTGATGTTTGGACACACGGCTGTTCAGGCTGAGGCTCTCGATTGTTTGCGCTCATTCCACTCTGAGCAAATTGTTTTAATAGTGGGCCAACAGCATGGAGAAAAAGGGGGGAGCGAATGGGCTCTACAGTATCACTGTGGGCCAATAGAAATAGCAGTTATCCTCGGTTTGCCCGCACGCCGTCTCTTCGGGATGACCTTTAAGGCTGAGAGACGCCCTGATGCTTTGTTCACCTGCGCGCTGCACTCAAGCTCAGCACCCTGACGGCTGAGTAAACACAAGCTTTTGTCGGTAACCGCTCCTTCTTTTTTATCCCCCCCCCCCACGACACAGCTGACAATTTAAAAGCATCGATTTGAGGGGGCCGACACTTTCCGAAACCCCCCTCAAATTGAGAGGGCTCGGGAAATATGGCCGCAGGTGCATTTTTGCACATTGCACACTGAAGGGAATTTTTCCATTTGCTCTGTAGGACGGTGACGTCATCCATAAGTACAACTTCATCGTGCATCAAACCTGCATACTCAGTTGTCTTTAAATTGTTATCAAGGACCACAAATTTCCCAGAAAGCAAAGAAGACCTCTAAAACTCCCAAATGGTCGAATTTGAAGTCTTTAGCTTTTGTAAGTTTGGGTTTATCCCCAACCAGCTTTTGGCTTCGCTGTAATACTTTGGACACCAGAGTTGAAGACAACTTTTCTCTAAACGACTGCTTCAGGACAGACCCCCTTCCAGACTGTCTTGCTTACCCAGCTTGCCTGACCTCCATCCATTCCTCGTCAGCCCAAACCTGAATCCAATCCACCTACTTTGGACTTTGGGAGATGTACCGCCTGCCCGTGTGACCTGCTCAACCCAAGGATGCCCGCAACCGAGCCTTGCCTATATGATTGTATGTCCAGCAAATGCCATCTCTACCAGCGGCTCAGCCTCAGTGTCCCCCTCTGCCTGGATCATGACAATAGGAACTGTAGATAACTATAACTCTTTGGGTAGAGGCTTGTTAGGGGTGCATATACCTACATTTTGAGTTGGACACTGTATTTCAGGGGGGTCTAAGCTTCCTTCATCATTTTTTAATAGATGTGGCTATTTACCTGCTAAAAAGTGTTTCCTGAGAATGTAGTCTTTCTGTATTTGTGTCATTTTGTGAATTTGACATTGTTTCTTGTCATCAGCAACACATTTATTTATTGATTCATTTATTGAAAGGCTTTCCTGGGGTGTGATAAGACCACTCTAAGGCCTTTTGGCCCCAAGATACAGAATGCAACCCAACAGCAGGCTGTAATCATGCTGCTCTATCCCTTTTAGCCCCCTCTAGCTGTTGACTTGACACCAGTGCTGCATTTGATCCCTTCACTTCTGCGACCATCTCCCGTTGGGGACGACGTCTCATTGGCGTGTTCTAAATTTGCCGCTGACCTTTTGATGCGTTACGTCAGCTGAAGTCAATAAAGAAAGTGGAAAAGAAGTGAAAGCAGAAGATTTTTTCTCCCCCCCCCCTCACTTTCACAACGAAAGTTCTTAAAGGACTGCATTAAACCACAGGACATCTGAGCAGCAGGCTATCAGAGATCATAGGTTAGATGCGGGACAAGAATCAAGTCTTATCTCAATTGAAAAGAAAATGACGAGCTGAAGATGATTCAGCTCGTTACAAGAAAAAAAATAGTTCTGATTCAGCTGGAGTTCCTACATTAAATCAATTCAATCTTTAAAAGCAACGTTAAGGGGCCAAGATGAATAAACGTTAGCGCTTCACAACGAGACGTCTTGGAACACTTCAATGTCAAGGAAGTCAACAATTTTCTGAAATTAGAAAAATGAACCGCCCGGAAAACCGGATCGATTTTGCTCCGCTTCCCCTGATGAGTTTGAGAAAAAAAAAAGAAGACTTTTATTTTGTAAGGCCTGGCCTCATCCAGACACAGGAGTGACGTGTGTGCGTGCGCGGACACCCACCACGCACACCCCACTGCTTATTAACTCTGCGAACTCTACAAGCTTGTTAAACCCTAATTGAATTGTTAGGATTTGGAAAAAAAAAGGCGAGTCGGGAATTGTCATTAGGGAATCTTCTCGCAGCAGCGCTCTGCAGCCGTGGTCTGCTTTAACAACGGAGCTCCGAAGTCTGACCATGAAGCTAATTGACGCTTCCAAAGCGAAGGGGAGGCTGTGAAAAAAAATGATATCAGACTGCCTCCAGCTTGGAGTCGCTTGTAATGTCATTAGGAAATGGCAGTTACAGGGAAGCTGTGGAAAAACGACATCGCATGAACGCGCATGTATACGGGGGCGACACCAAGCCGCCATAGGGCCATGCATGAGATGTTAGGCTCGTGGCAGTAGGCCATGTGACACTGCAACCTTTCAGGTCATCATCAGCAAAGTTAGCACGCTCAATTCAAGAGACTGAGCTTATTCGCGGTGTTGGGACGTGGTCCAAAAAGCTCCCGGTGGGTCGTGACTCGGTGGGCAGCGCGGGCTCGCATCCCAGTTCAAAGGTGTGGTCGTCGTAGTCCCCCTCGATCTCTGGCCGGCTCATGTACCGCAATGTCCCCTGGCAGAATGCTGAACACCAGCCATCGCTGCCGACATCATTGGAATGAATGGGTGAATTTGACTCATCTTGTGAAGCGAGACCACCCGAGTCACGTAATGCCCTCTATTTACCGTTTTAGGCTTTTCTCTGTACTTTTCGGGCACCTCTCAGTCGTCATTCTTTACTCCCTTCACGGAGAGTTTCACGCTTCGATCCATTAAGGCTCAGCAGCCCTTTTTCTGGGCTGATTTTGTGCCTACTTAAGTGTGTTGTTACACTTATTTTGTATTATTGCCTGGATTTCCCTGGATTAAAATCCAGTTTCATAAACGCTTCGGCTACTTCTTCCTTCCAGTCATGGGATCACCAGCAGGTACTGCAGTACCCCTCAGATCAGTGAGTTCCTGCAACTTAGCAATCATGACTCATTGGAGTCACAACCTAAATTGTAAAGATGAGTTGCTGTGAATATAAGGAATGCACCGAGGTTGCCGAAACAGAACTGATAAAAACCACATTTCGGCAAAGGGTGAACGATAGAGGCGAGTTCAGGCACCGGGTGACAGTGGAGTGTGAAAGCAAGGCTGAAAATCTCACTCTGTACTTCCAGTTTTTTAGGAGTCTGTCCTGGCTGAGGGAGGTATTTGCCTCTGTTTTTATGAATGATAAGATTCAATTTAATTAGGAAGCGTTCCAAATGGCACCCGATTGTCACTCCTCTCCAGCACAGAGTCCTCTTTCATGCATATTCATTGCTGTCTGTGAATGTGGCCTTACTTTGCATTACAAGAAAAAAAAGAAAAACGGCACTTTTCCTCCCGTTTTTTCCTGCATCTCTCTCTAAAAAACACACTGAAGCGAGAAGACATCGGCCAACATCGGGCTGCGCGATGTTTATAGATGTGTCTTCAGTGGCACGCAACGCACATTTTCTGAAGGCCTAATTCTTCTTCTGCTGGAAAAAAAAACTTGCGGTGGAGGCCCCAGTGCCTCCTTGGAAACGGTTCAATTTTTAACAGGCTAGAAAAAAAAAAGAGCCAAGGCCCAACAGACAAACTCCGCAGAGGGGGACGAGAGAGCGCGCGCGCGCGAGAGAGAGAGAGAGAGAGAGAGCGAGAGAGAGAGAGAGAGAGAGAGTGTCGCAGCAAACCGCAGCATTGAACATCGGACTGCATCTCTAAAACCCGGGCATCCTATAAATCTGAAAGACTTGTGGGAGATGGGTACGTTTTGCATATAACGTGCTCTTGAATTACCACCGTCAAGCTGTTTGCTGCCTCACGAGTACTGTTTGAAATCTGTAAAGTAAACACGTCTACTTCAAGCAAACATACTCGTCGCCGTGTGCCGTCGAAAGGCCTTCTCTTATTTTGGTTCATGGTCCGTCAAGATACCGCTGTAACCTTTCACATGCTGGGCACACAATGGAGCGGGCAATTTTTCGTACGGTATTTTACATTATTTATGTTGCATTCGAGAACCCCCTGGCTGAAAGAACCTTTGTGCGTTGTTGTTGTCGTCTTCCGTTAAATCACGGCAAAGGTTTGGAACTCTCCCGTCTGGAGACGCAAAGGAGCAAGCGAAACTTCCAGCATCGTTCGAGGCACATGTTTGGGACGTGGTTCGTCTTTCCCTCCCGTCATTTGCAATCTGGGAACCATGTTTTATATGCCTGACCAGAATGTGGGGCAGCACCAATTGCCCTGTTGTCTTAACATGTGACCAAGCTATGTCCAGTGCCTGAATAAATCAATGCATCAAATATATGAAACTAAATGTATCGAAATAAAGGAATTATTGATCCATGGTTACCAGAACAAACCACAACAAAATAAAGAACACCAGAAATAAAAGGCCTTGTCTTTTTTTACAAAAAGCATCGATTTTAGGATCAGGATTCAACTTTATTGTTGTCTCGCAGGTCACAAGTACAAAGCGATGAAATGCAGTATGCATCCCTCAAGAAGTCACAATGTGCATATGAAAATACAAAAATATGTGGGCTATAAACAGACTGCAAATAGAAGTATATGATGGGATATATCAGGCTATACATATGAACAGACTATAACTATTGTGTACTGTATGATTGTTCTTACAGTATTTACAGTAGTGCTGTTGAGCTCAAATGAGATATATTTGGATCAGTTATACAGGAGTGCATTATTGGATGTACTTTACAGTGCGTGTGTGTGTGTGCAAGTGTGTGTGTGTGTGTGAATGTGTGTGTGTGTGTGTGTGTGAATGTGTGTGTGTGTGTGTGTGTGTGTGAATGTGTGTGTGTGTGTGTGTGTGAGAAGGAGTGCTTTTTTCCCTTTGTTTAGTTTTTTCTGTTCCTTCTTTGTTTGGCTTGACCGCAATGGTGGGATAAAGGCTGGGGGGGGCACTTCGGTCATTCCACGGGCGTCTATGCTAACACAGTTGCCGTTTCATCACACGTTCTCCGTCGGAACTCTTGATTATTCCGTCTGAGCCGCGTGGAGGAAGGGGTCGGAGCCACTGTGAAGGGCACCGACTTCACCGAAAAAAACTCCCTGAATAATTCCTCACTTAGCGCGTCTGAAGCGCCTCTCTTAGCTTCGTTCCAGACAAGTGTGAGAGGGGAGGCTGAAGGTTAAGACACAATGGGGGGAAAGAAAGAAAAAAAAATACACAGAGGAAGGTGAACTGATTATGAGTCATAAAAAAAAGGAAGAGAAACAGTCTCATTATCTCCCCCTTGTTCTTTGATGAGTTCACAGGGGAGCTTATTAGTCTCATCACACGCGTCAATTACGAATGCAGCGCGCCCCCCCCACCACCGCCACCACTGCACTGGCGGCGGATTATTTGATTATTTCTTTTTTTCGCCTTATCTCACCATGAGGCGACGTGTGCTGAACTGTATTTATACCGCCCCCCCCAAAAACCCCATCCTTATTA
>JASSRZ010000002.1:320652-346925 GCA_032164315.1 Malacoctenus gilli
ACACACACACACACACACACACACACACACACACACACACACACACACACACACACACACACACACACACACAAGGCGTACAACCAAAGTCGGAAACCCAAAAAATTCCCAAGTTTTTCCGCGGCGCTCGAACACGGCAGTCTCGCCTTCCCCGACGCCGCACCTCGGCATTCCTTTAAGCCCCGTATTAATTTAACAGTGTAGAAATTAATTGGCCCCTCGCACGCGCGTGGCTTCGCTCCATAACGAGCGGGGGGTAGGGGGGGTTCCAAACTCGGAGCAGGCATCGCAAATTAAATTATTCCATCTGTGAATGCTTAATATGGTGGTGAGGAGCCTGAAGAAGAAGAAGAAGAAGAAGAGAAAAGTCGTTGCCAGTAGGCTCGGCTGGTGATTAGGATGCATCGCATGGTATCCATCCGCCTCCCATATTAATCCCCCGACATTTCCACAGACTGCCGCGAAAAAAAGACCTGAAATGTGAAAACACGAACAGGGTGTGCTGGGATGACTCGTGCCACCCACCCACCCACACACACACACACACACACACACTCACACTGCCCCCTGTGACAGGATGAGAAGGTGGGGGAGGAACTTCTGCAACAGCTCAATAAACTCAGAGTTCAGCCCACATGTGAGCATTTGTTGCAAATTTGGACTTTCTGACACCGCGAGGTTGCTTTTTGGTTAATTCGATGTGAATTTCCTCCCCAAAAGTCAGATAAGATGTTTTTTGTTTGCTAAATGGGCTCACTAAAAATTTCACCTCAATCCAAAATACATCCCATTTTCATCGCCTGAAAAGTGGCAGTACAGTAAAATGCATAGTTTCTTGATGAGGAAAAATCTTTACTTTTTTCCCTCAACACCGATCTGACAAAGGTACTTTCACCAGACGCAGCGTGCAGGATGTCTCACTGCAGCTCGCCGTCAGACAACAAAGCCTCGGGAAAATGGCCGAGCGCCGCGGCGCGCCGTCGACGAAGCGAGCGTGTCGGATGTTGTGGACGGGGGGATGTTTGAGTTTCGAGTGGCGTCGGCGTGAAAAGCCGTCATGAAAGCGCTGCGGCGCGCATGAAAGGAAAAACCTGCGTCGCGCCCGAGCGATTCAAGTCCCCCGTTATGACCCCGACGTCAAACGCGGAGTGGCTGGCCAAGGACGCGCTTCTCTCGCTGTTTCACCTCTCTTCTCAAAGGGACTCGAAGGTGGAGAGTTTCATTCAGAAGCAACAAACTGTGTCCTTGACCCTGGAAGTTTGAATGAACTATTCAGTAAATAGGACTTTGGAGTTTCAAACTGTCTTCCTGATACTAAAATAAGTTTAAATACAAAATATTGCTCCTTCAGTCAAACGCTCATTCGAGATTAAAAAGTCATCGATGAATTACATGCACCTCATTACATCACATGTTCTTTTGTAATTTCTCTCTCACTAATTTGAATTTAAATGGTGTCAAAACGCCTTTTGGACCTGCAGGTGGCGCTAAAGGCATTACCTGTAGGTCACATGCCTCTATGACTTCCTTGACCTTGAATACAAAAAGGTCTCAAATCCCAACTGAGTGACTATTTTTGAAGGTTATTACCGATGACCAACAACCGGGTGGAGTGCATGAATGTTTGGTGAGGGGAGGAGCCCCAGGACCCCCTTTTTTCGCGGGGCTTCATAGATCCAAGTAGGGCCTCGGGCTTTGTTTGTTCTCAGGCAGTTCCGATTCTACAAATTCACAAATTCAAACTAACTCCAGAGCAACGAAACGTTGTATTCATTTTATTTTGAAGGCCTCCTGCTTTTGGATGCTGGTGAGACCCCAATTTAGGGACTTTTGTGTGTGTGTGTGTGTGGGGGGGAGGGGTAGGAGCCACTGTATAAGAACAGATGTCAATCAAATTCTCCCGAGACAATAGAGGGCTTTTGCCCGGCATAATGTCCTCCATAAGTGTGAATATTTCCACCGCTGATAAATATGCAAACGCGGGATTGGGCATATCATTAGGTGAATCAAAGGAAGCTCTACTCGCCTGAAATTTGACTTTTGGTAACAAGTCAAAACGAGGACAATACGAGATGCCTGTTTTTTTTCTGGCTGCGTACATCTTTAAACTTAACAATATCAAAAACATGTAGGATCAAAGCTTGGGGATTCACTTGGGGGGAGCCTTGGACCTGACCCAGAGTTGTATTATGTAAATTGTAATCTTTGATAAGGAGTTTAAATTTAGCTTTAACTCTTCGGGCTGGCAGCAGGTAAACAGAGGGGCGAACCGCACACTTTGAATCAATAAACGTGTCCTTGTAACAGCCGAAAACAGCATGAATTTGCATCTCAAACAGGAAAAAAAAGTGGGTGGGGGAATCGACCAAAAGTGTTGCATCTCACAACCTGTGGTAACACAATGCAGACAGCGTTCTATCTGCCACAGGGGCCGAGTTTCTGCAGAAGCACAGTTTTGATATCAAACATTTGGAGAGTTTTGCTGTACGGAGGTCTTTCGGTGACCAAAGTCTAACAGGGACATTCCAGACACAGCCCCTTCCATTCAGCCAGGTTCGCTGGACGCGGTTGCAATTGAAACAACCTGATTACTGAACCCTCCACACCTCCTGCAGTCCAGCCCTACGGCTCTCAGTTACCCCACCAACTGCCGACTGGCTCCTCCTTGATGGCGTCGCCGTCAGCCGGGATTGCACACATTCATCACAGCTGTCCCGGCTCGCTCTTCGTTAACCGCCGCTGGTCCCTCATCGGGATTGGGCGTCCCCCACGAGGTCTCGACGGGACGCTCGCTTGTCCTCTTGCCTCTTAGAACCTCTTTGTTGTCATCCCCTTAACTCAGAGTGTTTCCAACTTCGCAGGTGTTTTTTTTTTGTGCCTGACAGAGCTCAGATTAGGACTTTTCACCAATCAGCAACTAGCATAAAGCCCGGTAGTTTTTCTATCTACGCAACTACTTTCTATCTATGATTATCCTTGACAGTCGTTCAAGTATCGTCAGCTCCACGTTAACGCACGTTGACGGGTAGTGGTGACGATGGTCTCACATCCGCCTGGTCCATTTGAGTGGTACGAGCCTTCACACTGTCGAGTACAGCAACAACCCACGAGTTAAAAGAGCTGTTCATTAAAACAAAAAACAAAGACACCAGGACAAAAGTGAAGTGCGAGTAGCTTATTACATGCTGAAACGACATGGTGTAGAATCTGTTGGTTGCTGGTACACGGAGGAAGCAGCACCAAAGATTGCAGCAGCAGCAGCAGCAGCAGCAGAACCTCCCCCCGCCCCCGATAAAAAGGAACACGGTCGAGAGCAGGAAGAAAAATAGCCGCATGACCTGCTGTAGTCTGAAAATTCCCGGCTGTCACCATTCTAGAAACGGTGTCTCTCAGAGCGAGGCCAGCACAGCTGACAGCCTGTTGCTGGCAGTTCTGCTCGTCAGCCTCACCGCCGCTATTCGTGCCAGCAAGCGTCCGCCCAGTCGCCCCCTCCCCCGCCGTCAGCTTCAGGTTCAGTGGACTCCGTGTCGAGTTTTTTGTTGTTATCGCCAAGCGAGTGGAGCCAAAAGTAGCCTTGTGTGATTCTTTCTGTTCAATCTTTAAGGAGACTGAAACATGATGACCAGTCGGGTCAAAACAATTAGCAAATGACTGCTACTGTGATTAAATACAACAGGTTTCTGATTGGTCTTAAAACACGCAGCTCTGAAAGCAAACAACAAACTTGAGGAAGGAAGGAAGGTTAAGATGTCGAAAAACTTTTCTCTAATTACCTGTAAAAAAAATCGAGAATTATCTAACAATTGTTGCAATTCATTGTTTAATTAAAACAGTACAAGGACATATTAAAGGCAGAAATGAATGTACTTACAAGTTGTTTTTGTAACATGGGCATTTTCACTTTGTTGAAGCATGAACTTTTTTTCTGTGGGCTCCATTTGTTTTTATTTTAAAACTCTGTTTTTCCTTTGTTTGGGCGACACACCAACGCCAAAAACCCCAAAGTATGGTTTCAGTTTTTGTATACTGAAGAACTTAAGGTGACTCTGTCTCATTCTGATCCCCATTTTGTTTGCAATTCAACAACGTTTGCAGCACAGCTTGTGAAATGATAGTTTCACCCAAGTAGTAATTAAACAACATTTTATTTTGACTGTTGAGCTGCAGACACACTGACAAGGCACCTCGGATGCTTTCCGTTTTGTTCCTTTGAGCGCTTCCTTTCGACGTCAGTTTGATGGAGTTTAAGCATCTCAAATTGAAACAATGAGCAGTTGGAACTGATGCACACCTGAAAAACAGTCTAATTAGTGTTAGGAACACTGTAAAGAGGTCCCGTTTGTCGCTCACTGTGCTTCCTTTTCAAGCGCTTTTTTTGGACCTTCACTTTGTTTGAATCTGGATTCAGTTTAGATGGGCTAACGGCAAATTTATCACCAAGTCTTCCAATAAAAAGAACCGAATTCAAACTAACGTGCATGAATTCGTTTGTTCCGATGTTGGTTTTCACAGTTATCTCCGTACCTCTTCCTTTTGTTCCCAATACTCGAAATCATCTTGTGCTCATGAAGGTTTTTGTGCAACCGTCCCTCCGAAAGCTTTTGAACTCATTTGCCGGCATCAGAATGAAAATAAGCGTCACGTTTTTAAAAGCGAGTGCAACTTTTGTCCTCTGATGACATTTTGAAAAAAGAAGTTCTTTCTGTTTTTTAATACCTTTCTTTTGCTGTATAATTCTGTCCTCCGTTCGAATCGAGATGATAATTGTTCCAGCTTGTCTCACACAAGCATCGGCTTCCATCGGTTGGTGCGTGCACCAGGCCTGTATAATTGAACGGCAAAGAGGCGTCGTCACTGTAAAAGGTCAGCAGCGTGATGCGACTGCTTTAACTGAAGAAAACATGTTGTTTTAACGAGTGTACATAACGCTCTCCTGATTGCAGCAAAACCCCGCGTTATCGCTGTCATTATATCATACGTGCTCGACAATCAATGTGTGCAAACAGAGAGAAAAAAACCCCTGCCCTAATTTACCGCAGCCAACCCACAACTTTATTCAAACGACTCACTTCGGCTAAATGTCACGTATTCGCTCGAGAGGAGCGTCAAAGGCTCTCCTCGGAGCACCTGCAGCGCGCAGCTTTTTCGCTGATTTTTTCCACTCGATCAGGTGACGTGAGGCTGCTGCGGCTGCCTCGGAAACCCTCCGCCAGCGCGTTGTCGTCCGTGCATTCAGAGACATGAATGTGTGGAATCTCTTTCATCAAATAAAAATGACATAAAATACTGACAAAAATTGGGAATATTAGAGTAGGATTGTCACCAAACATATTGGAATTAGAGTGCAACTTCCCCATAAAAAGTGCAAAACAACAGTGAACACCTTCAATTATTATCTTGCTGAAATTAAACTGTCCTCTTTTTATGGGGGTGACCCAAAGGTACTTATTTCATCAGTGTCAGTTCTTTCTGACAGAATTTAATTGAAAACGTCCTTCAAAAATCCTCATGCACCTCATTTTTAAAGACACAACTGTGGCAGGTTTTAGGGGTCCACTTATTCGACACTTATTTCCCCACACATGGCAGTTGGAAACTTTTACTTTGAAAATATTGAAAGTCGGCGCAATCGCCTCGCAGTCATCTGACGTATTACACTGCTTTTGCATGCTTGCTTATTATTTTGAAGTTCGGACAATTTCATTTTCTCACTTTCGTTACACCTAATTTGAGAATCTGTGCTTAAAAAAGGTTAATCATGACAACTCTACACTTTACTTGTTCACCTCCCATCTTGAGTAATTCTTTAGAATTGAGATGAAAGGAAGGAGAAATAAACACGTTATCTGAAGGAGTTTTTAGCCCCAATCAGAGGCTCCATGATCAACTCCATTAGTATTCCGTTACAGCTCCGTCGCCCAAGACTTCCACGTCGGGCCATCGTATATTTCCGATCAATAAAGTCCACTTAAAAGCCTAAAATATACATGCTGTCTTTCAATATTAATCCCACTCTTTTTTTCCCGTCCCGCCTGTTCAGAATTCTCGCCGCGTGCTCCGAGTCCACTTATCTTATTCCCATGCTGGACCTTATGCCTGTTTTGCCGCTGCAATGATCCAATTTCCCCCCACGGGGATCAATAAAGTTTCATCTCTCCGATCGAGGTCTTTTTTTTTCGAGAGCTTTCAGTCATCGTTTTGCGGCCGTCGCGCGGTTGAAGGACACACATTCTCAAAGGGGGGGGACTATAATATCTGTTCGATCACTACAGGTAAGGAGGAGGGGAGGGGGGGGGCAAATGAAATGCAACTCTCGTCCGTACGCTGTTCCATCACGCTGATGTGCGAAAGATCTATTAAAGCTCCTTTCAGGAGATTAGTCCGGCGGTTCCCCGAGAATTAGTAGTCTCCCCCGCTTGCTGCTATTGTGGGGAGGGTGTGTGTGTGCGTGTGTGTGTGTGTGTGTGTGTGTGTGTGTGTGTGTGTGTGTGTGTGTGTGTGTGTGTCTATTCTCAGCAGCACGGCGGACGGGGACACCAGGGTTATCGCTCATCTCTCCCAACGCGTTGCGGCTCGTCTTCACCCGGGAGTGGTAAAAAAAGTACCGTCTGCAGGATTATTAGTCGCGCACTCGTCTGCCACGGGAGGCGGGTCTCCAGCTGCCCTTCTGGTCACTAATAATCAGACTCAGCAACATCGTTGAAGTCAATCTAAGTTTCTCCGGACTCCGCGATCAGCCAATCCGATGGATTTGAGGAATCAGAGGAAGAGGAAAGGAATATTTCGTAAACAAATCCATGACCTTAAGCCGATCTCATCAAGCATGCAAGTGCGTCATACTATTGAGGCATTATTCTATTAGTTACTTAATTGTTGTTTTTCATGATAACTATTCTACTTTCTTTTCTATTCGCGGAGACTTTTACTTTGGAATTCATGGACAGATGGCTTATTTTTGCGCCTGGTCCGAGTGGCTTCATCACCTCATGCTGTTTCATAGACTAGTCTAGTCTAGCCTAGACTAGTAAAGTAGCAAACTCGGAACTAGATTACAAGGGATTTGTTTGAATGGATGAAAAGCCTCCAGGTAATCTGTTGGGTGGGGGGGGGGGGGCACATGGACACGGACCTTCCGCCTGGATTCGAACCCGCCACGCGGCCCGGCTAATTTTCAGTGCATGTATTGATTCTCAGCCGAGTCTTCCAGTCTTCGCTTTTTTCGCCTCGACGCAGCGGTTGGGATCGCGCGGCGGTGATGTCGAAGCTCTTTCGTCAGGAGCCGCTTCCTTCAGCAACCCTCTCTTGGACAATGAAGGACACTTAGCCAATACTCTGCGCTCTGCCCACCGAACCATCACACTGAGCTTTTTTCCACAGATCTCTCCGGTTCACGGTCGGCAACCGATGGTCTTGCTGGACCTGCGAAACCGCCTGGCCATTTAACTGCGCTGGGCCAGCCTGCCTTCGCTTGTTTTTGTACAGGTAAAGCCCCCCCCCCCCCACTCCACTGTGAGCACCGGCGTGCATCGAAGTGTTTATACCCTTCTCTCTCACCCGGGCGACCCCCACGAGTCCTCCCCCATTCCCCCTCCACCCGTCTCGCCGTGCGTAAAAATCCCGCCCGCTGCCACAACGAGTTACTAGCATGCATCACAGGTGGATAATCATCCGCCAGAGTGCAGTGGCGGAAAAAAAAAAAAAAGCGGAGGGGGGAAGGCATTGCGCACGCACGTCGCGTCCGGTTACGGCGCTCCCGAACACAATGGGTGTTAGCGAGTCGGTGGAGCTGCACTTATCGCCGCTGACATTTGCAGATTTCCACAAATATCAGAGGGGACTTTTGGGTGTTATTTTCAGCTGCGAAGGTAACGTGCGTTTTCACCCCCCGAGGCAGGGATGCAGAAATAGAGCGTGGATGAATAGACGAGAGTGGACAACCGGGGGGGAACAGTGATAAATGAGCTGACAAATGTTGTTTGTGTAAGATCATGATAGCCGAGAGAGAGCTATAATCCACATTGGCGAGCCGAGCCAGAGGGCCGCTTGCGGTGGGAAGAAAGCAGGCGGGAACAGAGGTGTGTGTGTGTGTCTGTGTGCGTGTGTGTGTGTGTGAGAGAGAGAGAGAGAGAGAGAGAGAGAACGAGAGAGAGAGAGAGAGAAAGCTGGGGGGAAAAAAAGAGAACGCCGGGCACAGGCGGAGGGACAGCTAATCCATATCTCCAGCAGTCTGGCTGAAAGACAACAGGCGTTCCTCTCGCCATGTTGTTGAAACATCGCACGCGCGCCAGAAACAAAACTCGTTTTGACGAGGAGCGTCCACGGGGGGCGTTGCGCCATCGCGCCGCGAAGACGCCCCCAGCCAGGCGGTCTGATGCTGCGCCTCCGAGTCGTATTGCCGCGGAAGTCCCCCCGCGTCGCCGTGACGGCTGGGCGAATTGCGAGGCCGGATACCCTCGAGTCCACCCGCCCGCCGGCTGCTTTAGCCATTTGGGATCTCCGATCCTGCCTGAGGTGTATTGCTGATGGCTGCTGGGACAATTAGCGGAGATATGCCATCAGTGTTTCCACCTTTGCGGTGTCCTTACAATGACACAGTGGAGTGCTTTCAGCTGGAACAGGCGTGTCGGTTCAGCGTGAGGGTGTGAGGCGACCGAAGCCAAGTCTCAACCCTGACCGTGCCCTTGAAATGTGATCAACGGAGCTCATCGTGATTATATTTCCATAGATCAAGGTGCGATTTGGAGCTATCGCAAACCGCAAAGAGCCTGCTTTTAGTGCCAAACTTACCGCCGTGCAACCAGATGGTGGTCTTGATTCATTAACCTCGATCGGGCTGATCCCGAACACCATGTGGGACTCTTGCGCACCACAAGTGTACAGTTGTTTACAATGCGTAGTCCACCGTGGGAAAGGGGGGTTATCCACTGTACCTGGATTGTTTGGCTTTTTTCAGACTCCTCCCCCACTGAAATAATGTAGGAATCACTGTGGATGAATGATGAAGGTGAAGGGGAATTCTTACTGCTTCTACCTGCATATTCTTTAGTGAGTTGGCAACACATGGTTGCATCACAAATGACTCGACTACCACGACTGTGCAGTTTCTTTTCAGTAACTTTTATACCATGTGTCCAATCCCGCACGAGAAGCCGTTTGCAGTCGATGATGAAACATATGGAAAAAATTGCACCGTCCTCAGTCTACGTTTCCACCCTCTCGTCTTCAAGCCAGTTTGACCCCCCCCCCCCCCACCCACGTCGATTGCCAGCGTGTTGTTTGTTTGGGGTTAAATACAGTTATTCGCCCTCAGTCTGCTTCGCCTGCTTTCCTCCGTCTGTCCAAGAGCAGCAGCCGACACCCCAGCAGGGCTGTAACAGGCCTAATTAACTACGCCAAGACAAACCCCCCCCCCCCCCGCTCCCCCCGATTGGCTGGTAGAAAAACACAGCTCACGTCATACCTTTCGAGTCCTTCGGACAACAGGTGTCACCAGTGCCTTCTTTCCATGAGCGGCTGCCTTTGTCCCCCCGCGCTCCTTCGCAGCTTCCCCATTTTGATCTCGGCGGGTGTTTACTCAAGCATGCCGAAGGGCTCGCGTTCGGGAAAAAGAAAAAAAAAGGGCGCCATCATCGGGATCTTAATAAGGTCCCCTCCCCCCACCAATTACATTTGAAGCGAATCTTCATGGAAATTACTCATTTTGGCTGTTTGTTGGAAGACACTGGGAAAGTTAAATAGGGAAAGGCACAGGCGGGGTGCCTCGCTGCAGAAATTGCCCAGGGCGTTCGTGCACTTTCTCTTACACGCACACACACACACACACTGGCTCACCCTCTAATAGTATGGAATTGGTATTGTGCGTTTCTTCCCCGCGCTCCTCTTGAGCCTTATCTACTTTGTCAGCCGAAACGGTTTTAAGCAGTTCAACCTATCAGCTGCCTCTTTTTAACTCCAAATTGCAAGTTCTTGATAATCCCAAATCCTTTTGATCAAAGGTTCTGGTTTCATAATGCTGATAGATACTCTGTTCCTCTGGACAGGCTAAGTGGTAGCTGTGGGGCTTCAGGGGGAAGGATGGTTGGTGAGACGCATAGCAGGGAGCACGGGGTGGGGGTGGGGGGGGGGTACTCAGCGCACTGACTCGAAGAGAGATGACGAGGGGGGCTCCTACTCTGTCGGAGTCGCGGCCGTGGTCGCTGGCTGAACCGACATCTTCGGATAAGCCCTCGGAAAAGGACATAATAAGTCGTGTCAGATAGATTAAGGAATCTGTGAGATGTCTCATTTAGCACCCAATGTCACAGATTTGAGTTTGTTTGTTTGTTATTTATTTATTTATTTATTTATTTGGCAGTAGCGAGGTTGCGACATTGAAGTCGCACGGATGCAGCGTTGCCTTCAGTTTTGCTTTAGCAACTGGTGTCCGAATGTGCTACAAGGATGGACATTACATCGCAAGGACACGGGCATTGATTGGTTCAGGAGGACAAAAGGGGACAAAGTCAGTGGTCACCAGAAATCAGGGGTTTCTGGATATTTACAAGCTTTGGCTTCACGGAATTTTTTTTCATCAAATCAGGGATTAATAGTCGGCAATTTGAAAAAGGCTGGAAGACAATGGCCGAGTACGAGCAAGAGCTGAGTAGCCGGGAAGCTTTTCATCAACTGAAGGAAATCTCCTAATACAACAATCTGCTCTACTTTGAACTGGTAACGACCAACCACAGCTTGACACACGTGGAGGACAACATTTCAGTGTTGAACTCGGTTGAATAAAAAAACAAAACAGTGCTTTGTTAAAGAACCTTCGGTTCGATGCTCTGAGGCTTAAGATGCGGTGACCCTGGCGACATCGTTGCGGGAGTTGGTTTATCGGCTGTAGAACTTGTTTACAGAAAGACACATATTGATGTAATTACCCTGGTAATTACCAAGATGATTGCTTTTGAAGCGTTCAAGGTAACTTTTATTGATTTGAAGATTTAAAAAAATGTCTTTGCGAAGGCCAGTGCAGCTTAGAATTTCCCAGCGTTTCTATATGAACGTTTCGGAGCGATTCTCAAAGTTTGCCAAGGTTTTACCTTTGGTTTCTGACTTAGAGTGACACATAGTGACGGCGTGTCAGGCTTCATGACCTTGCCGAGTCATGGCCCAGGTGATTGTGCCACAGCGCCATTGGCCCTTGCTGCAAGCTCGCTGGTTCCAGGACTTAGGGCATAATTGGCCCCTCGTTTCAGGAATCCCAAAGTATGATGTGTCTGTACACCCACCAGACTCAAGATGGCCCGCCCAGCGTGTCAGGGTTTTGTCTCGTCTGGTTGAACTCGCATCATCACTTTCGCGGCAAACACTGCACATCTGAATTACCACCCGAGGAACAGATGGCCCCAAAGTACTACAAATAACTTACTGTCAATAATCCACTTTGATTTTACCACCCCGGTGACCTTTTCCACCGACATCATCAGCGTTAGCGATGCTTCATATTGTGTTAGTCGATTCGCAGATAGTAAAGTGTCATGTAGAATAATCTCCTTAATGTGCAAAACAGATCCTTTGTTCCTTTGTCTCCAGCCGCTGCTGCCTTTTATTTTTTTATCATGCGAGCTTTATTTTGACAGGATGCGAAATGGTTTCTGTCCCCGGGGGTGATCCCTGCCGCAACATAATGAGGTGTCGAAGTGTTCCGCGGCAGGCGGCTGAGCCCGGGCAGGTAGGAATTAATTCATCAGCTGACAGGAAGGAGCGTGGTACAATTAGTTTTTTTTAATGTCCGGACCTTCTTCACCCACCACCCCCCCACACACACACGGAGGCTGGATGCTGGAGGGGGGGTTCGAAGGCAAGTCCAAAACAGCTCCCGCTCCCGTAATTTATGCCTCAGCGCTGACCCCCATCAACGCCGCGATACCCACTTACCTCCTGGCAACGAGCTCCGGCTAATTCAAACAGAGACACTGTAGATTTTTGCCTAACCAAACAGACCTGTGTAAAGCCATTAGGAGCATCGCACCCAGATGGTTGGGCAGTCCCAGTCTGCCGTGTATTAACTGAGAGTTCTTCACCCACGGGGGATTTCGGCGGATGATGGATCATCTGGTTACACCTGGTGACTGCTGGTTCTCTGCAGACACATCCTCAGCTCAAGTGCAGGTTTGCGATTCTAAGACCTTGATCAGCACTCACTCTTACTTTGGTGCCAAATGTAGCAGGCTTTTCCCACCAGTACACTGCAAAAAAAACCCTAAATCTCACAGGTAGATTTTACCCATTTTCTATCCCACTTAACACACAATCCCTTGAAGGCTATGCATTTTCCTGCTTATCACAACATCCTGTTGTCTTTCTACTAGAGTGATTTTTCACTTCTTTCATTATGTGCTTTGGCTTGAGAAAATCAGGAAAATCAGCCAATGAAAGGAGTGAAAAGTACTCACGAAACAGACACGGTGCCATACTTGCGTCTTAGGGGATTATGTGCGATTGCTTTTGTCATTTTTGTCACAAGAGTAATTTTAACTTGGAATAAGGAAATCTACTTGCTAAGATTTAGCACCTACCTCACCTGAACTGTACAGTTTAAAGGCATGTCTGTTAGGCCGAATAGAAACATGTATACTTAAGAAGCCGTCACGACATGTCAGAGCAGATGAACATGTTTATCGGAACAAAACGAATCACATGTGATTTGTGGTCGTCCAGGGAGAAGTAGTTGCGAATGCCAACGTGTGCACGGCTTCTTGAAGCTTCTGCATGTGATGCACTTGGCTCTTTCTTCCCTATGATCAGCTCGCCACTCACAATCAAAGTCCCAAGCACTTTCAAACAGCTGCCAGGAGTCACGTGACGGAAGAAAGCGGATCTCTCTCTCTCTTTCTCTCTCTCCGAGTGGCACCGCGGGAAACACAGAGCCGTGCCCGCAACTCTCTCCGCAAAACAAAACATGTCCACAGCCTCCAAGGAGGGGTCCAGAATGGCTGCGTGGGACAAGCTGCGACATCAGAGAGAGAGAGAGAGAGAGAGAGGACATTTCGGACATGGAAGGACGAGAGTAAACATGACGCTGATTGCGGCCGCGAGGAAAAATCCGTCTCGCTGCGCCTCCTGAATGCTTGAAGGGGGAAGCACGCCGCGGCGGGCTCGCCGGCCTCCCCCTTGTGAATGCTGCATTCACGATACGGACGCTCTGTGACCGGCAGTGACCAGTTTTCCAAACGCAAAGACCCCCCCGCCCCCGTTCCGATCGCTGAAAACAGGCACGCACTCTGCTGACGCCGTGCCTGGTTCTGTTTCGCACGGTGGCGACGGGATCGCGCCTCTGCCACAATGAAGAGACTTACAAATGGACGCGTGTTTAAAAATGACATAATTATTGATAGCACATTCGACGGAGGTATCTCCATCTGTGGCAGCCAGCTGGCCGCCGCGTCACTTTCGAAGGAAAAACAGCACGCGAGGCGAGCAGAAGCAGAAGCAGGAAGGGAAACATGGGAGCTGCCAAAACCAGGCCTCTTTTTACAGACAAGTGTTGTTCCATCCGATCTTCGAGAGACGAGGATTGCAGCAGTATTTTTGCCGCTCCCCCCTCCCTTCTGGAGACAAGCGCTTGAAGAAGAGGCAACGGTGGTCCACAGAGGCAACTTGTGACTGTTTAGTTAAAAGTTCACCTTTATTTTGAGTGCTTCTCTGCGATCAACCCATCCTGGGGCATCCCAGGAGCTGTGGGCTGCTGCACCGCGGGGTGTCCGGGGGCGGCAGTCAAGTAAGGGAGGCAAGAAAGGGGCGTCTGCCGCCACTGAGGGGCCTTTGAGCAAGGCCCCCAACCCCCCCCCCGAACACTCCTCAGGAGCTGCACTCCCTCTACGACTTGTAACAAAAGCGGGTTGAACGGAGAGAAGAATTCCCAACATCATTGAATGCACCACTTGAACTTAACTCCTCCTTTTTCAGTCATCTACAAACCAATTTCTTACAATTTGCTAAGAGCCACATTATAGAGCATCTTCCTGCAACTACAACGGTATTCAGCTGAGTAACTTGTCCATCAGCCTGACCTGCACAGCGCAACAATGAAACTTTAAGTGGATCACAGTATTCTTACTGAGAAAGTTGTTTCTTTTTCACCGTATCCCCTGATCTACTGTTCGATCCCACTGCCACTGTATTGAATGAAGGCACCACTCCCTGCTTTCTCCTGAGCCATCCGTCATCCCTCTTGTCTTTAGGGGACAGGTGTGAACACTGCAGTCCACACGACTCAATTCGAGATGTGCTGCCAGAGTCACGACTGAATAATCCCAACCGAATCGGGATTTTCATTCGGCAGTTCTTCGATAGCAAAAGTTTCAGCCTCTGACCTTGAATCCCGACACGCATCCCCAAACTGCACGCTCTGTTTCACTGAGGTTCCAACTTTGTTCTCTTCAAATATCAAAAGTGTTTCGGAGTTCTCGATCTTTGGGATGAGTGATTTGTTTTCCGAGAGCGTTCATCTCTTAGGTATCTATGGAAACGCTGGAGAGCTCCCACGGCAGCTCCAATAAAACACCCACTTCACTGAAAATTAACACATGTTTATTGCTTGAACAGAAGGAGCGATTAAAAACTGCTATAAATAAAAAAAAAGGCCTCATCGGTGTAATCTTTTGCTAAACATGGGGGTCGTGGGCACCCTTTGAGGGAAATCACAGGGGGAGGAAGGATCCGGGCAACTTTGAGGTCATCTTAGGAAATAAGAAAAAGACACTTCCTAAAACCAAAAAAGTGACTTGGAAAATTTTTATTTGAAAATGTTTCTTGCAAAACAAACAAGTTGAGTCGGAGATCTGCAGCCTGTCTTGGAAGCAGCTGGGGGGGGGGGGGTTCCAGGAAAAGCTGGTTGTGAAGCATCATACCAGCTGGAATTTTAGGATAACTCTGCCAAATCTGAGTCTCCACACATAGACTGGTATGTCAGGAAACTGTGCACAATGAGCCCCCCTGCTGGTTAATGCAATCCAAAATCCAAACAGCCCACCTGCTTTTTTTCCCCTATCACCCCCCCTCCCCCCATATATCAGCCGACTGATCAATAACAAAATCGCCAGTGAAAGGATGTTGCTGCCCGATGGAAAAACTACTGAGCGAGATACTTAGACTGAAGATGCGGTTGCTTGCCCCCCCCCCCACGCTCCTCTGGGAGATTCCTCCCCCCGCTCGTCCTTTCCAAGATGCATTTCAGTGATTGGAGCGTCCTTGGGTGATGGCGGGCCTCAATCAAGTGTCTGGGTGACGGGCCAAAGGAGCCGGGAGGGAAGCGTAATTAGCAGGATGGAGAGCTCCCCCGACACGCTGTGACTGCAAACGCCGTGTGCACAGCAAAAGCAAATAGGAAAAAAAAACAAAACAGAAGGTAACACCGTGTCAATAAATGACTATTTTCAACTGGGAAGAAAGGAGGAAATATTTGATGACTTTTCTTACAGCTGTGAGTTTCCTGATTTTTGATTTGGCTGCCTCCGCCTACTAATTATTTCATTGGAATTTGATTTTGCAATGGGGGAAAAAAAAGACAAAATTGTTTTTGAATTTCTCAAAGAGGAACCTTTATTTTTCTCCTAATCTTTCATCGATTTGGAATAAGTTAAACAAAGGAGGGAAATAAATAAAAAATTAAATTGAAGATTGAACAAAATCACTTTGGAATGGTAGATAATAAGAAAATGTATTATAAAATTTACCAAGGAAACAATAAAATCAAATAATGTCCCCAGTAATTCATTTTCTCCACTAAATAGATGAGCAGGAATACCAAGGATTCACTCTTCATCCTCTCCTGTTTGACCATTCCAGATCGCTTGAATCGGCCTTCGGGAAAAGATTTGATTTCAAGTAAGTGACCACACACACACACACACACATACTGCAATCTTGGCGTGCGCATCAATACAGCTGTGCACTCAACAGCCATCAACACCAAGGCCACCCATTGGACCAATGGGGGGAGGGGGGGGGGCCTGTAGAAAGACAGCCTGCTTGTGAACCATGTATATATGCAGGTTGGATGATCTGCTTGTCAGACACAAAAAGGCCCAAATGGGTGTGCCTTTGGTTGTCTGATAATAGGGTGGCTTTAAAGAGCCATGACCGTGTGTGTGTGTGTGTGGGGGGGGGGCATGGAAGAGGTGATCTGGGGGAGAAGCAAACGGAGATGGAAATAAAAGCCTGAGAGTCGTTCGACATTTGATGGCACGGATGACAGGAGAAAGCTCAGGAAGCGCGTCGGTGGAAGGACAGCCGAGCGATTGATGTTGTGCGTACAGAACAGTCAATGATAATGCTACAGAGAGGTGTGGGGGGGGTGTTGAATCCAAGCGGTGCTTCATCAACCAAGGGGCCGTGACCTTGATACGAAACGAGCAGCTGCAGATGAACAATGTAAATAGAAGATACACTTAAAGCATGCAATTCTTCGAGCACGACTAGATTTAATAGCTTTTTTTTCCCTTGTCTGGGTTTCACGGAGAACGTTCGACAATCCCATCTTATCTGCAGTGTTGGGTCTGGCTCTCGTCCACGTGCAGCCTTAAAAAAGACAAACGTGCGGCTCAAACAACCCTGCTACCGTGGAATGGATATTGCCTCGCTCTCGGGGGCTCCAAAAAGGAGCAGGAAACTATATACAATGGGGTAATACCCTGACATGATCTAAATTACATTTCAGATGGACGTAGCGCATTGCTCTGAAGCAGTACCCCCCCCCCCCCCCCAAAAAAAATGGTTCGCTCGACGAGCAAGCCCCACTTGAACTGATGAAGTTAGGCATGGCGCATAATTCGTGAAACAGGCATCAACTGGTGACTTTGAACTGACCGGTTGTGTCCGTTTACCCAGCAATGGACTGGCAAACAATCCAGGGTGTGCCATGGCTTCACCCAGTGCCAGCTGCCCCACCCCCCCTGGCATTATAGAACATGAGCAAGTAAGACATGAACATTTCTTTCTCCATTTCTACCCTATTATTTGTTCGTTTGCAGGATGTTTTCATCACACCTCCTCTGAGAGGCTTGTAATTCTCAGCTTACATTAAGCACTCAACCTTGCTTCGCCGCTGAAGTGTTGTGTGAAGACCCTCTGCATCCTCAGAGCACGACCAGGCAGTTCATAAAAAGTCGCTGATGAAGATGGATTTTCCTTATCGGGCAAGTCACACGTGTGTGGTGAAGGTTTTCCATCTTCCCACACAGCTCATCTATATCTACAAATCTCTCAGACCTCGGCGCCTTGCCCTGTTGAGAATTTCCTGCTCCAAAATCCCCCCCCCCGCCCCCAAACTCCATCCGGGAGAACCGTCTGACTTGTGACACACTTTGCGCCTCACTCCAGAGGTGTTCTTGAAACACTGCAGTAATGGCACAAAACTAAGTGAATTTAGAGCTGCAGAGAGAAACGGAAAAGCATCGACAGCGCAGTGTTTGCCTCCAACACACAAACACGCACTCTATGAATCCAGCTCTTTGTTGGTTGTTTTTTTTGCAGCCTCTTTGTGCATGGAAAATAGTTGTTTTTTCACCCCCCTACATTCCTGGCGGGTGCTGTTGAAAACACCTGGACAAAAGGATGTAAGGATGACTAATAGTGAGAAAAGCATTGCATGTCTAAGGCAGTCCTCGTTTCACCTTCTCGCCGCGCAAAACCGCATGGACCAGTGACTCATGCGTGTCTGAGAGAAAGATGATATAACAACTCGTTCCGCCGAAAACGTCGAGAAAAGCTGTTTGCATTTCAAGCCTCGGGTCAGCATCGTGGGTTGTTTTGTTTCCTGGGAAAAAACGAGACGATACGGGAGGAGTGCGGAGATGGACCTAAGTGGAGAGGACGGAGGAAGAAGGGATCGTTATGGCGACAGCTCCGGTGAAGGGTTTAAAAAAACAAAACAAAAAAAAAAACAAACCCAGGTGAGCTGAGCCGCAATCAAAAACCGTCAGAGAGACGAGGTAAGAAAATAAGACGGCCTGTGGTACTTTTACATAGATGAGGCATGGGGGCCTGAAAAGACAAGAAATCAGCCCACCAAAGAGACGTGGCTGAAGGAAAGGAAAATAGATCAGATGAGCCCAGACATAGAAACGGACCTTCAAAATAAAACAAACTCCTCATGGAACAACAGGGGGGCAAAAAGTTGCAACAAAGACGTAGGCTCAATAGCAGAAAAAAAAAAAAAAAAAAAGGAGTGAAGAGAAGAGGATAAACAAAGAAACAAAAGCACCAGGATGTGATTCCGTTTGTTTATGGATTTAAATAAAGGCTGAATTAAGCAAATGTTTCAGCAAGATAATCTCTAATCCGAAACTCGCACTCCATATTTAATCCGGGCACTGTTTACATCCAGCGAGCTTAATGTACCCTTTAACCTTTTTTTGATGGGTAAAACTACAAAAGTACAAAAAAAAAAGACAATACAAAGTACATTATTGTCTTCACTTCAGCATGATTACGGTTGAGCCTCCAGCCCGTGATTAGATTTAAAGCAATGCTTTTTTTCCAAATCCCCTCCTCTCAGTACGTCCTTGGAAAAACTACGAACGGAAATACCAAAGTTTTGAAAAGCATGAGTTGGAACAAGTTACAGGACAGTGATAGCAGGGGGGAGGCGACGGCCGTTCCGCTGGATGAGAAAACAGTTGTCACGGTGGGAAAACTGCCCCCTTTAAACTGCCAAGAAAGCAAAAGATACAACATAAAGACATGATACAAACTGCAGCTCGGTTCAAAACACGCAAGCTCGCGTGTGTGCATGGGATCAACAATTTCGATACCGATTGGCTTGAAAAATCTGAAAGCTGGTCATTTGGACGGTCGGGGAAAACTCTACCACATCACTGTTTTTCCTTTGTAAACATACAGCAAAGTGATGCAGCTCTCCAGAGATCATCTATACAATTGTGTCATAACAGTTGTGCAAGACACCAAAATCAAGTTGCCACATTTGTACAAGAGTGAATAGAAGGTTCCTTTTAAAGAGGTCCTATGATGGTATTTCAACTTTTTTCGGCTATTCACAGTGTAATAGTGTTGAAAGCTCATTCAGACAAGCGAGCAGCACCCCCTCCTCACATAAACTGTAACGGGAGTGGTTTGGACCCAAATGCAGAACACAGGAGAGCAGGAGGGGTCGGTAATGAATCAGGTTTATTTCACAACCAGCAAGATACGGAGCAGGACGGGTGGTCAGGAGCAGGCGTGGAGGGGTCAAAACCAGAAGAGTGGTCCACGGAAGCAAAGGCGCCGACAGGGAGCAGGCAGGAGAGCAGTCAGGGCCAGGCAGAAGAGTCTCGCTCCGTGGAGCAGTCACACAACAGAAACGCCGAGGCAGGTGCGAGGTCAGGGACAGAAGGCAGGTGAGTTTACCGGGAGGCAGGCAAGAAGGACTGGTCAGGAACAGGCAGAGTCGGCGACAGGTGATCAGGCTGGACAACGCTGGAAAGACTCACATACTGCAGACGAACAATCTGGCAACGGGAGAGTGTGCCTGGGAGGATTATAAGCAGGGCTGATTAGGTGAGATGCAGCTGTGGAGGCAGGTGAGCTGAGTTCACCTGATGAGGTGGGAGGAGCCGGCAGGTGGAGAGGAGCAGAGGGAAGAGGAGCGAGACAGAGACTGTGACATAAACTCATGCTTGAGATGTCGAGCGTGCCTCTCCATTCAGTTCCAGTGGTGGCAGAAACGGTCTGTTTCAAGGAGTTTTTTTCACATTAGTTTTTCACTGACATCACGGGGGCGGTGGGGGGGCTCAGTGATTGGACAACTTCTCTATGCCGGGTGTATGGGCACGCTCCCGACAACTGCTACTAGCAGTTAACCAATCAGAGGCGTCCTGCATCATTGTAGGGGTGGGGCTCAATGTGGAAGAGCCTCATTCTGCTCGTTTCTAAAAGGGGGGTCTATTTGGGCTGAAGGAGATGATCGAGATATAATGAAATGCGGTGTTTGAGAAAAAGAGCTTGATGAATTTCTGTCATTGTGGACTTGCATACGAAGACAAAGACATCCAAAATGTGTAAAATAGGGCCACTTTAAGACTAACACAGTGTGAAACTGGAAAAAAAAGTGATCTCAACTGGCAGTTCCATCAACAAATCACCATGACAACAGAGGGTAAATTTATCAAAAGTAACATCAGGATATTGGTGGACTCAGTCGATTGATATTTGGGAACGATGGGAAAAGAATAACCTTTAACACTGTGTTTGATAGCATTGTGTTGTGGGACATGCTAAAAAAGTTTATAAAGTGAGACTTTCAAAGTAAAAGCCAGGCATACTTAAGTGTTTACGGCTGCCCACGGACCCTGCCCCAAGTTCCTGTGTCGCCGATGCATTAAGAATGTGCATCCTTTGAATTCACCAAATAAGTGGAATTCAATACAGGGCAGGACAAATGTGTTTATACTCAGGATTCATGCATTAGGCCCAGACTGAAAGCTAAAAGGGAGGTTGAAATATAAACACATTCACAGGTAAACAACTCTGAGGCCTAAAATGACTTGAGAAAAAAAATGGAGCTGAATAAAAAGTTTTTTCTTCCTTTAGTATCGTATTCGTGACAACTAGAATAGCAGTCTTTCTGCCATTTGTGTCTGATGTATGTAACAGTGCCTCTTGCAGCGACTCAGCTCATGCTCAGTTCCTGACAGCCAAACAAAGAGAACAACATGTCAATATGTAAACGTCCAATTTGCTCCTCAAAGAAGCACAAACTTCCCTGGGGGGGGGCTCCTCCCAGCGGAACAACTCCCCAGATGCCTGAGTACACCTCAGCTGACTCCTCTCTTTGTGTAGGAGGAGTGGCTCTACTTTGAACTCCTCCCAAGTGACTGATTTCCTTCTTTCAAAGGGGTGCACCCCACCACCCTGTGGAGAAAATGAGCCCTCACCCATCGTCATGACCTAGAGTTCATGACGATGGGTGAGGGCAAGAACATAGTGAACGTTCTGGCTCAGGGCCTTCTTCCCTATGACGATATAATGACCTAAGTCACCTTATTATTCCACAGCCGCCTCCCACCACCTGTCCTGATGTGCCCGTCTGGCTGGCTTTATTCTGAAACTGCAGCGTCTCTCACCTTCCAAGGCCGCCCGCACATCTCTTGTTTTCCTGTATCCTGGCAGCGGCGCAGTGCATTACTGTTTGCTTGTGTTACACTGGCAACACAATTGGTTATGAAACCCCCCTCTCTGAATTAGATACCGGAACACACACGACATTCCCACCCCCTTTTATTTCCTGAACTTCCAACCCGCCAGCAATATCTCTCAGCCCCCCAACCACCCTCCTCTTTTTTCCTGCACGCTCATTAAGATGAAATCCATCGCTCTTCCTCACACCCGTGTGCCTATTATTAGTCAGCCTGTCTTATGTTCCATTATACATACGTCCCCCACGTAACAAGTGGACGAAATAAATGAAGCCATCATTGGAATAACTATTTTTGGGGCACGCTGTGAGGTAATGTTTCCTACAGCACGCCTACCTGTCACAAGTCAGAGTGACATCTATTCAAACAAGCCCTGCAGGACACACACACACACACACACTCGCGCACACACTCCCTCTCTCTCTCGCGCCTGTGTGTCCACGCCTGTGTGTGTGGCATTTGGTGTCTGGGCTTATCTGGCTGTGGAGAGAGCTATGAGAGCTCGCTGTGTAATTGAAATGTCATGCGTACAGGAGAGGAGTTTGACTGAACGGGAGCCTTTAGCCATGCCCCAATGAGCCGGCGACAGATGAGCAACAGCCTCCCCAATGAGAAGTGGCATTCCCCCGAACCCATTCCTCCTCCTCCTCCGCCTCCTCCTCCTCCTCCTCCTCCTCCGCCCTCCATCTTCCCCTCTTCCTCCTCCACTGTCTGTCACCCCCCTTTCTCCGCTTTTTTATTCCACTCTCGGTGATTCCTCCCCCTGCTGCCCGATCTGCAATCTAACGGTGATTAACGATAGCGCCCGGTAGTCGCTGAAATATTAAAATAAATGGTCGGCTGAATCAGGGTGGGTCGGGGGAGTGGGGGAGTGGAGGGGTGGTCTGAAAGCAAAGCCAGTGCATTTATCTCTTTTTTTTAATCTAAGGATAAACTATTGCGTTATTGATGGCGGCGGTGGCCCTGCCTTTCAAGTGTGCCAATGCAGGTGCCTGGGAATAAAGTTCCTGGGGTTTGATTATTGCTGCCAAGCAGGGGGACAATGCAGTGCCATTTATTTCCAACAATATCCCCCCGGTGATTAATAGAAAACGTACGGCGTGGTGTGTTTTTGCGAAAAAACTGCTCACCTCTCACCGCCCGGCAATTTCTCTCATTACCGGGCCCTCCATACCAATCAAACAGTAACGCTGAGGCGCCGTAATCACATCTCAGCTGGGTAATAATCCTGCCGACTGAAAAAAAAGAAGGTGCATCATTAACTTGTCAATATTAGGATATTTAAGACTGTTCCAAAACAAATTAGTAGACAAAGATAAGCTCTCCTACTTTCATACGAAAATGTAAACATCCATCCTTTTGTTTTGTTTCTAATAACACCTGTTCAATTCAGACTCGCAGAACGCTTGTGGTGATTGTGGCTGACGCCTGGTGAGGGCAGGGTTACGTCCCGGGTGAGTCGCCACTCCAGCAAAGGCCCGTCTTCGGACCCCAGCCAGCTGTGAAGAGGTCCTAACCTCTGAAACATGGACAGCTCACTCCAGGACCTCCGATACGGTGCTTTTTCTGTTGTTGCCTGGTCGGCTCAGCATCGCACACCCAATCGGATGTGTAGCCATGACAGTTACATGCAGCCCCTACAGCGTGTGTAAGATTGTCATAGCGACATAACTCCAAAAAACCCGCGACCTATCCTCAGCGACATACACACACACACACACACACACTGCAGTCTTGGCCTGTGCATCCCTGCTTTCATTCCTCGTTAACAGGGAAAAACAGAAGCCGCTCGCTTGCTCGATGTGACCTTTCAAAAAATGGCAGGTTTGATTCGGTGAACGAAGCGCTATCGCAGCCGCTGTCTGACCAAATCAGGTGCCTGCAGCGTGTCCGTGCCGCGTCTTCAGTGGCTGAAGGAGACATTGAGTACAGGAGAGAAACCTGCGCGACCGCCGCTGCGCTGCTGCCACCTAACTGGGCAGTCAGCACTCCTTGCGGAAAGACACCAAGCTCAGGACCTTAACCAGGGATCTTCAGGAGTTAGTTTAAGCCCTTGAATGCTAATGCGCATGCAGAACGCGACTATTTTCTGAAATCGTTGCGCAGCATTTACTTTAGAAACATCATCAAGAACTGGAGCCAGAGCGCTAACTGCCCCACGGGGACCTGTTTATGCACATTTTCCAGTTGTTTGCTCGAGTAGATTTTCGCAGGTCTGGTTTCAAAACAAAACCGGAGACTCTCGCCTTCGCAGCAATCTATCACCCCCCGTGCGTTTTCCAGGACCCCCCCCACACACACATCCCCGTCAGCAGTGCTGAGCCTGCCGACGCTCAGCACTGAGTGCTGGTAATTTGAGACCAGTATCACAGTGATGTCAGCCCACTGTGCTGAGGATGGTTCTGACAATCACTTGGGTGAATCAGTGGTGTCAGCTGCCGTCCAAACACTTGCCAAACACTTGAGTTTGTCCATTTTAATCCGCGTATAGAATTCCAAACCCTGTGATGTTATCTGTTTTGACAGAGGAGGTGGAAAAGCACCTGATGGCTCTGATTTTCCAGAATACCACCGTAAATTAAAAAGATGCTGTCGCCTTGGAGATCCTCCAACCCTCATAAACAACTTTTTGGGGGGGAAGAAACCTCCAGAGATCTGATTCATTGTTTGCTTACTGTTCGAGTAGCTTTTGCCCTACAGAAGTAAATCCAAGTCACTTGAGGGGGTATCAAAGAGGTGGCATTCATCGGTGGAGCAATAAATAAAAAGATGACCCTCTCCGTGTCACGGGAGACATATCTCCGCAGGGCCTGACAGGCTCGTAACATCAGCCCCCACGGGGGAACCCCATCCATCAGTCAGAGGCAGACACTGAAAGAGAGACAGACCCCCCCCTTCCCCCCCTTCCCCCCCTTCCCCCAATGAAAGCTTCAGTCACTCTTTATAGGAGCGTGATGCCATTCCGCAGGACTCCCAAACCCCGAGAAAGGATCAGCGGACACGTTTTTTGTGGCTCTCGCGACTTTTATCATCGTCAGTCTCGCTGGCTGACAAGGTTGGAACCATTGTGTCGGAGTAATTCAATGGCTTTATCGCAACACGTTATCAGAGAATTCTTCAGGCTGCTTCGTCGAGAACTTAAGGCCAGCTGAAATACAGTGAAGTGCTCACTCTCTCGTTGTGGAGATAAATGAAGGCGTCATCATGCTTATGGACTGTTACCAAAGCTGTGGTATCCACCAAGACCACATGTGGAGGCATGGCACAGACTGAACCCTCCACCTGTTCTATAACAGGGGTAAACACACAGGAGACAATGGCGCTACCTTACAACTTCCTCAAACTCATTTGGCGGTTTCTGATAAGGTTCCATCCGTCCTCTGCCGGTTCGGAGTCATCAGAAGAGGCGCAGCGAAAAACTGATGTGCAGACGTCACTCCCCGGACAGGCAGAGACCCAAAAAAAAATGAGCGTCCGGCAACGAATGCTGTACTGCGTGGAAAATCTTCTGCAGTCAAGTAGAGTCGGGCGGAGTCGGGCTGAGTAGGCACTCGTAGAAAATAGAGATTAGTTTCACATCAGCGGATGAATAACAGTCGCGAGAGCAGCTCATGCAAGTTTTTGAGAGGGAAAACCAGAGCACAGATATGCACCAATACAAACGCAGGTGGGACTTGCAGACACAGGGAGGCCTCTTCCAGGCATTAAAACCCAGATCGCCTCGCTGAGTGGAGCGCCAGGTGGACACTCTGAACCTTTCATTCGGAAAAAATACGAAAAGAACCGCCTTCATTATGCTGGTAAACCTCGGGCCGTGGCGGCAGCCGCCGGACACGCCGGAGAGAGACCCGCAGACATCGAGCGAACACGGACTCATTGTTTCTCCAAGGTCAGGCCGTCAGTGAGGCGTGACACCGGCGCGGCTTTAAGTCTCATTTCACACTGCTCCGAGAGGTGCGCTTTGAAAAGAAAGGGAAAAAAAATTCTCACTGAAATTCACAGAACTCTCTTATCATAGACTTCTTTTTAGAGGAGGATGAAAGGATGAAATTCACAGGAAGACAATCTGTCGGTTAAAAACCGAAGTCGGAGTTAAAGAATATTCATCTCCGGCGGCTTCAAACGGAGCGAGAAAAACTGAGTGACCCCCCTCGTCCTCCCGCTTCCGGCTCTCGGTGTATAACCGTCCACCTAATCACCGATGCCTCTGAACTGCAGAGCGCAGGATGTCTCGGCGATAAAGGCAGGAAGAGGGTTGTAAAAAAAGTTGTACTCAATCACAAGTACTATTACACTACTAAAAAGACTGGTAATAGTAACTGGTAATAACTTCCTGAAAAAGTAGAAAAGAGCTTGGTAACTGCTTAATGCTTTTAATTTGAGAATACTCAAAGATGAAAATATAACACATGACGCAATTCGATACGGACACGCCCCCCCCCCCCTTTGGATCCTTTGCTTTGCCCAACGAACCAGTGCATTGCTGGGCTGTTCTAACTGATGGAGACATGTTTACAGTGTGACGAGGCGTGTTGGCATCCCTGTGATAAAGGTGATGATGATGATGATGTCAGTCCTCCGTAACACACTCAATTCTCAAAGATGTCAACCCCCGCATCCATGGTGATCGGGGGGGAGACACGATGGAGAGGTGAGACTGTTGCATCATCGTCCCAGAAACCAAGATACCTAACGGGAACAATTTGGTACGTTACGTTTACATGTGGCTTAAACACTCCACTGTGAAGCTACTGTGTTAAGAAAAAGTGCAGGAACTCTCATTAGGGGTTATCTCCGCCCACACACATACACACAAACACTTCCATGCCTAAGATTTGTACATAACAATGAAGTTGCATTCCTTTATTTGAAGTTTTAATATTTATATTTGTCGATCGGGTGTCGAGAGCAAAAGAAACGCTACAGTCAGAAGGCACATTGTCATTTTTACCACTTCTCCAAGCATTCCTCCACTTTATTGCCCATGCATATTTTATTAGAAGATATAAAATGCCAACGAGCGCGTGCACACACACACACACACACACACACACACACACACACACACACACACACACACACACACACACACACACA
>JASSRZ010000002.1:347025-365689 GCA_032164315.1 Malacoctenus gilli
AGCCCAACACCGCCCCCCCCCCCCCCCTGTCTGCTCTGGCTTAGGACCGCTATCACTCCACTCCGATTTTTTGAGTGACACTCAATTTTGAAGTGTCGGTGATGTATTGGAAAGGGCCATTCACAGGTGAGGATTGGGGGTGAAGAGGGGATCAAATTTGCAACTCTGCTGAAATTCGCTTCTCTCCGATGCCACTCCACCTTTTCCCGCCACCAGACAGCTGTCACTGCCGATATACGTATGTGTGTGTGTGTGTGTGCGCGTGTGTGATTGTGTATTTGGAAAGCCATAAACGAATCACAGCATTTTGCTTTCAAAAGTGACGTGCTCAAATTTAATCCCAAATAAAAAAAAAGCTGATAGTCAGTGAGTCTTTAGTGGGAAAACTGCAAAAACTGGTGGTATGATTTTATTTCAGCATTTACTCGACCTCATCAATCCTCGGTGACACCCTCCCACCCCCCCATTGCAGGATCCAGAGGGCTGGAGCCTATCCCAGCTTGCATTACTTGAAGCCAGGGACAGGTCACATTCGATCACCGGGAAAACACGGACAATTCAGAGTCACTAATTGGCCCTACATGCATGTTTCTGAATGCTTAGGGAGAACATGCAAAATCTAACCAATGAGCCCCATTTTTACTATTTTTTTGGCAACAAACATCACATTCCAAGTAGTTAGATTCGGCTTGAGGCAACATTATCTCCTACACTTGAACCTCACTACTTCTGCGATAGGGTGGGGGCCTTGCAAACCACCTGAACTATGACCGATTTAGTCGAAAAAAAGGGAGTGTGGAGTAGAACTTGAGGCATGCGAGCATCCTCCTTGAAAGCTGGCATAAAAGCCGAAGATACAACCCGAGATCTTTGGCCGTATTGGGGCCTGACCTTTGACCAGGAAAAAAAGACCGGTTCTGGGACGAGTTGTGTGAATAACAACCAAAGGGCTTCCTTGAGGCTTTGTCTTTCACTCACATGGGTCAAGCATGTTCTCTCCTGATGTAGACTATACTTTATGGTGGACTGGACCACACTCTTATGCCTTCTGTTTTAGTTATGTCTAGAACCCTAGAAGGCAACCTTGGGGGGGGGGGGGCACTCGTCAGAATGCTGGCATCTGCCTATGTATGCGCATGATTGATTTTACTTACACACACACACACACACACACACACACACACACACACACACAGGGCAACCACCACTCCAAACTGAACGCTTCTCCGTCGAGCCCCCATGCTGACTTGTTGATTGCATGGTTCAAGATAGTCACAAAGTGTAAAAAATCACAAACCCCTCCACCCGCCCTCCCTCGTGACCTCAGAGAGCTCGCTGTAACACATCCATCGAGGTGACCAATCGATAGCTTTACACCGCGGGACCACTCAGCCTCACGCGGCAAGGTCGCGGGGGAGATATTAATGGCCGTGGTGCGTTGACCACCCGCATTCACCGTGCATTCATCTGCGTGGTGTTCTGGGGATGTGCACATATGGAAAGGGGTTGAATTATTATCTCTCAGCATCATCAAACAACACTTTCCACACTCGAGATTACTCTTCACTCTCATACGTTGGAATAGCTGCCTTGTAAATCACTCGCCACCCCCCCCAAAAAAAACCAACCACCCAGATTTTTCTGGTGTAGGCTTTTTTTTATCAGCTCTCATACCAAACGATAGCAGCGTCTGTCTCGGTATCTACAGGGAAATTATGCGAGTGGGCCAGGAGATCTGATACAGCCTGACAGGAGTGTACAAGCCGCGAGGAGGTAAGAGGCACCGGATCCAGCAAACGGCGCCATACAAAAGAGGAATGTTTGCGCGAGAGGCCCGAAGTTTTGCTCACGACAGACGGATGCAACTTCAAGTGCCATGGATGGAAGACGGTTCATGGTTCAGACTGTAGCGCAAAGACCTAAAACGTTCACCTGGATCGACTTGATTTCACCTAACCTGAACTTTCCTGGGATCTATATTGATGCTTCATAACGCTGAACGTTATTCAATCTGGAAACCTTTATGCATTTTGCTAGCCTGGTAGGTCAGGTGATTTGTACATTCATAACTCTATCTGTTTTCATGCCAGGTGATTGGATGAACCACATGCCTGTCACTGTTTTGCTTGCAATTTGAGTATTTCTGGTGGCCGATGTAAATTTTTCTCCATTCTAGTAACACATGACTACACCACCTCCAGGGCTATCCTATAGTCTACAACTTTTGAGTTTTGTATTCAGGGGTAACATGAAAATTTGGTCAACTCAGTCCTTTGTGGTCCTAAGCTGGACTGTGGGGCCTGTGCTAGGACCACTTCTTTCATTGTGGATAAAAAAAGATGGTATAGAAGACTGATACATGGATGGTTTATGTTGGGCGACAATTAACTAGATTCTCGATACCCCATCGTAACTTCCCTACTGGAGCCTGCCACAAAATCCTGGCCTGATTTAAAAAAGGGGCACCGGCGATTCTCTCGGGATTAAACATGCATCAAAAAGAGTAAGATGTGAGACAAAGCCTCTCTGTTTGCTCCCCTTTTTTCCAAATCAGATTGTGGCAGGATGCTCAGTTTGCTCGATGGGCTGACGGCCCGATCGTTAGCTCGCAACGCAATGAAACCAATAAAAAATAAAGTGCGGGCAGGGATATCTTTACGGGAAGTCCTCGGGAAGTTGGACCAACATTTCTGCCCCACGAGTCTGCTCTCCCTCTGTCTTCCCGTCTCCGCCTGCAGACCTGAAAATGAACTGCCAACCAGGCACGGCGGAAATACATTATTACGGCGTTCAGCTCAAATAAATGGCAGTGGCATGCAACTTTAGTCGGGGGGCTATTTTCCCCCTGCCCGGCCCACTCTTCATACAACTGTGACTAACTCGCTGAGACAAGACAGCTTCTGTCATGCATATTCAGCGGGCATCAATCTCAACAATCCTTCCCCTTCCACCCCCCCTACCCCCAGCTCCCCTTGCGCTCTAAACGCCACCTATCCCCACCCCCTGCTCAGCCTGAAATAAGACTGTGTCGATACCATTGAGAGGGAAGGACCCAAGGAATGCTTTATGCGTTTTAAGGCCTCTCTTTACCCTTTTTTCCGGCCCTTTGCGAGCTTCCTCCTTCCCCCCACTCCAGATTTTCCATTAACCACTCTAAAAATTTGATGTTTTCCCTTCAAACATTCAGGGACCAAACTTTCAAACGGAAGTGGCGCTTAATGACTCGAATGCTCAAGAGTTTTGGGGGTTTTCGGGGGGTTGAACGGTGGTGTAAAACGATGATCGCTCAAGCCAGCCAAAAGTACAACCCACCCACCCCCCACCTGCCACCACCACCACCACCTTCACCCAGTCAGAAGTCAGAAATGGAGTCACAAATTCCTACAGTCAGAGATTCGACTGTGCTTCAAGCTGATGGTCTTACAGAAGCTTATCCCTCGTTACACACAGGGTTATTTGCCGTATCACTTCAGCTGCTTTGTGCCGGTGTGTTTATTTGTGTGTGTGTGTGTGTGTGTGTGTTGGGGGGGGGGGGCTTTCTTCTCAAACTACAAAAACAAATTAGTGATGGTAGTAAAAATCACCCGTCTAAATTCCCTGACCTTTGCTGTCCTTCATCCAAATGTAGTCTGATATGAGTAAACATAAATCTGAGTGATGGAGATTAAATTGCAGCTTTCTGTGCCACTCTTGCTCTCATTACACCGCCAGAGACCCTTTTTTTAATATATTCCTAGTGTGTGTGTTTTTTTCTCACTTCAATCCTCTGTATGAACCGTCGGTTTATCACGGCGAGGCCCCTCGCCAGCGCCCCTTTAAAGACCTTTTTTAAGCGTCCTATCAGGCAGCGAGACTTCGCCACTTATGGGCACTCATCCCGCCATCAATCACCTTTAATCTCCCGATCTTCATCGTTGGGGCCGGGAGGAAGGAACGCCGCTCAAAGACAGTCCTCCGATGTCGTGAGAAGATGCAATCGCACGTGCGTGTGTGTCTCCGCCCACCTGTTTAGGAGAGCGCCTCCTGAGAGACACGTTGGACAATGAAAGGACGCACGGTGGCATGGCGGTTAGCACTCTGGTATCACAGTGAGGAGGTCTTGAGTTCCAACCCAGGTGGGTCATTTGGAAGTTGCATGTTCTCCCTGTGTGTGCCTGGGTTCTCGACCCTAAATTTTCAATCCGACTAGAAATTATCCTTAGGGATGCATGTGTAGCTGTCTGTCTCTGTGTTGCCCTGGCAACGTGTCCCCTGTCTTCGCCTTTGAACAGGTGGGATCAGCTCCTGCGACCCGTACCTGGAATAACAAGCAGCGGAGCTGATGGATGGATGGAGATCGCCAGGAGATGATACAGCAAAGATCCTCTCAGTTGAATTAAACATCACGCCGCAGCCCTGTTCTCTGCCTTCACCCCAGTTTTATTGTTTTTTATTACATTTTTCACCAGTTTTTTTTCCTTCACAAGTATAACCTGATAAAAAAAACAACAAAAAAACCCTGTAAACTGGTCTTTCAGCGTCTCAGCAAGCTATCGTTTGCGCCGCGCTCACAAGCCCAAACAACCCCTTTGCGACATGATTGACAATTTCCTGTAAACACATTCCGGGTTTGCATTACATCTGAGTGAAACCTGGCACAGGTACTGGATCCAACATCCGCGTTTATCGGAGCCATCTCTGTTGGGACCAGTGTTATCGACCACAATACACCCCCCCCCCCCTTAAATGGAGAACTGCTATCTCCCTCCCAATCAGCTCTGAATCGGGCCAAATTTCTGCCAGATTGGCCCCGGCGTTTGACACTCACTTCCCACTAATGCCTGATTAAATGCTGTTGGCTTTCAATCGGTTTGGATTTTCCTGGCAGGGTCACACGTTCCCGGTCAGCTGGCTGCGGTGACTGAACGCTATCGCGAGCCAGCTCCCTGCCTCGATTTTTTGTTGAAAAAGTTGATCACTAACTGCTGTGAATGGATTTTGAACATGAGCGTGGGGCTTTTTCCAAATGTTGGAGGATAAGTGCGAGAAAAACAACTTTGTCAACCATCTTTGAATGTGTTTTATCGAGTTTTTATCGTTACCTTCTGTTGAGATTTGAATTCAGCCAGTTACTCCGCATCCTTCATATTCAAATATAACTTCCTGGAAGTTATTTTTCCGAGGATTACAAGACAAAAAAATGCCGATTAAAAGACACAATGGAAGTTAGCGCACTGAAACAGAAAAACTACAGAGTCTTGTTGGCCCCTCTCTCTCGCTCACCATCCACACCAATGGCTTTCTCTCACAGCAGTTATTACCACAAAGAACCTTTAAAAACACCCTCGCCGTTCAAGGTGCCTTTCCCCTTCCCAGTAAGCCTGATGACCTTGGAGACCCCCCCAAGTCAGCTGGCAACAAAGTGGCAATCCATCTTTCTTTCCTTGCCATCAGAAACACTCACAGATGACTCCGGCCCTGCCCTTTGCTGGAAGATGCTGCGGCCACTGGACGGCTTTTTTTTTCCTTCCTCAGATGGGATGTCGTTTTGGCGAAGCCGAGAGGGGGACGAGTCGACGCGGCGTTACCTGCCAAGCCAACTGCACTTAACGTGTCAGCTGAGCAGCCTCGGCGAGAACTTTGGGGCATTTATCTGTCCACTGCAATTTGGGAACCAGGGGGGCTTTGGTTGGATGGTTTTTGTTGAGGGGGGAGGGGGTTGTGCTAGTTGGACCTTACGTCTCTTGGGGGAGGGGTGGGGGGGATACCGCCTCATCTTCTCTGCCAGACAACGGTCAAGTACACTAACCCGGCTGATTTTGGTCTTTTATCTTTCTGAAAGATTAACATAACCTTTGTCAAACACATTAGAGAGGACTCGGGGGCTCCTTTATCCACAGTTGTATCATAAAGGTCTGGATTCTATTTTAACTTGACATTGTGTACGGTGATCCTCTGTTAAACAATGTAATGTGATACTTTGGGGTCTAAGAGTGAAGGACGCATTCTAAATGTGCAACTTTCGCAACTTCTACAGTTGAACACAAAGAAAAAAATGGAAGTAAAGGCGGTTTATCATCGAAAGCGGTAGAAAGAAGCTGCATTTAGCTTCTATTTACTCCGCTGTCTGTCTTGCAGCAGGAGCACCATCAATAGTTAAGGTGCTGTCAGCAAGGCTTCAGTCAGGATGAAGGGCGCACACAGCATTTTTTTCCCCCTCCTGCTTAAACCAACATTTCTCTTCTCCTCTCTTCTGAAACACTCTGGGAAAGTTTAGATATGCAAAAGGCCGGAGACTGCGGCTCTTTCTTGAGAAGAAATTCACGCTGGTGGGAACCTGGCATGTTGCACTGTAAGCAATTGCTAATATGTCACAACATCCGTCGCCCTTGGACGACCACCGTGACCCTGGACGGGGCTGTGGAGGGGGCAGACTTATCACGGTATAATAGAATGGTGAAGACACAGCTGTCTGGGTTTTATTTTGGGCTTTTTTCGTGCTGCGCTCATCATTATCCGCTGCTTCAGTCGGTATGCAGTTGGTATTCTGCCGATCTCTTGGGCCTTGGAATGTGTTGAAGGCAAGAAGGGGAATGCCTTCTGTGGGCGTAATGAAAGAAAAGTCAAGTTTAGAATGTCACATATTTTCAGCAGCCTGTAAGGGGGGGTGGGGGGGCAGTTTTTCGTCTTCAAATAAATAGCTTTCTGTCAGTATGAGGTGAACAAAATTTTAGTCGGTAAATAGCTTTTCTCTGATCTGCATCATCGTCACAAATATCAGTCATTTAATCTCTTCAACTGAAATAATTTAAATTCAAAAATTATTGCTTCTTTCCACTCTAAAAAGTCAGCAATTGATCATTGTGTTGCCAGAAACAGGAAGTGCCCTCTAAAACTTGCATCTCTTAAAGGCACAGACTTGAAAAACCTGGAGCTTAATTACTGAACTAAAGTAGTACAACTGCCAGTCAAACAACTACCAATAGGATTTAGGCCCAAAAGGGCCAAAGGCAATGACAACAACTTTTTCGATCTTAACTGTACACAAATAGAGGAACTGGGAATTATTCAGTCCTGGGACCACCGTCTGTCGAGTGAAACCTAAAGGCAGAACACAGGATCCAGTACTTGGAATAAAAATGACTACTTGGTGGAATCACATGGCACGAGTCTGACTAACAGCATCCAATAGGACAGCTGCTGTAGCTTCCAACAAGTTGTCCAAGTGGTTTATTGCTGGACAACCGACTTTAACTCTGCTCTTAATCTCGCACCAAATTCATTCCTTTTTAAGGGGCCACATATCCCAATTCAGTAGAAGGTTCAAAAAATTGCCACTCTTCCATAGTTTTTGCTCAGTTAAAGAGTCACCTCATGGGCCATAACAGGTCCTTCCAGTGGGCTGGTTTTGGCCTGCGGACCTCATGTTTGACAGCCCTGCCCTGGTCCATCCTGGTAATGAAAAAATCAATTGGTATCACTGCTGTCGTCTGAATTCGAGCCTGCAATGCGAAAGCATTCTCTCACTCCGGACAAAGTCAAAAAAAAGGGGAGACAGACTTGTTTTTCTCGTCAACTTTTATCCAGTGAAACTTTGTAGGCGCACTCCGTATCGGTCACACATCTATTTTTTATAATCGCTCTGAAACCAAACAACAGATCGGCAACGGGGGCAGGGAAATTGGGATCAATAGCTTACCTAAAGTGTAAAAAAAAAAAGTCACAGTGTCCCTCGCGGCTCCGAGCTCCCTGATTCATTCAGCTTGGCAGCGCCTTTTACGAACGACGGCTGCTTTGGAAACCCGATTAAGTCTTCATATGTAATTCATATCGACTCGCGTTTTTCTCTTTGGGAGGCTCATCTCGTGCGCATGCAGGTGTTTTCTAACCAAATTGCCTTCAAACTTCAAGAACCCCCCGACGCAGATTCCCCCTGAAGCACTGCATGTTAACCTGGGTGCCAGTCAGCCGAGATGGGTGCACAACAAAAAAAACAAAAAGAGAGAGAAAACCTAATGAAAACATTGAACGGCCTTTATTCTCCTGCAAAAGAAGCAAAAGAAAACACAGGCAAGCCAATTTATTGTGTTTGTGCTCAGCACATATAACGCAAAATCAATAGTCTGCAAACAAAAGCACTGTGCACACTATCCCCTGCTGTGCAATTATGAGAAGGCAAATACAATCACTGGGCAATCGCCTGTGTCCACTTCTCAGACGTGAACTCAAGGCAACGCAGACATCGTTCGGTCATTGTCTTTAAAGCGGTCGGGAAGTTTAATTGAACGGACGAGGAAGGCACAAAGCCGTACCTCAGCAAACGCAGGGTCATGGAAAAGCCCAACCAACTGAAAGTGCCGTTTGGGGCCCGGGCACGATGAAATCCCAAAGTGAACCGTTACGATAATCCAATAACCAATACAAATCTAATAACCCTGCTGTGAGATTCCACATCTGCGTAGTTCACTTTTTTGGAGGGGAGAGGGAAGCCAAAGGGGTCTTAATAAGATTCCATAGTCGTTCGTGAAGCTGTTAGCACAGATGCGATTTTCTTGTCAAGTGGTTCAGCTTACTTGGAGGAGACATTAAAAAGTCCTTTCGGTAAAGCTGAGCTCATCCACTCGTGATGGATGATGTGGGAGCTCCGTCTCTGTTAGGCGGTTGGAGCTCCTTCGCGATCAGATTCTTGTCATGGAACCTTTGAGGTGCTGTTTTGGACTCCAATCTGGTGACTGTTGAGGCTTTTCCAATGCTGGAGAACCTTAAGTTCAAGGAATTTGGGATGATCAGGGCTTTAAGGCGAGGCAAGTCTTACTGTGGGTAGTAACCAATCAGAAGTGGGCCTCCTGTGGACAATGTCACATCTCCACCATGACAGATACAGTTGATGGGGGGAGGGTGTCTTCCTCTACTGACAGCTGAACTTGAAACCTGTCCCCCAGGGGACTTTTTCCTTCCCTCTCTTTTTCCCCACATCGAATGTCTTTTTTATATTCTATATTTAATCCTATAGATGTGCAGGGATCAAACTCTTGATTTCAATAGCCCAGAACCTAAAAGGAGAACCCCCGGTGACACAGAATTTCATTTGAACCTGGAAACACCGCAGTGTGTGCTGATTTATCGGTGCTCCGGAGTGAAATGTTACATTCTGGATGATAAAAAGTAACAGCTGGGATGAACAAATCAAGGCCAGTGATTCAGAAAGGCATGAAAAGTCCGCCTGTTAACAACACGGAGCAGGCATCACCGGCTCTTTGCTGGCATATTCTTTTTAAACCGTGGGGTAAATGCAAGCTGCAAGACGCGAACGGATAATGGATTCAAACTGACAAAAAAAAGAGTGAAGGCTCTTTGAGGAACTTTGTGGTGAGGGAAGCTCAAGGGTTACTTCAACCTGAGCTCGAAAGAACCTCTTTCAGCAAAAAACCGACAGTAAAAATGGATTTGTCTTCTAGTGACCGGGCCGGTCTCCCCAATCCAGAGCCATGTGTTTTGTACCAAACTCTTGCTGTCTTCCATGACAATCAAGGCAAGAAAGGGGGAGGAAGGAGGACAGCTCACTCTGGTAGCAGTGAATGCAACAGATAACAAACAGTACAAAGTACTTTAAAGGACTCTGATACCCTTGCGACTGTGTCCCAGTCAAAAGTCACGATTCAGCAGAAGGAATCGAGTGAACGAGTTACTGCTTGGCCGATTCCGTCGCCTTCGGTCTGTTGAGGTCCCATCGTCAGCTCAACTCAGCTATGACCATGTAATAAGCGGGTACCAAAAAGTACCCGGCATAAAGCAATTTCTGACAGAATAACCTTATGGCTCGACGTTTGTGGTGGTACTTAATAGAAAGAGAGTCAGCACAAGAATGAGAGTGAAAAGCCACGAACAATACGGAGCAAATACTGTAATGAAAAGCAGTTTATATGTATAAATACACAGTGATACAAAAATAAACGGTGTGGACCAGAGAGGCGGGAGGGCAGCATAAGCAGGGACCAGCTGGCTTGTATAGATGTCACCGCGAGAGCAGTGATTTCGCTGTAAATAAGACAGGATTATACACGTGGAGCAGAGTCAGCCATGAGTGTCTGCAACATGACTCACTGAGTAAATTGCTGGGCGAGTTGGGGGGTGGGGGGAGTGGATTATGCTTCCAGAGTGGATTGAGAAGTGAATGGTTGCCTCCAGTACAACGGAGCGAAGCGTGAGGCGCTGAGACAAAGCTAAGAGGTGGAGAAAGAAAAAGAAAGCTTGCCTTGTGTGCTGGCGATGCCTCGCCGTTATGCCAGCGACGCCGTTACGCCGGCGACGTTCCATTGTGCCGACGACCTCCGAGGATACAATTACGTGGGCCAAAAGAACGATCTTAAAAGCAGCTCAGCGTGACTCAAATTGATGTTTTTGTTCAATAACTTTGGGAAAAAATGGGCCTTCTCGTGAAGGATTCAGAACCCGCAACTTTTGTTCAGTCGTGAGGTTTTTAATTTATGCTTTATGACCAGAACTCTGACCAGATACTTGTAATTGATACCTGCTATATAAACGACAAACTCATTGAACCCCCCCATGGTTCAGGGGCCACCTATGGCCTACTTTAACCCCGCAAAGATGGGCTGGAAGATCAATTGGCTGAATGTATTCTGTACTCCTACATTTTCTCTTTGAAGCTCAACCTCCAGCATGCATAGTCGCATAAAGCCCTCCCTCGGTGATGCTAGCGCATGATTCTATGTGGCGTAATTGTGACAAATGTAACAAGCACGGGATGCATTCCTTCCAACGCTGCACTCCCTTCATCTCGTGGGTCTTTTTTGTGGCTCGGCTTTAGCCTCGCAGGCATGTTGGGAAAAGACACATTGGTCGAACGTAAAGCGGGATTTATACATATGTAAGCTTCGAGTAGACAGCAAGCGAAAAACAGGTAGTAATGAGATGTTCACGTTGAAAAAGACAATTCGGTCCTTTGGCATCCTCGCTCATAATCCCAAAGTTTGGAGACACAAGATTTTCACGCACATTTGTACGAATCGAGGGGGGTTTGGCTCCAAAGCTGTCGTCTGCATCCAAAGGGGCCAGGGATCCAATTTTAGGCATTAGGAGTGAGTTCCGAGACTTTGCCCGCTTTGAAGTTGCCGTGAATAAGTCAAAATAGCCAGAAAGACACTTTTGTAAGAATCTAGGACAGACTTGGGACCATTGTTACCTGAAGAGGGGTTTCTACTTTCGGAGGGGGGAAGGCCACCGATGTCCAGCCTCAACCGAGTCGAAACTGCCAACTGAAATTTCTCTCGTTTGTTGCAAAATTTCTCAGTGTTGAGTCCTGTCCTCGTCTTTTCCACAAGCAGCCCGGCTAACGAGGGGACAGATAACGCTTTGATGCGAAAGAACTGCTGGCGACACGGCGAAGGTTGTCCGACCGCCTGCAGACACGATGCTGCCTTAAACTGTACATGGGGGTCTTCGTTCTGTGACTGTCGGCCTTGTCTGGAAAGGAGTCCAAAACACACACACACACACACACACACACACAAGTTGACCTATTTTACACACTTCTATCTCCTCACACCTTGACTTTCACTGCAGCCTCTCCACTTGTCTCAACAAAAAAAGATCTATTGATTGACCACAGCGTACACAGCTGCAGCTTGTCAGGCCTTGCAGCCTCACCCGCGACGGGCGGCCCCCCTCCCCCCTCCCGCCCCCCTCAACCACATCACCAGCTCAGTTCTTTTTCTTCTCTCCCGTGCCGCGCAGACGGAAAGAGAGAAGAGTGCAACGAAAGCGATCCGTCTGGAATCAAATGCCGCCTCATTTCTTCCCTATGTGAGACCACACGTGTCAAAGAGAGGGGAGCCCGAGTTATCCGAGCAAGTGATGGATGGAGCCAACGCGTCTTCGAGACAGCAAACGACTGTTGGGGGGGGGGGGGGCGCCCGTCTCCTTCCCCTCTCTTCGTCCCTTTCTTGGTGTCACACGCCGGTGACCGTCTCGCCCACCTCCCACTTCCCCGATTTGAACAATGCAGCAGGAGGGGAGCTGAGAGGAGCCTGACTCAGCTTGACTCAGTGGACCACCGTTTTCCTGAGCTGGGCTGGAGGTTTTTTATTATTTGATCAATATTTAATGATATAAACGCTCTCGGAAGACTACAATGTCACTCTCCAGAGGCTTTGCTGGATGTGCGAACGTTCGAAGGTTGTGTTTTTGAAAAAAAAAAAAAAAAGAAATACCTTCCTTTTTCATCCACCTTTTTTCAGTGGCTGGAGTATACACGTGCCTTTCTGGAAAGCCTTTGCACATGCAGGAAAACAGCAACACATGTGGCACCAGTGACAACCTGTATTCATATTATGATGAATACATCCATTCAGACTGCAATACAGCTCCTGCTTTCAGAGTCAAACATGTGTGAATAACGCACACTACATACAAAGGTCTCTCGATAGTGCATTCTGTGCAATAACAGCAGTCAGAAACATCAGTTGAAAGAAATTGAAGAGAATTGCAAAAAATAGAAGCAGAAAGAAGCAAACCTGCACTAAAACATCACCTCGAAATGCATGCAAGTGGCCACACAAGGAGACACAAAACAGGAAAAAGAGAGCTGGAATCATCCAAACCAAGCTCAATTAATAACTGGATTGAATCACCAAATGCTCCTTGAAACATGTTGTTATCTAGATGCTCGCTCGTATACCTGCTGTCGCAAACCCAGAACAACTGGAACCTTCTAAATAATGGCAAAGTGCAGGTTCCTAGGTGGTTGAACAGGATGAGGTAGAGAATCCGGGGCGTGTTTCATCCAACGAGTGCGACTCCATCCGAGGACGTGCTGAGAAACCAGCGTTTGCTGGAACTAATCTGACGAGAGTCTCATGACGATTGTGCCACAGCCAAAGGCCACCCCCCCCCACCCCACTCGTACATGTAAATCGGCTCATGCGCTCGCCAAGTGGGGCCAAGTGATCATGTAGCGTGCGGACCCTGTGATTATTATTTTCAAGGGTGGAAGCAAGAAAAAAAACCCACATGAATAATGTAAACTTCACATCTCGGTGACGTGTGGAATGCTTTGCGTTAACGGCAGCCCAGAGAAGTACATTTGTTCAGCGATGTGGCTTTATCTTGTGTTTGTTTTCTGCTTTTATTGACTCATAGCTGCCTGTTTTTTCTTTTTTGACCAAAATTCAACTTGTGGCTTTCAAAGTGGGGTCAGAAGTCCCAAAGAGGGTTGTTTTCATTTGCTGTTGTACAGCGGTGGGACGTAACAAAGTAAATGCACTCAAGAAGCTTATAATGGTATTTGTACTTTACGTCCTTGCATTTTAATTTCACTCTATACTTTTTGACCTCGATTACTTTCTATAGCCTTTGTTTCCAAAACTGTCGAATTTCTTGCAGACGTTGCGCTACATTTTCCTTCTTCTCTTTGTGAAGGTCAACAAGAAAACACTCAAATTTACTTTACGAAGTTTTTTAAAATTATCTCACAGGTTTATCTAATCAAAAATTTTCATGTACATTTCAGCACTTTAACTTCTTTATTTAACTTTAATTTCTTTATTCTGACTTTTATCTGAGTAGGTAAGTTGATACAGTGCTCCAACTTTCATCAGAGTTAGTTTTCAAATGAGAATCTGTACTTTTACTGACTTTTCCACGCCAGAGTTCACACGGTGTCAAATAAAACAGTTCCAACACCCTTTTTCATCATTAGAAAAAAGAACCTGTTTCTCTGTGTCGTCTGATGATCATCCAGCAGAATCGGAGTTCGGCGGGATAAAAAAAAGGGCCCCTGCAGCCTTTTTTATGGGCAATGGTGGGTGGGTGGGTGGAGTGTGGGTGGGGCTCTGGGGAGAAATAAGGTTGTGCTCCACTGAACTATATTTGCCATCGTGCAGTCCAGGGTTATGTCACAGGCAGCTAAAAATAAGCCGAGAGGTAAAGGAACGAACACGGCCCGGTTTCCATTCGACTCCGCCGTGCAAACTCTGCCGACGTGCACGCAGGGCCGAGCACCTTCTTGTGAACCGGGGAATCAATAATGTATTAAGACCCATGCAGGACTTTAACAGCTGAGAAGGGAGGGGGGGGGGGTTCTTTTCTACCATTTATGTGTTAATCACCACCCTCGGTGATTTCGCATGCCTGGAGGAGGCAGTCACTCACCGCTCTGACAGTAAACGGTACACTGCGCACAGTGGATCATCGCCGTGATGGATCTCTTTGCTTTTTATTAATCACAGCTCAGTTGAAACAAAAAGCACAACGAGAGCAGGGGGTAGGGGGTGGGGGGATAAATTCTAGACTATTCTGGACTCAGGTTACATGTCGGACTGAACCCAACCGGGGGGGGTGTAGCGTCCCCTGGATGGCTGCAGTTGCTTTGCACACTAGAGCTTAATAAATATGCACACTGGGTTGACTGGTCTCAACTATGCTTCTTGTTAACCTGATGTGATGGGGGGGGGGTTACGTTAAGCAGCATCGTGTGATATTTGCGATGTTTCACATGCACACTGGCACTGGTCGGAGGACAAAGCCCATCAATGCCATCCATAGGCTCTGTTTTATTAACTCCCTATATACATAAGAGTATACAAATGATCCATTGTGTGGCTAGTTAATTGCATTGTGGGTAATTGGAAGGAGTGCTTGGAATTCCTCTGGATGCAGTGTGCTTATTAATGGAGGACGTCCACATGTTCACATGGCTTTCCGAGCAAACAAAACACTGATTGGTTTTCAGGCTCCAAACTACATCGAAGGGCTTTCAGTCCAGTATGGACCACCCAGCCCTCTCAGGTCGTCTGGTGAAGGTCCGCTTTGTTTTCCAAAAGACAAAACTAAACATGGAGAATCGGCGTTCAGTTTGTATACTCCATACATCTGGCCAAACTAGAAAATATCAGGTCTGCTCAGAACTTTATTCCTTTTTAGGTCAAGGCTGAAAACTGACCTGTTTGATTAAAAGGATTTTCCTTTTTTTTTAAAAAAATGATTTTTATAGTTTACATTGGAATTCTTCACTGCAAATCTTCATATGCGTGTGTCTATCTTTTGGAGTTTTATGTGTTGTTTTTTTCCTGTTTTCAATCACCTTTTAAATACTACTTTTACACCGTTTTGAATGTGTTTCTTTGTCTCCCTGTCGTATTTTAATGTCCTGAGTGAAGCAGCCATAAACCTGTTGGTTCCTATCAACAATATTTGGTACTTTACAGTTATTTCAATAAATATACTGATACTTAGTCAATCACTTTCTTTATGTGGCACTTGACTAAATACCATGTTTTTTTTGTTGGACGAGGAGGTATTGTTTGCTAAACATATATCTTTTACTCAGATCTGCCACAGTGCCTCCTGTTGAAATTAGACGCAGTGGAAGGACAGTAAGATGTCTTTGATGTATTATTGAAATACAGGAGCCGGAGTGTGTTTCTGTGCCTTTTCAAGGCAACACTCGGGAGGGTTGTGTTCACAGCCAGAGCGAAGTTACGGAGACTTTGGTGATCTGAGCGAGCCGGGCTCACTCGCACAGACGCCAGGCATCAAGGAGGACTCCAAACAATAGAGGGCACTTGCTGCGCCTTTGTGGGTTCTGTCCGGGATCTGGTATTATTCAGCGCAGAAAATGAAAGTCTTATAAAAAAAAATACAAAAAAAAGACAAAAAGAGGGTCTTTTTTATGTTGGTCAAAGCTTAGAGCAAAAAGGGGTTGACTGATGTTTCCTGCGTTTTGGGGACTAGAATATACAGCGGCGACAAGGGCGACCGAGGTCGGCACGGTGAGCTTGCAACATTTAGCACCTTTTTATAGAAATCACAAAAAATCCTTTGGAAGAAACTTTTGTGTGACTCCCGCGGTTTTGATTTTGACACACGAACGGTTGTTGTCACGAGTTCGGGGCCTGTTGTGTTGAGCTTGAATCCGCTCAACCTGAGGGTGGAAGTGATTTGGGACGATGCCAACCGGAAACAATTACGGTGCGCCTCTCATAACGACTTTCTACGTGTCTCCCGGACTGAGTTGACAACTCGGTGAAGCTCTCGCCAAAGCATTTCCGAGTCCTCTTGTCCGAAAAAACGTTCCGATCATCTACCCGATCTTTGCCAGGTGGTGCACCATCCCTGAAAGCCAACTGCAGCAACACCAACATCACAAGAAAAACAAATCCCAGGAGGAGTTTATCTGCAGTATGTTGTCGATAGAATATACACAGCAAAATAGAGATTGATTCACAGTTGCCACGGTGCTGAGCGCGCCGTCTTCATTGGTTATTAGCACGGCTCGCTTCGGGTTTCCTCCCAACAGTCATCATCCGTGTCCAGGCGAAGGGGCACAAACGATTCGGAGGGATGCCGCGGAGTCGACTTGCTCGAGATACTCAGGCAAGGGCACCCAGTGCAGGGAGGCATGCGGCAATTTAAATGTTAATAATGTGACTGGGAGTGTGATCATGCTGAGCTTTCAGAGTTACTTAAAAGAGGAGTGGAGTGGGGGGGGACAAAACTACTGTATAATCCTATTAGCAAGCAGAACAAGTGTCCAGCCGTGTGAATGGAACTCGTGCCGCATCCGTCCGTAAAAGCTCCCCCGAAGTCTCGCGGTTGAGTTTCTGTCACCCTTATTTTCTTTTCCTCGGCACAACACCGACTGAGGATTTATCTTCGGCACGTGTCCCTCTTCAGTCGAAGTGATGCTTCGTTTCATCGGGTTCCTACAGCTGAATGTTTGTGCTTTGCCGTGCAGAATAATGACTATGCAGTGTTTAAAAATAGAAGATGAACTCCATTTGCAGAAAGGGCTCGTTTAGAAAAAAAAAAAAAAGCGGGTGCCACAAGCAGGACGAGCCACATCACGAAAGTTTCGAAAACAAATCCTGGAACATTTCTTGTACAATTAAAAAATCGCAAAACTTATTTTTTATATGGGGCCATTTTGGAAGGAAAGATGCATTTTTGTGGGATGAGCAGCAGTACTGTGTATGTGGGTTGCGTCCTTTAAAACTGTTGCAAACCTAAAATATTGTAAAACATTCTCTGTGTCATGGATGACTCCCTCTTTTTTCTTTTGAAGTGGAACATTGTTGAGGTCACACACTTAACAAGTCCAGTTCCGCTGTGAGGTGGTAGTGAACCAATAGTCCCCTTTTTATGCCTCCTTCAAAAAATCATCACCCATCTCTCTCAATTCAAATAACTTCCTTCATGGTGGTGTCGCTAACTCGGAAATATCTCTAAATTCACAGTTACGAACCAGGTCCGCCTCCTTGGGAAAGCCAAGCGGGGCAACACGATTCGGGAGATCCACTGCTGCCCACAACCAGACTGTAAATGAATCATAAATGTGCAAAGATGCTGATCTCGCGACTAAGCTACTATGCTAAACTATGCAAACTTGCTGATGACCTCATTCACTACAGATTTTTTTTTTTTCCGTCAAAGTTTTCGGAGAAGTCGAGAAGCCTGTCGCTGTCTGTTGAGTATTGCGGGCCGCAATCAGCTCTTGCACACTTGACTGAGTAGAAAAAATGAGTGAATGACCAAATTAACTCAAAATACAACCACATTTAAAAACAACCAAAACATCACTTTATTTTCAAACTGAAACCTCAATTATACAATCCTTTCCGACTCAACTGTTGACAGAGGCCAAAAACTGAATAGTTATGCTTTTGAATTGAACACCTTCATAGTAAAAAAAAAATGTTGCTGTCTGTTTCTGTGGCGGGTCAAACATTATCTGTCCTTAGCTTGAAGGACTAAACTGTACTGGTCCATGAATAAACCAGAGCATAGCTGGGGAGAAATTTGGGTCACAGATTGGACGGTGTAAGTCAGGATCGGCCACGTTGGGTCGGGAGGTACGGGTGGCTTGAGTCTTATTTTAAGCCCCCTGTGGAGAACCCCCACCCCTCTTGCTCCTGGCTCTTTCGTGGCGGTCAAACAAGTGCAGGACAATGAAAGTTTAATGTGATGAAAGTCAGCAAACTCTCAACGCTCTCCCACTCCTCTGATTCGCAGCGAGCCTGCAACCCGACGCCGCTGATTTCCCCAGCTCTGCGCCAAAAGGAAGTGTTGGCCTGACTGTGCAGAACTGTGCGCTACTTCCCACTAATGCCAGGGCCATTACTGGTCACCCGTTTCCACTGGGGACGGTGCAGAGTGCCCGGAAGGAAATAAGATCACTGGGACGTTCTATGATTTATGCTAATAAGGTTCAAAAAACACAAGTCAATGTGAAAACATATTCTATAAGGAAATGTCATCTGAAAGACATACATAATGTAAGTCAGTGACATCAATGAATGATTTGGGCGCAATAAACACACGTCCTATGGTCATAGTGTAGCAACTGTGTACAAGAAATGTTCCGATGGTTGTTTATCACTATTTCTGATATAATGACAGCATAATGATCAAAGGACACCGGGCATGGCCTGACTGTGACCACTCCCTTTCGATTTCTGGACGACTCACGCGGATCCATCCGCACTGTCTCAATGGTGTGGCTGGGTGTGCACTCACAACCAGAGCTGTTTGTCCTGCTATAAAACTCACCAAGGTTAGTTTGATCAGGGAAACGTGACTTTCCCGTCCGCAATGTGCGGACTATTCATCGAGATGAAAGTGGGCTAACTGACAATGTTTTACTTCAATCACGGTTCATGCAACCACAGCA
>JASSRZ010000002.1:365789-377720 GCA_032164315.1 Malacoctenus gilli
GTGCGGACTATTCATCGAGATGAAAGTGGGCTAACTGACAATGTTTTACTTCAATCACGGTTCATGCAACCACAGCAACGAATTTGTTTTTGGGTAGAATTCCGTGTTTGAATCCTGTTTTGTTTTCTTTCGAGACGGTCTTTTTTTTTTTTTTCCTGCAAAGGGTCAATTCCAATTAATGACAATAAAGTAGTTGCTGTCTAGGAGATTTGGTCTGCTTCTCGAATGAAGTGTGTAAATGTAAGTACCAAATTGAACTGGTGTGAAAGTACCCTGGGGCCAAAGGCGTTTCTGTAACATGCTCTCTTCAGACCAGGGCTAAATGACTGAAGTTTAACTGTCTCAAAAGCAAATCTTTCACTGCAGTTTGTATGATCCTTAACTAAATACCAACTTCCCACCCCAACCCTCAGTGCATCTTCAGGTGGACATGTGTCCTACGAGGGGGGGGGATTGGTTCGCATCAGGACAGGCCGCTGAATCCACTCGGTGGCTCCCTGTTACACCTCACAGCTTGGTCTCCCATATTACACAGTCTACCCCCCCCCCTTCACTAATCCCACCAAAAAAAAGTTGAGAAAGCATATTAAATGGAAGTGAGGGAGAGTTGCTACTGTTGCTAATTGGATTGGAGCTGGCGGGCATTGGCTCCGCGGCACAATGGGAGCGGGGCGAGCGCGAGCAGGCAGATTCTCTTTGGCGGAGGTTATTATTAGGCCCAGACAGGGAGGTAATTCACTTAGATCAAATGGATTTTGCACTTCCTGAAAGAACTTTTTACTTACATTTACAGGGCCGCACCTGGGGGGGGTGAGGGTAGACAGCTCGGCGGTGGGCCGTGTCGACTCACGGCAACACGGGTGTGGGATCGAACGCCGAGCGGGTGGGTTTCTTGAAGGGGTTTTTTCACAGACTTTGCCCGCCTCAAAAAAAGATCCGTCTCAAAGTCAGGCCAAATCACTCTCAGAGTCTTAAGCTGGGAGTCAGTGACAGAACTCAGCTGAAACAAGATGCTGTCATTTCTTTAAACTCTGAACCTTCTCGCTGCCGCATTTGTTTGCGACTTTCCAACACAAAAGGAAAGAAGGATAAACAACATAACAGGTCTTTGGTTTGAATAGTTCGGATTAAATGCCGTGCGAAACTTCTCATTGAAGTTCCTCAAGTAGAAGCGGGAAGCTACTTCGTAACGTTAGGAGCCGAACGGTGCACTGCTATCGTTCCGCTCAATCATCGATAGTTCCATCTTTCCACGTAGATTTTACTGATTTCAGGTCAAAAAAGTGCAAATCAAATGTGAATTTTCACTTTTTAGAATAATTTCATTGCCTGTGCTTGAAGCGCAAACTGCAGTGATACTTCATCGGTCGCAGCAGCCGAACAATGACAAGCGGAGTTTAAACACATTTTTGGAATTTTCAAAAGAATAACGTTGAAAAATGACAGCGGAGAAAAGAAGAAGAAAGAAGCCCTCTCTCACCAATGGGAATGAATCCTTTGAATTGACAGCGACTCCACGATGTAACAAGGCACCGGAGAACCAAATGATTCATAAGACATACCCACCTGGCAGTGTTTAAGGCGCCGCTGCCTAAATTACAGCCATTAGCATGAATTATCCATAAGAGGAGGTTGAGGAGACCAAGGGCAGTGAAGGATGTAACGTACACCGGGCTCACCACCCCTCGGTCACTTAACATGCCACACGGCAAGCTGAATGAGAAATGGCTCCCAATTTCTCTATCTTCCTCTCCTCTCTCTCTCTCTCTTTCTCTCTCCTCTTTATCTCCCTTGCAGAGTTCCGTGCGGAGCCTGTTGGAATATTTATGCAAGCCGCTCTTGAGTTGCCGGCTTTGCCCGGAGAAGTTTGTGTTGTCCATTATCCTCCCGTAGCATTACATTTCTACAGGGCCTCACAAATATTAAAAAAGGGGGCCATTATTGCACAGGGCGGGGGATAAGAGATCACATATTAGGTGTCGGGAGAAGAAAATGAAATTGGGAAATGTGATTTTTATACGAATTGGAGAAAGGCGCGTCTTTGCGTGTACAATCCCATTTCCAGAACGGTTGGGACAATGTCATAAAAAAAAAAAAAACAGAACAGAATGCAGTGTTGGCAAATCATTTAGGGCTTGTATTTCTTTTGACAATAGTGACGAGAAGGAGAGCTTATCAGAGGCGGAAATTTGGAGTTAGCTCGGGCGCCCAGACTCTTTTAGTTGGAGTTACGTGGCCGCTGGGGGATTGACGGAGAGGGACCAAACAAAAACAACGACAGCAGCCAAAAAAGAGATGTTTTGTTATGCTTATCTGTTGGATTGATGGACCAGTGCCACCGGGAGAGGTGTGGATTTCCCTTCTCCCCCTAACTGGCAGTCGTGGTGGTCTCCGGTCACGTTGTTGGTCCGGATTGTGTTGCCGTAGTTGCCCTGCAGTTAGAGGCACTTTAGCCACACTCCAGTACCAGCCAGTACTTGAGCAAGTTGGACTTCTCCTGGATCCCTGAAAACAACTTCACTGACCCAAAGACGCTTACCTGCTGGACTTCAGTCCACATCAAAAGAGCCCAGTCTCTGAGACGACTGCAGCCTCCCTGGGACCTGCTTATTTATGCAAACATCATTGCGTTCTCACTCAAAACTGATGGCTGCTGTGATGAACATCGTTGACACATGATGGTTTCGGACCACTTCAGGACCCTGAAGGGGTATGGTCATATGATACAGGCACGATCACCTCTTCTTTTGGGCACACTGGTTCCGTCAATGACCGAGGTGCCGAGAATTGTCAGGCAAACTTCAGACTGGACTCACTCTAAGTTTCTGCCAACTTTTACGTTCTGTTTGTTACCAAGACAAGAAAACCCACCCTGCACATCCTTGCATTGCATTGTTCCTATTGGCTTTATCAAACCAGAGATGTATGGAGACACAGACAGCACGAGCTCGCTGCAACAGTTTACGGCTGTCGAAAAAAAAAAAGGAAAGCCATCCAAATCTTGAAACGTGCTTTTTAACTGTTTATCTTCACTGTTCGGACCTCGTCGCTTGTCACTCCCCCCCGCTGCGTCGAGCCGACAGGTCCGTTGCGCGTGCCCACAATGAGAATTCCTCCTCGGGCGTGATTCTCTCTTGGCGGGAAATGAAAATTGGTCGCCTTTTCCCCCCGCAGCGCTCGGCATAGATTTTCATTGCAGGGCGTGAACCCTTTGAAACATATTGGATTTGGGTGCTTTTGCCATGGTGGGGCCCCTTGCTTTGTTTCTCTGATGAATGCAAGTGATGCTGTGTGATTTGAGGCTCACACGATTTCTGTGCTGGGCCTAAAATAAACTTGTTTGGCTTTTATGGGAGCCAGGAGTGTGGTGTGAAAGACTACAGAAGACGACAAGGTAGTTTGGTGACTTTAATTTGTGTCTGGATCGTGTGTATCTCGCAAGGATGATTGGATAGACAAGCAACATTTGCGCTCCATCTAGCAAGTTCTCTCGCGAACCTCTACATCTGGATGTCTTTCAGTGATTTTGAAGGTCTTTAACTTGGTCGGAGCCCATTTCAAGTGTGAGGCGCACAGGCTCACACTAAAACTCCGAGGTACCCGACACTCTTGATAGTTTGTGCTATGAAAGAAGTTCAACTCGAGTGTTTTCTGCTTTCAGAAGGAAGTTTCCGATCACCAGCCTTCCCACAAAACTTCAGTTGTCACATAGTTTTCTTTCTTTTGGCTCCATCATTCTCTTTGCCATCCACCCCCCCAGGGGTAAGCATGTACCCGCAACTCCGTTATGATGCCCAGACCTCAGTTCTTCCTCATGCATCACGCTCATTTTTCTTCTTCTTCTTCTCCACTTCTTTAACGCCCCCTCTGCGATGCTGGAGGTCATCTGGAGGCGACTGCAGCAGGTGTTTGCTTCCTTCTTATGCCACAACAAGACAACACGGCCAGACCCGGGCACCACCGAGAATAAAAACGTCAAAGGACGATATCCACACACTCAAACACACACACACACACACACACACACACACACACACACACACACACACACACACACACACACGGGAAACATCCAGACATTAAGCCTTGCTGCATGGGGGCCTATGTTGGATGATCCTAATCATAAAATGAATGATGAGAGTGGCCTGATTAAAACACAATGTTTAAACGGACGCCCGCTCTTTGATTTATTGCGTCAGTGAAAACGGCTCGGATTTCTTCTTCATTTTATTTCATCATGAAAATTCATGAGCGGAATATTTTCTTTTAAATGTTCTCTCTCTCTCTCTCTCTCTCTCTCTCTCTCTCTCTCTTCTCCCCACCATCACCGGTCATCATCACATTCAGATACAGTAGAGAGAGAGAAAGAGAGAGAGAGAGAGAGAGAGCACGCGCTGGTCTCGGACTCCGCTTTGATTCGATCCCAAAGCCAACATCAGGAACACACGGAGAATATCTAACGAGCTGCGGAGTTATTTTTAGAATCATCGGGTTTCCATTGGACTTTGACGCATTTCCTGTGTCACTGTAGCAGTGGATGCTAACACTGTTGCCAAACAGGAAGAATTCAGGGCAGTCCAAAAAGGGCAGTTCGACTTTTGGAAGATGAGGGGTCCCCTCTGCCCCCTCTCTTAATCTGCTTCAGCATCCATAATGCACAGCACGAGTCTATGGACTCAGTGTGCAAGGACAGTCAAGAAATGCAGACGTTACAGGTGTTAGTTGGGGAAAAAAGGGTGTGGAAAGTGCTAATTGTCAGTCTCATTGCCCTTTGTTGATGCCAAATATTGTCTGCTAGGTAACGTGTACTTGCTAGGTAACGAGTACGTTGCGAAAAAGAGGTAGAAAACGACTGGATTAGGAGGTGACTAAAACGTGTTCACAATGATATCGAGGTGAAGAGAAACATTCGGCGACGTATGAAGAATGAAACAGAAGAGGACGTTCACAGTCATTCAATATGACTGACAATTTGATAAAAATCTGTTAAAAATTGAGCTTTTTCTTCTTTTACCCAATTTCTCAAATTTCGTCACTTGTAAACGGGTCTTTTTGAATCGTTCGTAGGATTAAATTTAAAAGGTTTTATGCTACTTCACAGTCGTGAGGAGACCATGGTCTCCATGGTCGTGGCCAGTTTCCGGTCCACCAGCTTCCGCGAAACCCCCGGAAGAGGAAGCCACCTTGCTTCAAGTGAATTCAATCCACCATTCACCCGCCATTCGCAGGGACATTACAGTCACTTAGCGCCGTGAAATGTTAAAGCAATTAAGGTTAAACTCCGAGAAAAATTCAGAAGAAAAAAAAAAGCGTCCACCGAAGAGCATGCGGTGATTCAGATGACCTACATTCGTAATTACGCGAGCACTCGGCCGTTTAGCCGCACGGCAGCTACGTTTCTCTCCGCCAGCTTTAACGACGCCAGCCTTCACGTGTTTTTTTGGGGTTTTTTACTGCTGCTGGAGCCGGGTGATAATTTGATGACTGATGAGAGCCATTCAGAAGTGTAGAAGGGGGGGGGGGGCTACACTTCTCTGTACTGGTGCGCATCAGGCATAGAGGTTGGCTGTAAAAGGTTTATTTTTTAATCCCCCCCCACTCCCCCAACTTCCCTGAGCTGCCACTGTGCCTATTAAACTCTATCTGATGGCATTCACCGCATCGGTATTACTTTCACAGCTAATCTGCCAAACTGATAAGGTGAGGAAGTGAGTGTCTTACAGACGGAGAGCAAGTGGAATGACACTAACAGACTCTCTATTTAATCAATGATCTGTGCTATCTCAACCTCCCTCATTCAGCGGCTGCCGCCGCCGCGCCGCCAAACAAAAAAATCAGATATATTTGCATAAACACCTTATCATTTAATTACAGCCGAAGAGTTCTCCAATCACGCCCCGAGATTGCGCCGCCGAGGCGGCCTCGGCGACTAAAATGATTAAAAAGCCCGGAGGCGAGCCGCTACGTGGAGGCTTTCCTCTATGCTGCTGCAGCAGGAAGGCCAAAGTGGCATGTGTGTCTGGTGACAAACGTGACCATCCCGCTGATGTTGGGGAGGGGGGGTGAAGACAAATCACTATGATATTGCTGGATGTCAAATCCTGACATGGACCAAGAATCTTCCTGACTCAACCAGCTGAGTTCCAGCTTGTCCAAAACTAGTTTGTCAATTACAACTAAAGATTACAGCAGTAGTAATCAGAACTTAGTAACATGGTGAAGACACTGAGCTTGACTTTGAGTCAATGGGAGAATAGATGTCTCATGCTGGAGACAAATTTGTGAAGTTGAAAAAACTGATGCAGGATTATAAGAGGCTGAAGAGTCACAGCAGTTGCAGGAAGTCCAACCTGGCCGGACACGTTGAGGACAGTCAGTTTTTAATCGGCACTCCCTGATATGTCGCCAGCCTGATGCGGTCGCACTTTCCAGAACATAAAGATGCCGTGTGCAACACAAACTCGACAGGTTATCTGGAAACAGTCCCTTGAAATGTTGGCGGAAACATGGTTTCGGTCCTTCGGCTGAGGTAAGCTCGTCCCAACGAGTCATCCCCAGGCCAACCAAGTGACGTCTTGTCCAGATCCAACCTTTGGGCTTATGTTCCAGGTTAACCATGCCCGGTACACCCTTAACAGGAGACAGTCGGTGGATCATTCCTGGACTCCTTCTGTGGCATGAAAATGCCATTCAGCCAGCTTTATCCTGCTCTGAGAAAAATCTTCTGTGGTGCGAACCTCTACCTTAGTATTCAGCGCTCACTTTACGCTGACTCCCGAGCGCCGACTGCACTTGTCTCTGTATTTCTGTATCTTTTAATTCAAGAAAGTGCCAAGTACAAGTTTTCAAACCAGCACATTCGTCATTTTACCGTCCAACCACTCTGCCGCTTGAATAGCAAAGAACCTCTTGCCCTCGGGTGCATCGTTGTTCTGTTGCTATTGAAAGAAAGAAAAAACCTCTTGCACTCTTGACCCAGTTGGTAAGCCGGTTGTGCAGCGTTCTCTTGTTGATTTCAGGTCTCATTAATAATGCCCCCCTCCATGCCCACGTAGCTGCCAGGTGCGCGGCGCTGGCGCCTCCTCTGGGGAGGGTCGAGCTGGCGAGGAAAGGAGGTTTTGCGCAACATAATCGGGAGGTAAGTTTGGAACAGTTCATTTCTGCAAGTCAACCTTTTAGTTTTTGCCGAGTTGACTTCATGGAGAGTTTGTGAGTGTGTTTAAAGCAACAGTAACCTGAGTGTTCACTGTGTGTTTTGCTTTGAGAAAAAAAACTTCCTTTTTGTTGTATTGATTTGGATTTAATTGATGGAAGCTGACAGAAATTGAGATATGAATGGTCCAGAGACCCCAAAAATGACATAACAGTTAAGTGCCGGAGCTGACCCCAGCAGATATTAGGCGACACCCTAAACTGAGTCACCAGTCAATCGTGGCAGCACTGAAACTTTACATAACAACACATTTCTTTTTCCACTCTGCTCGCTGGAATTCCTTTTAATGTGAAGGAATAACAAGCCACACCAGCAAGCGATGAACCCGGTGAACTGGCGCATTAAAAGCAGAAGGCTGGCAGTAAACACTGGGTGACTCACTTCTTTAATGAACAAAAAAAGATGAATCCTGAGTGCAAACACACGCTGCCCCGTAGAGGTTTCCAATACATTAAGCGTCTAAGGAGACCGGGAATGGATAGTTGCCGTTATCTGTGAGGCTTTGGTTTACTTAGCTTTGCTGAGACTCTCAAGTTAGTCCAAACACGACTGAACAGTAGGATGCCATTCCCAAAAAAACGCGGAGTTGTTGATGAGTTGGAAAGATTTGTCAGCAAGCATGTATTTCTTGATTTATTTTTTTTCCCCCTCTGGGATCATAATCAAAAATATTTACTCGGAAGCAAAGCTGTCGAGCTATTGTCACCGAAAAGCAAAAGCCTTCAAAGTGAAAGAAAATGTTTTGAGACTTGCAGAACCTAAATGTGGAGATTTCTCCCTCCACATCAGGAAAAGAAAACTCCTCTTTAAACCCCCCCCTGTCCCCTCAAGTGGAGGAGTTTAAGCATTGTGTGAGTTACAAGAGGGTCACACTCGAACACACAAGTAGCTGGAATGAGTTCTCTCCAAGTCATGGGACGAACCCCGAGAAGAAAGGGGGGGGGGCTCCATCACCTGCAAGGCGGAGCTCAGAGGAGAGCAGCTTGCTCCCTCACAACAAGAGGAACCACCTGAGGTGACTTTGGTAACTGCTTTTACATGACTCCTGGTATCCCTGGTCCCTGGCATGCCCCACCGAGAAAAAAAGGCCCGTGAACCAAAGGAGGGACCATGTAAACCTGGGAACCCCTTAGGGAGTCCCTGGAAGAGGCGCAGTCTGGGGGGTTTTCTGGTGAGACTGCTGCCCCCACCTCCGCGATTGGGTCAGAATAGACAGATTGAAACAGATGGACGTCCACAAAAATCACAAGTTTGCGTGAATTATTCTGACTGTCAGCATGCTACCTCCACTACCTCCAAATTTAGACCAAACACCACTCAGAAGTACTTAAACCAGAGCTGGGGAGGGTTCATATGGCCCCATGTAGTCACAAAGAAAGCTGCATGCGACATATCTGGTGTCAGAGTGCTTCAAACCCCCCCCCCCCCCCACTCCATCTCACCCACAGACAAGAGTCCAGCCCCATCCGGGACTATGAACATAATCCAGGCCTTAATTACGCTTCCATCAAACAGTGTAGTATATAAACAGAATGTTTAAGAAGCCGAGTTCAACGTTGGCCCAGAGCAACATTTTTACGCTTGGAATCTAGTTTTTTATCCACTTCTGCGCAAAAGTACTTAATTGCGTCTTGGGCTGCGAGCTCCGGCGGAAAAACACTCCCGAGCGTGCGGCCGCGCTTAATCGGAGCCCCGATCTGGTTCAGGCGACGAGTTGGAGGGGGGGCTGTTACACCATTGCATCCATATCGCTTTCTCTCTCTTTCTCTCTCTCTCTCTCTCACACACATACACACACATAGATGTGGGGAAAAAAAGGCGTCGCCACGTTTCCTCTATCGTCAGCCATCTGCATATCATTGAATATAAAGAGAAATATAATGCCGCTGGATCGCTGCCAGCTCTGACACCTGAGAGAGAGCGAGAGCTCTTTCATGTGCTTGCAGGTTTGGAGGAATCACATTGTGATGATGCCATTTCTCCACACGTCTGTGACGCTGACGCCCCCCCCCCCCCATCTTTTAAGACGCGACAATAAGCAAGTTTCCATATCCGTCACCCGGCCTGCTGTTCACAGAGAGAGGAGAGTAATCTGCCATGGATGGAGTGAGAAATAAATAATGTTTTTTTTTATGCGCGCAGGAAAAGAAAAACATGTGTGTGCCTGATGTCTTATGATGAGAGGAGGAAAAAAAACAACAAAAAAAACACCCAACCTACTTAGGAAGAAGCATCCCCACCCTTATATTGTTTCATGCGTTATGAATGATGGTGTAATAAATAAGGCCCACGCCGTGAATTATTTATCCCGAAATTGTTAATTCAATTTATTGGCGCCCGTCACGTGGGGCTAAATTGGTCGTAGATCAAAGCGGGACGCGAGCTGATTCGTTCCTAAAAACCAAACAAGCATTAAACATCCCGGATGTGAAGAGAATTGTGATAATGCAAGGATGTATCGCTAACGAAACAAAAAGCAGGGTTGGGTTTTTTTACATGTGCTGTTGTGTTTGCACAGCACAGACTGCCATAAACCAGCAAGCTTTGATTAAAACAGTTCACTCGCTAAAGGAGAGGCAAAAAAGGATGGATCTACTGCCTGCAATTGGTGAAAAAAACTATTTTTCTTCAAATTTGGGCAAAAAAAAAAGCAAAGACTCCAGCCAAAGTCTGTCTGTTGAGAATAAATATCAGCCATTTCCATCAGCACTAGTTATCTTTGGGGCTGCAGTGGAAGGATATTTTCCATTGAGTTCCACCAACACACTTAGAAACCAGAATCCGGTTGCAGTTGGCAGCGGGGCTTGTGAGGAAAAGAGTTTGAGAGCTGAATTCACAACGCGAACGTGATTCTGGGTCCACGACAAACAAAAACGTGACGATACTCTTCCAGCCGGAGATTGTTGGACCACAGTGAGTGCTCAGGACTTCCTGCACGTCTCTGTTACGAATTTAATTGATGTCACTTGGACCAAATATATATAACACGTGGGTTTTAGCAGGCAACACACACACACAAACACACACACACGCAAAATCCAGTCCAACACTTCACTTGGAACCTTACTCTATGAATTCAAATGAGAATATCCCACTTTTTTCTGCAGAAAATGTCAAAAAACCCAAAGTGAGACAATTGCAGACCTTGATTTGGAATGCCGCTGTTTACACAGTGAGTTTTTCGGAATGTACCTCTGAAACGAAATTGTCAGATTGTACTCAATTCTCAAAACAAAACCCAAAAAAAAGCCTCTGTCCTTGATGCCGTCACGCCAAAGTCTGATTTAGTCAAAGCTGGTATGACGAAGCATGTGGACGTCTTTCAGTGACTTTGCGTTTCTCTACCCGGAACCAATTTTCACGAACGGCGAGCGCATATGTCAACGGACCAAACAATCGCTCGAGTTATGAAGAAGGCGGCATCGTGACGGACCCCTTTTATTCATTTATTTCTAACAGGCGTGACACAAACGGAAAAGTGCCCAGTGTGGATTAGCTCTGGCATAAACGAGGCAGCAAATTGAAGCGAATAGGGGGAAAAAAAATCCACATGGGATATAAATACAGGCTTAAATGGGAGGGTTTTTTAGACAGCGAGGAAAACGCTCTGGCGTCGCACCGAATCCGTCTCCCAAGGAAAAAAAAAAAAATCAAGCGGCTCGTCACCCAACAGTTTTACACCAGGAAGTCAATGCCGAAGGGGCTGTAATCTAAATTGTTGGCCGTTTAAGTTTTGGGAAATTATCCCTGCTGGCGTCAGCTCGAGTATTATTTTCAGCAGAGAAAACACCCCCACCCCCCCCTCATCCGCCCCACCACATATCTCCAGCCCTGATCAATGCCTTACTATGCATTCAATCATAGGCGTGCGTCCATTCCACTCAAGGCACAAAGCAATTACAAATGACTGCGAGTGATGCGAAACAGGGGGGAAAGAAAGCCGTTGTGGGCGACCGCCGCAAATGGATTCACTTTTAAGCTCAAATTAATGGCCCCCTCCCACCCCGTCCTTGGCTCAATAGAAATTATATTTCGCGATGTATTTTCATAATAACCTCCCGTGAGCTGAATCTAAAGACGCCTTATTTGGCAAAACATTGCTGGCAGCGTGCCCCCCCCCACAAGAGGGGGCAGTGGGATGATACAAAAGGGAAGCGCGACTGGGAGCTTCTGCGGCCAGGAGCACGCATAAATCAGATTGAAGTGGGCCAGTGTGTTGCTGATTAAAAGCGTTCATTTATTGCTGAAATAAAAGCAGTTGTGGAAAACCTAACGGAAAAAATCAGAGCCCTCAATGACTGATCAACGACAAGCCCACTGATCAGCCACAATATTACTACCACAGACAGCTTGAAGTGAAGAGCACCCATTAGGAATCTAACAGAGTGGACGGCTGTAAGTACTGTGCGCAGTGTACTGAGCCCGGCGTGCCAAACATGAGGCCCAGGGGAGCCAAAAAGCAGCGCGAGACATGGCTATATTGTCAGTTTAAAAACTGACAGAAAATTCGAAAATTTCAACAAATACACCTTGATTTTGGATCGCACTGCTTTTGTCGCAGGGCGAAATAAATGACTCCGTGGTAAGATCAAGAACCAACCAGCAGATGGCAGTAATCTCATCTAACGTGACCTTGAGTGGAAGCTCTACATCCCTATCGCAAGGAAAGAATTATGAGAATGAGTAAATGTCGATGTTTTCAAGATGATGGTTTTGTT
>JASSRZ010000002.1:377820-390617 GCA_032164315.1 Malacoctenus gilli
AAGCTCTACATCCCTATCGCAAGGAAAGAATTATGAGAATGAGTAAATGTCGATGTTTTCAAGATGATGGTTTTGTTCGAAATGCGGAAGTGAAAGCAACTCTTTAACTCCATGGATGCTTGCTTCATTTAGGCAGCTTCCCTATTCTAGCATTGGTTTGGATTCAGAGAAGGAACAAAAGTATTGGCTTCGTCCAATAGATAACATTGTACTTGTGTTACGGCCAGAAGAGGTTTTGGGAGCAATACTTGTTCACCAAGTTGTCATCATTGTCATCATTAACCAAGCAAGCCATAACCCAGAAAGTCTAAGATTTGATAAGTGACAAAAAAAGGTTTCAACTGAACAAGAGAACACAAACTCGACTCCACGGCCGGCGGGTTTCCTAGCTGAGCTGAATAAAACTGAGATCAAGAGTGAAAAATCTTCTTTGTTTTCAGAAACCTTGGTTTTAATACATGAATAGCCTGAATACATGGACACAGTCAGTGCAATCCAAAACAATTAAAGCCTTTGGATTCAGATGCTTGCATATATTCCAAGAGAAGGTCCAAGTGTATGAAGCGTGAGCAGAGCACAAAAGGGCTTTCTGCTGCCAGCCTTGCATGTAAATCCCAGACACGAGGTGACACTGCCTGGGAGATTGATATCATGCACATACGAAGGAGGGCAGAAGGATACAGCTGCTAGTTTAATGGACTGAGAAGGAAGGGGGGGGGGCTTACAAGTCAACAGTTACCCCACAAAAACACTTCAAGTCACTCACTCCAATCTGACCAGTGTATAAAGACCTGGATTTGCACTCAAGAGGGGACTGCGGACCACTCAGGTTGGACCATTTGGGAATGTTATCCTGCAGACTGGCCCAGAATTGCTGAGTTAGCTTTTGCAGTCTTGTGGGAAGTGTTGAAAGGTATTTATACACACACATATCTACATACATGATAACATGATTTTGTTGTTTCCTCATATTTTGCCTTTGTATCAATTTTATCATCCACCAAAAGTATATTTTGCTCGACCAAAATCTTTGCAAGCCTAATAAAACTAGCTGTTTACTGCGTTTAAGTAAAGTGATGGATGTAATGTGCTTTATTGTGTGGTAACACAATTGGTTGGCAGGCAGTACACAACCTGCAGAAGTCAAGTGTTTGTTTGATAGCTGCATGCGCCGTCCTTTCTTTACGTTCCCTGTTGTGAACTGAAGTGAGGAGACAAAACAGAGCCATAAGAGGTGATAGATCTGCATCCAGCTGTTATGATATGTCAAGTCGTCTCTTTGATGTCCCCTCTACGAGACGTGTTGCCGAGTCAACGCAAGAAACGCGGGCTCCCTTTTAATCATCCCGCAGTGGAGCGAAAATGCCTCAAAGTTCACTTCAGGATTGATCCTGGTATTCATCTGCAGGAGGAGCGAGACACGCGCGCACGGACGCACGCACACACACACACACACACACACACACACACACACACACACACACACACACACAGACAGACACCATGCACTCGATGTTCCACCTTGATCTCCTGAATTAGTAATCCAACTATGGCAGCTCGCTGTGAATTTCACCCTTATTTGTAGCATTATGTAAGGGCTCCCTCAGCTGAAGAAAAGAAAACGGAGGCCCCTCGGATCGGGCAACTGTTCTTTGGCCACGCAAAACTCTGGGTGGATCTCAAGGTACATTGACTGCTAACTGTTCCCCTTTTGGAATTTCTGACTTTCACTTCATGCCTCTTTCGTGAGCTCAGATAAACGATTCAACTGCTGGAACGGTTGGTTGCCGGGGGGCCCCAGAGCTTCCATACCCTCCAAAACTGCATTAAACCTCTGATGTTGAACCTTGTCGTTGCTAACACTTTCCACCCTGGGTCTTCGCGAGTGTTTACGGGACTTGTTGATCTGTTTATCCTTTCAGCCCGTTAGAGGAGGCATGGATGGTTGTACGGTGGGTTCTAGTCCCAACCCAAATGTCCCAAGACAGTTTTAAAGTAGTCAAAAAGGCATTGTCATTAGTTCCGCTTGTTGGCAATACCAGACAGGAAGAAGTCTCCATCCTCCAAACAAACCACTGCTGCTGCTGCTGAGTAAGAATATCATCACAGCAATGTCAAGTAAAAGCATGTACCCAGGAGTTAAGTCATTTGCTATGAGATGCCAGGAGCCTTGCGGTTCCCTCTGTGGGTCAAAACCCAAAAAGCCCCCTATTGACCTGAGATCTCGTGATCATATCGTCCCAGTGCCCAGATGTCACCCTTCTACTTGAGGCTTACATGAAACTAACAACAGACGGACCTTGGAACACCTCAGATTGGAATGAACTTGAGTAAACTCCAGGGAACAAGACTGGCCCACCCTCTCTAACTTTGTTTTCACAATGACCATATTCAGTAGTGTGAATGACACATGCCTGAATGATGGTATTTGGCAGCGAAACACTTTCAAATCCCCTCAATCAAACTTTTTCTTTCGCGGTGGAATCTCTTTGATAGGCACTCAAAAGACACCGTGCCCACTCCAACAGCCCTCCGATATTCTCTTTCAAGAGTACCGCGCCTAATTAGCCACATAAAGAAAGTCACCACGCATCAGTTGGAGGTTCATTTGCCATTCCATGCTTGGTAGTTGTAGAGCACGTGCTTTGAAGATTTACAAACGGAGGTGGAAGGTGGCTTCCAAATGCACCGTTCAGAGATCTGGGACTATGCAAATAGTGTTGCGCTACAATGGGGTTGCACGCTATTTCATCAACGCGAGATGTACATCAAACAGCCACACTGATTTCTTTGATAATTGTAGAAATTAACATCGATGCCTTGTTAAGGAGGTTCTCCAGTCAAGAACTCAATTCACTCATCTTTTAAATTCAAAATAGGCAAAAATATTGAGCTTTTCCGGACTATCCACATCGTGTTAATTAATAGTCTAAAGTAGTGTTGGGACCTGAGCTAAAGCACTAAATAAACAATAAGGTGATGTTTGTTTTCCAACAGATAAAGTTCTCAAAAAAAGCCCTCGGTACTTTCAAGTAGGTTCAAATAACAGTGGTGAAACGACCAGTGAAATATTCTGTACTTGCTGCTGTGTGTTGCTTTGGTGATGCTTCGTTAATTCTTTCTTTCGCCTGTCTTTCACGAATCAAACATTGTTATTTCTGCTTTGTTATGGGAGTTTCTGTAGAACTACAACTTTCAGTTGGTCAAGCAGAGCAACCTGGCGCTTATCGTTAGAGTTGTTACACTGCTTAACCTTTTGCAGGGCTTTGTTGTTTACTCGACTTTGACGCCTCGGGTGTGTAGAAATAAAGCACAAGTAAATGCAGTATTTTGTGTTTTCATGTGAGAAAAAAATGACAGAAATGAAAGCAGTAAAGTCACTTCATTTGCGACAACCCTTCGAGATTGCAACGGGAAAGAGTACAAAGAGAGGTAGAATATTATAACATCCTTCAGTAATCTGCTGCGTTTAGGTGTGTTGATGCTTCGAACTACACGACATGTTGCATAACCTCTCCATCCTCACAGGGTGGCACTCTGTCAGGTTTTTTTCTTCTTCTTCGAACCGTTTCGACACCTAACCTCCGTTTCCCCTCCCTCTCGAGCCCATTGATTAGCACGATTAAGCCTCATCAGCCCCAAATCAACACCCCACCTCCCCTCCTTCCACTCCCAAACAACCACCAGCCTCAGGAGCGCGGGGAAGAAGCTCATCAGACGGCACTAATCAAGTACAGCTTGACGCGCGGTCACGGGCCAATCACGCGCCGCCGCTGGCGCTGCGAATAAATGGGGCTGATTTGATCGGTTTAAATTTTTAATCAGACGTTTGAACCACGGCAGGTTATTTCCACGGCCGCGCCGCTTCTTTGTTTGGGGCCGAGGTCGGGAGGAGGTCGTGATGACTTTGGCCAGGGGAGGGGAGGGCAGGGGGGAGATTGCGCCTGCACACAGGCTTCCCAGCTATTGGTTTTTCAGACGATACTATGCTGAATGTTTTATGAAACCATAGAAAGGGGGGCCACGCAAGAGCAAATGAAAAAGAAAAAGTGGAAAAAATAAGAGCATTTCAGCACATTTCGCCCGTTGCAGTTGGAGTGACTCGCTTAAAGGACCATTTCGTCGAGTGTCCCCCATAGCTCCTCTTGTCAAAAATAACCACGGCTGTTCAATCCTGTAACAGCTTGTCAACGGCTGCTGTGTTTCAGTCGCGCCGTTCGACACAACCGGCTGAACATGAAAAACTTCATGACTGTCTGTTGTGAAGCCTGTTCAACATCACTTCAAGAGATTTCCCAAAGATATGAGAGAACCGACAACACGTACCGACAGGACTGGATGGTCTGCCGTCATTCGGGATGTCACTTTGAGGATCACCTCAGACTGATTTGTTTAAAAAAAAAAAGGGTTTATACAGTGAACTGAATTATCTCACGAAACAAGGCTGTTGGTTGGGACCGGGCTGTTTGAGTCATTCTGAGACGAAGACGAAAGGCAATTTAAAGCTTAACTTTGAGGTCAAACTAATAAATAGCTTTTGTACCATCTGATTTCTGTCATCATTTGTTGGACTTTGATGGCATTTTTCATCAGCCAGCCTCTCAGTCTTGCTGCCTGCGTCAGTGTTACGTGAGTGGATAGTTGAGAGTCATTGATTAGAATGTCAAGAATGTCAACTTTTAAGTCCATTTATTAGAATTTTTTTTAGGTGTCTTAAGTATTTTTTGTCCAATTAAATATTTCAAACATCTATTATAATGTAATGAGCTTGAATAGAAAACATCTTTATTACTTTTTTGCAAACTAAAAACAATAAAACAATTTTTCTTTAATATTTTCATTTTGGGATAATTTTTTTTTAATATATTTTCATTTTTGGGTATATATTTGTTTCATTTGGAAAATCATTTCTCGTGTTTATTCGTGACGACTGTTTTTTCCATTTTTTTCTCCATCCTTTGCGCCATTGTCAGGTCCAAAGTGTTTTTTTCCCCCCAAAGTCACACTGCGACACCGTTTCGCCTTCAAGGCTCAATAAAGTTCATTCTTACCCTTGACCTCAATGATAATGGAACACTGAACCCCCGTAAAAGCTGCAGAAATGGAGACCGGTGACATTTTCCCCTTTTGTGTCCAGTAGGGATGCACCGATCTACGTTTCTCACTTCCGATACTGATACAGATATCTGAGGATTAGTGTCTGATATCATTTTTAAAAAAAACTCAAACACGGACATAAATGTACTGAATTAAAAATGTAAATGAAAATAAATAATAAATGAATGAAAACTGTTCACCAGTACAGCACACGTAAACACACATAAAAACATGTGAAAACAACACTTAGAGCGAGGCCAATACAGATATTGATATTGTGCCTCTCGACGTGTCCAGGCTCTTTTTGATGATGTCAATAACAGAAAGGGGCACAAATACCTGGCACATTGAGGAACATGCCAAGTGTGGACAGGGTAAAAACAAACTTTGCTATCACTTAGCATCAAGCTGGCCCCTAAACAAACCTAATAACATCAATTCATTATCCCAGTATGCCACATAAACTGTACAGCACTGGTACAGTTACAGTACAGCTTGTCTCTCCCACAGCATGCAGCAACAAAAGGGAAGCGATAGAGGCAGGAACGGCCTTTTAGGTGAGAGGGGAGCGGGGGGGGGGGGGGGGGGCCCAGGATGTTTATGTAGGGGTAAAGGGACCTTCCGACAAAGGTCCCACTTAACATATCGGGCAACAATATGCAGATTTTGTGTTATTAGAAAATAAAATATAAATCATAAAAGTACAGTAAGTGTATGGTAGTATGGTATATAATTGACCCTGTTGCCCATGGATACAGCCTCTCTTGATGTAAGATCATTGGAACAGCAGAGCCATAGCCTTTCAAAATGAAAACAAAATCTATATAAATCTATATTCAACAATCACTAAACCTTCATCGACAGAAATCGCTGTCAACCTGGGCTTAAATTTGGTCCAAGTCTGGGAGAATAGCACATTTTTCGTCCTACGGGAGGCCATTAAAAAAATGGGTACCACCCGCTTGTCCTCCTTTAAGGTCTCGAAATGAATTTAGCCTCCTCAACTCCTGTCTCATGTTTTATTGCATCTGTTTTGGAAGGCAGCGAGCAAAAAAATATTCCATTATGTCCTCTGTTTGTGCCGTTTCATGTGTGCGCTCGGCGAGCAGGTCATGAATACAAATTCCGGCGGCCGCCGCTCTATTTAACTTTCATGACGGCGCCCGAGGTAACATCGCATCTATTTCTCTTTTCGGGAGGAACAATTTGAGAGAACATTTGATGATTTGGCGCCCACGGTGTGGCTGCTTCTTGACCTTTCCTTTCCATCACGCCACGTTTTATGAGATGCCTTTCCCGGGGGGGTAGCCCCAATTTGAGCCGGTAAAACCGAGGCACCCGGCAACTTTAGCTCCCCCCCTTCGCCATCGACATGGAGATGAGTTTTCGAGTCCCACCCGGACCCCCCCCCGCAGAGGCAGGGGGGTGAAATTGAAGGCCTGGCTTAGAGGAGCGCATTTGAAACGTTGCTACGCTTTTTTTATTCTCCGCCTTCAGCGCTGATCCGCGAAGTAGGACCTAAATCAACCCACGCAAATGAATTGAACAATGACTGGCGTTTAGCGGAGCACCCGTCAGGCTTCCAATCGGCTGCTCATCGACCCCGCAGGTCAGCTTCAGAGGGCCGCCATTTATATTCATGGAAAAACACACACTTCTCTCAACGTCAGGACATCCGCGTCTCATCCCGCTGAAGTTTTTTTGCAATCAAAGATATTTAACCTTGAAAAAATGAGCTTAATAAATACATATTCATGCTGGCAGTGGATGAATTGTGTTCTCCAGTGAGGCAATCTCACCGTGCAAAAGGCAGAAGAAGTTATCATCATACATTTTCTCTCATTTTTGATCCATCATGATTATATTAACATCCTTTGCTCTTTCCTGGTGCAAAGCGAACGCATCGTATCTTGTTTTTCCTGCAAAACACCCTTTGAAGCTCGGTGGACTTAGCGAGACTGGAATCAAAACTGAGCTTGGCCCCAAACAGAGCGCGGGTGTGTCATCTTCGAATCCTTGTAAACAACACAGGGGGGGTCAGAAGGTCAAAGCAGCCACGGGTCTCTGGGGATCTCCAACAATATCGGGTGCAGTTTTTACCCAACGGGGCTTTTTGCGGTGGCACCCTGCAGGATGCACGCGTCTCCCTGAAGGGGCAAAATGTTCCCTGAGTTGATTTACCAACTCTAGACAATCCAGCCATCAATTATTGAGAGATAAGACGTACTCTGATGCCACTGACTTTGGGAGGCATACGCTAGAAGATGATTATTGCCACAATGCTACTTGCTGAAGGTTAGAAACGCTTAGTGTATTGTTTGTGGGAGCTGCAGATCAGCTGTCTCTTCCCTGAGTGTAATGTTTTCATCTGGCCACTTTTTCACTGATCTCCTGTCTACTGGAGAGGCACTTCGGGACTCCCCAACAAGCTGAAGTCTTCCTGGCAGCTGTACACGATATGTAGCATAACTGTAGCTGTGGTACATTAATATCCTTTAAAAAAGGCATTTGATCTCGTGAAACCTCTTAAAAGAGATCGTCCAAAGGGGCAGAAAAAACAATATTTGCTTCCTCCCTAGAATAACAATTGACAAATTGTGAGATTCATTGAAAACACCAGATGTTTAGCTTTGATGTATAAAAGACCACCCTCTCGAACTGTCATCAGTTTTCTTGAAATGGTTTCTCATGTGCAAATATGGGTCTCTCTCCCAACCAATCACCATCTGTCTTGAAAGAGGTGGATGGCTTAACGGGTAAAGCGAGACGCCGTCTGATGACACTTCGTTGACGGTCTCCGCCCGTTCAAGCTGAGGCAAACATCCAAGGGGGGGCCGAGCACAGACTGATTGGAGGAGAAGCCCTGGGAACGCAGCGAGTGGTCGATAAAAAAAAGTGGTGACGCAACAGTAAGGACCTGCTTTCAACACCCGACAACCACTCAACCGATACGTAACAAACATTGCGCTCACAAATGGAGCGCGTTAACTTTATATTAAAAACACGCTTCCTGAAAACAGTTGGCAGAGCAGTTTACTCGACCGGGGGTTGCTCTCAAACTCTTCCGCTGGCATCGTTTTCTCCCCCTTTGCGACTGCCGTTTAGCGTCCATTAGGGAAACGGTACCTCCAGACCGTACAATTAGGGGGCCCTACTTGAAGTTCTTAGAGCCGCACTTTAAAGCTTTTAGACTCTGGCAGGCGTCGTTTGTATCCATATTGTTGCCCCAGTGTTGTAGTTTTAATTACAAAGAGACTTGCACGAGCATTCCACCCCCAACCCCCGCCCCTACACTTCCTCTGTAAATCTTGCTCCCTGGCTTTATGATCGGAACGGGCGAGGGGGGCCTGGGTGCATTGGTTCGAAAATGCCCCCCCCCCCGCCCCCCCGCTTCAGCTTAATGAACTCTCATGATACAGGCGATTATTTTCGACACGGCGGGCGATCCATCTCGCTTACGATTTAAAAGAGCTCCGAATAAATTTGCCTGTCGGGAGACTGTAGTTTCATTACCGCACTAAAAATTAATCTTTGTGGATTTTGTTTTGTTTTTTTTCTTTTCCTCACACTTGTATGTTAACAAATGGATGGACGTTTGGCTCCAATAACCCGCCCCTCCCCCCCCTCGGCATAAATCACTCAGAGCGCCAGACTAAATTAAACGCGATAACTTCTCGATGGTTGCTTTTTGAACCTGCTGTGCAGACGGAGTGGGCCATTCCGACGCCATGGTGCATTTACTCAACGAAATGTAGCCGCAAATGGCTTCGGCACAATACAGCCCTCTTTTCTTTTAGGTAACGATTTCCAGGAAAATTGAGTTGGGGGGGGGGGGGGGCTTCAAGCTTCGGACCGCGTTTGCTTTAGCCGCCGCGAGAGGACGAAGAATCGGCGCTATTACAGGTGCCTGATTGCGGAGAGAAACGGCCCCTCCCTTCACACACCCCCCATTAACCCCATGTCCTCGCGGTGGTGCTGCCGGTATATTTCACCATGACAATGGGGATAGCTGGCATTGTGATAGCCGCTTTCTCGAGACTGCCAAAATTAAGCGACCACCCCCCTACACACACACACACACCCCTTTCCGATTACTGTTGTTCGGTTATTTTTGTGTCACATAAGAGTAATGTTTGCTTTTTGGGCCTATTTGCATCCTGATATGACAGTGTTAGGAGAAGTCAGTCATTTTCAGAAGCACCGCTTAAACCGCTGGTCCTAAGTGGCTCAGCCGAGCCTTTTGGGGGGGGTGGGGGGTTTTGAGCGCCTCAACCTCACATATACTCAAGAACATATTTAGTAACGCAGCAATCAGGCAAGGGCAGTCTCACAAACACATTTCTCACATCGTAGAACACACTAGAAAGATCAATAATCACTCTATGGAGGTGGAATGAAGGAGGGGGTGGGGCCATACAGCTCATGGTGATGACTACTGAAGGGGGGATGAAGCTCACCTAGATACAGAAGTACAACAGGATGATGCTCAATTAATTTGGGGGTAAATGGAGGTCAAAATGCATGAGTTTGCGCAAAGAAACAAAGATTCGTGACTGGGTCGAGATGGGGGAGTCGGACCAGCATCCCCACCCCAGTGACTCCCCTCCCAACATCTGGCAACTTTTCCAAATCCTGCTCCAAAAAGAGCGGTCGGTCCACCAACGCTGCGGCCAGAGGAGACAGAAAATCCATGCCAGTCCAAGACCAGAAACAAATCAACGCTTCAGACCGCCAACCGCAGCTCCTCCTCCACTGAGCAGTCGGCAACCGGAGCTACAACAGCCAGTCTTTGTGTTGTTCCCGATGTTGCAACCTCGCCTCAGATACATGTCAGAAAAACAAAGCCAGTCAAGCTGCTGATGGTTAATAAAGGTCGGACTGTACGGCTCCTTTTCTCTTTGCGTTGCCAGAATCTGCCTGTTATTAAATAATACATTTGTAACATGGCCCCTGTGACCCGCCCTGTCATCACACTGTCAGCTCAACAACGCGTCTCTGTTGATTCTTTTCATTACCGCCGTGGCCGTCGCTGTCACCGCAGCATCTCTCGGCCTTTTTGTGGATTCGAGTGGCCCGTTTCTCTTTTTTCCTTCTTTCTTTTCTTATGTGTGTCTTGCATGTTTTTCATGCTTGCGTATTTTCTTGTTATGGATCCCCGCATGGAGGAATGACGCCACTTTTTTGTTCACCTTCTGCAACCGCGACGGGCTCGCGATTGCGACAGCAACATCAAAACCTGGTGGTCGCGGTCAAAGACTCCGCCATCACACGGATACAAAGAACGGATTCTTATTGGGGCTTTTTTTGTCTGCTCTGTTCAAGTGACAATGACCTGGAAATTCAAACTTCACCTGCAACATGGCTTTTGTCACGCGAGTGTCTGCATCAAGGTTGCAAACCAAAAAAACAAGTCAAGAATATTCTGAAAACATTCGGAACGGAAGTGTTTGCAAGAGCTTTTAGAACCACCAAAACTGACTGTGTTGACAAAACTCAAACAAGTAACTAAAATAACAAAGAAAATGTCACTTCTTTTTGAAGATCTCGCCCTTATTGCCAACAATCAACCAAGTATCAAGTTGACTGACAGTATTTTGTGTTTTTCCAGCTCAAATATATATTTATTTAGAACATTTTGCATGTTTCGTTTCATAAAAACAAAATGAAACTCAAAAGAAAAACAAACATTTGAAAAACCTTGAAAATCAGCATTGAGAAAAAAAAGGAAACAGTGTCAAGTTCTGTTCCAAAACTAAATATAACTACCTGATAAAAAGGTAAAATAACACAAGAACTTAAACTGACAAAGAATTTTTCAAACTGTTTTCGTGTGTTCTTGCCCACATATCATTGTGTCAACCCGGGAAGCATCGCAGGGAAATGTGCTTCGGGGGGGTGAACGCCGCTGGCCGCTCGTCAGCTCAAGATGACACAAGCTCTCGAGCAGCGCCATTGCATCACCGCCCCCCCCCTTGCTGCCTTCGCCCATCGCATTCGCGCCACGCTGCTGTAGTGTAGTTATTGCTGCTGCCTCTGGGAGACACTGGCGTCTCTTTCACTATTTGCTTTTATCTCCTCTTCATCACCCCTCCGGCTGCTCCGTCGCTCCTCCTCCTCCTCCTCCTCTCCTCTCTCTCGCGTTCCCGACCCCTCTCTTGCTTTCGTCCGACCCGTCGAGCGCGCTCCCTGGTTCTGGTTCGTCCACCAAGCACGACCCTGTGTTCTTCTACACCCCCCACCCCCCTTCTATAATCGGAGTACTAGCTGTTGCGCTTCTGCCTTTGCACGAGCGCGAGGTGTGAGGACCACACTAACCACCTCCAAACAAATTAGCGTGCAGCAGGCGATAAAGGGGGAAGTTGAGAGTGTGACACACAAATTACCCCCCGCCGCCGCCCGTATGTTGCATTGCTCTGTGATGTCAGTGCAGAGCCGTGCGTGTGTGTGTGTGTATGTGTGTGTGAGGGACACGCTATGATTTCAAAGGTTAATGCATGGCAGAAATAGAACATGAGTGGGTTTGGTAATCACAGGCAAACAACAGAACAGCATTCCAGTATTTGAGCCTGAGTCATGTGCGTGTGTGCATGCGCGCGTTCACGCAACTAAGATTAAAGGACAATTTGTTTGGGACTCGTGACTTCGGTGGGACATGCATCGACACCGGCGTCCGGGTCACTCGGGTCCGTCGGATTTCTCTCGGTGTGGCGGGCTGGTGGTTTTTCGCCGACCTTTCTGTTGCTCTGTCGGAGAATTTCGCCGCATTAATTCGTAATGGTGGGCTGTGTATTCAAAGATATGTGGCGGGGGGGGGGGATGAACTGTTGACCCACTCAGATTCTTCTTCTTCCTCTTCCTCTCTTCTAAATTAGAAAAGGAAAGTAGACGTTCTTGCACGGCTTTGATTGCTGCGAAAGCAAGCTCTCACAACTCATATTTATCCCTGTAAATCCCGCAGAATCCACGGATGTACGTAGAAAACATCTTCAAACGGCATTTAAGCTAAACACCAATCGCCAATCCATTCTTTTATGATAGTTGTGATAAGGCGCCGAGCAGCCGTTCTGAAGAAATGTAATTACATTGCTAATTGCCGATTTGAGTTCACAAGAACAAAAGTGTCAACATGAAAGTTTTTTTTTGTCTCCTGAACTTTCCTTAAAATGATGACATGAAGAAAAACTGATTCATGGAGCTGCTGTGATGGAAGGCTGAGCAGTGGCAAGGATACCCACCTCTGCAGCGATCACCTTCCACCCTGTAGCGACGGTGGTGAGGCAGTAGAGGCGGCTTTTGGTCAATTTGGATCAGGAAAAAAATACATCAATCCAAACACATTACAAAACAAGAACACTTGTCAGGTTTCCCTCAACACTTGTATGATCCCTGCAAGAGAGGGGTTCTGGAAGGGGGGTCCACCACGTCCGGGGGGGGGGGCACCCCTCTGGTGTTCCCAGGCAGACATGAGCCGAGAAAGCAAAAACAGAAGCGATGGTCGAAAACATGCAAAGACGAGGAGGACAGAGGTGGAAAATTTTGTGTTTCTTGCACACGCTTACCTGGAGAGATCACATCTCTCCAATATTATGTTCTCTTCACTGGCTTCCAGTGAAATTTAGAGTAGAGTTTAAGATTCTCCTGCTTACTTATAAAGCTTTAAACAACCGAGCCCCCTCATACATTGAGGAGCTTCTGTTACC
>JASSRZ010000002.1:390717-402069 GCA_032164315.1 Malacoctenus gilli
GCATGTGAATGCACCACTGAACGCCCCCTGGAGTGTGTCCTCCACTAGTCTTTCAGCGAGCAAAACCTGGTGCATGCGGTGCATCATGTTAACGCGCAGACTTTCTGGTAGTTGTGGCAAGAAGAAGCCAAAAGACAAGGAGCTGCATCATTCGTGGCGTACACCAAAGTAGGCAAATGAAACCAACAACTTGAACTTTATTTTTTTTTTAATATTTGAAAGTTCCGACAATGAGCAGCAGCTGTTCCAAACGAGTAGCACATTTCAGGCGGTGATGCCCACTCCCAAAAAGAGGTGCGTTAACACGGACCAACCAGAAACAAAGGCAACGAAAGTTTTCAGGACTTCCCTTCCACACGTTTTCCAAGTCCCTGCACCGTCCCGTCCCCACGTGCGCACTTGCAGCTGTTACGATTACCTTTCAGAAAACTTCCCCCGCGCGATAAGGCTCGCAATTCTTTTGTTATCATACCCGACTGTAGAAAGAGACCTCGCACTCACGTTTTTTTACTGTCAATAAGATTTTTTTATTCCAGCCGGCAACAACACCACCTCTGTGCGTGTTTCACCGATACGCCGCGTGGTTGATGTGATCAGAGCGAGATTGCTGGTACCAGGCGGAAGTTCTTGTGCATTAAAAGAAAGATGAAAAAAAGAAACATGAGTTGCTGTCCCTCTTTTTTAAACAGTTCCACTTGGGATACTTGTCCCTCCACTGGAGGAGTGGAAAATCTGATTGTTTGCCACTTCAGGAGGACAACCTTGGCTGACCTCATGTCTTCAACATGTCTTGCATTACTTTTCACTCTACTGCCTGGGGAATGACTGCGTGCTATGTGGTGCAGAGTAAATAAAAGGGAGAATCAGCGGTAACGTCACGGGACTGGGGTGAACCCAAATGCGCCGTGGCAGGCCCGCAGGTATTTGTGTCTTTGTAGTCGTGTATGATTTATTGAGGGCAAGCGCCAAACAAAAGGGGGAAAAAAATGTCAAAAACTCCCAAAAAGTAAGTGAAGATCCCGGGAGAACTGGCAGAAAATCCCCCCCCCCCCCCTAAAGAAAAGAGGAAGTGAGGCTCAAGGTCAGATGGAAAAAACCCCAACAAAAAACAGGTCACTAACAGCAAAAAAGGAGAAACACGGAACTGGTAAGCGGATGAACGCAGGGTCAAACGACAGGCAAACTTGGACAATATTATGAACATTTGATATAAAAATGCGCCCAATGAGGCAACCGGGAACGTGAAAAAAGTGACCCCAAACTATTCCGATGCACTTTTGCGTCAATGAACCCCGATGCCGACATGAACTCCGAACATGCTGAAATAGGTGATTGCGGAGTTACAAAGCAAAGCTGACGAGATGGGAAGTTTCTGTCAGAGGGACATGAACAGTCACCAGCTGGTTTGTCTCAGCAGTTCTGCTTTGAAGTCCCCTCGGGATGATGGAAGTCCCAACACTGAATCACAAAGAGGCAGCGACAGCAGGGAACCCTTTCTGACCACTGGATGTCTGAGCTCATACTTTCAGTCATGACCCAAAGTGGATGGCCACAGGTGAGGGATTTGGTTGCTGACTGACCATTAGACTTTGGGATGCTTCAACTTCTTTACCCAGGTGGGTTACTACTCCTGACCTGAAGAGGGCGGACAAGTATTTTATCATTCAAATGTTGAGGTACTGGTCTGTAATCTAACTGCTCACCAGAAAACCTTTCACAATACAGGACTGTCTCAGAAAATTAGAATACTGTGATGAAGCTTTGAGTTTTCTTAAGCCAGAAGCCATAATCAACAATATTAAACAATAAAAGTCTTGCAATATTTCAGTTGATTTGTAATGAATCCAGAAGGTATGACATCTTCATGTTTTTTAATTGCATTACAGAAAATAAAGAACTTTATCACAATATTTTAATTTTCTGAGACAGTCCTGTAGAATGTTGAACTTGCAGTGTGTTAACGCATATAGATGTTCAGGTCTTTTTTCTTTTTTTTTTTTTTTTTTTACCAAAGTCATTGTGACTCTTCCTCCTTAGTTTATACTTCCTAAGTAATATATCAATATATAGTTGTCCCATTTGGCTGTGTTATTATATGTACATTCATGTATAAACAGGAGGTGCATCCGCATTCCTGCACTGTCGTATGTGTCATAAAGGAAGACGGACAGACAGAATCGGGCCAGCCAGTGGCAGTACTCCCCCCCCCCTCACAGTTCGGATGCCTGACGAGGGGACTGGGAGCCTCCGGGCAAATACTGACGACATCATCATCGTCGCCATCATCATCATCCTTCACTCAGCTGGTGAGACAGTCTCATGTAAATACTAAATCCATAACCAAAGGCCTGCTTGCTGGTCCCTTCAACACGCCGCAAGTTGGAAGGGGAACGTTCATCTATGCAGTGACAGGGGATTAAACCATCGCCAACAGTTTGTTTCAATTTTATCACTTGATTTCATTCTCTTTTTACTTCTTAAACCCTCCAAAAACTCTCCTACATCCACACTGGACAAAGAGAGAAAATGAGAATGAAACACAGACACAAGTGAGATGAAACTGAATTGGACCCCCTCCGGGCGCAGTAATGAATTTTAGTCTGCATTGACGAGGGAGGCTCCAACTGAGCTCGGTTCCGCCGAGTGCCAGGTTGGAAACGGTCAACGGTTCACTTCCTGCCGTCTAAAAATATAATGAAACTAATGATTTTTGATTCGAGATACAGCCCAGAAGGAAACGATTAAGGCATAAGACATGAGACATAGTACAAAAAAATATGAACTGCAGGATTCTGATTGGTAGTAGGAAGAAAAAACACACTGCCTCGTTTGGGCTTTAATGGCTGAACGAGGAGCAATTATACACTGATGTAGTATCCCCCGCTCTGGTTGTGATGAAGAACAAAGGGACGAAAACGAAGCCCGAAAAAAAAAGGTCCACAGAAGACCAAATCAAAACGCAGTGTGTTGGCACAGCAGGCCCAAAAGGGCTTAAGGCACCAAAAGACCCCCCCCTCCCCCCCCTTAACCTCTTAATCCTCTCTTGTAGTCTCATAAACCTCAGGAAAGGCTTTAAGCACCTGATACAGTGCACGATCCATGACCCAGACAGCCTAACTGGACTTTGTGGACTCGATGCAGTTAAATGTTTCATAGAGGGCTGAATTAAGAATTCCGAATCCTTGCTTCTTTTAAGCCATTTCAGAGCAGGGGGGCCTAAATATTGCATTTAAAGTAAAAAACAAAAAAACAAAACACTGTCCACTGTCACTGTCCACTCAGGAACACTTAGGGTTTTGTCTTTACACTCGCCTAGATGGTCTCAACATCAGTGTAAACTCAGCATAGCGATTCCAGAACTGATTGCGAGATATTTGAATCTCAACAAGCCAAGGCTGATTTAGTGTGCAACAGATTTCCGAGAACGCCATACACGCACCGAGGATGTCAGCTCTGGGGACCTCCAGCACCTCTTGACTGGCCCTTTGGCAGCTCCTGAAAAATTGTTCATGTGATAAATAGTCCCAAAAATCACTGCTGAGACTCATTCACCAAGGCAAACAATGAACTTCCTGGCAGTCCGATAGGACACGAAACCTTTTTAGGGCCGTTCCCTTTACGCCCTCACATCGTTCAAGCCTCGGTTACAGATTGACGTGATTTATTGTGTGAAAACGCTGCAGACTAACCACAAAGCACTACAAATGCAAAGTTTGCAGAGTCAACTGTTAAAAGGAGATGAAGGGGGCTTAAAAGGGTAGTTTCAGGGATACAATAAGCATCAACGTATGTCTTCCTATAAGCTCTGTCAGAACATCAAACCTTGTGTTTGAATCATTCATTTGAACAGAAGGAAAAATAAATGACTTTGAGGTTTCGAAATTGGATGACTCTTCTCCTGATGGACCAACCTTCAAATTTTGCACACCTGAAAAGGATCCAGCAGTTGGTACTTGTTGCCACAGAAGCCTCATCCCAGTTTGGTCCTGTTGACGTTAATCAATGGACCACACTTATGTCTCTGCACTGATCTGGTCTTTCAGTGCAACGATGAGTTTTATGGCCCGATTTTTCCTCAAATCATCGATGACACAACGACCGCTGACTATCACGGCTTGAAAGGAGGGACATAATTGGTAGCTGGTGCGCAATTTGTCTCAAAGTTAATGTGTTTGAAGCATAAAAGCAGGCGAGCGACGTGAGAATCGCATGGTGATGGTAGCACAGGGATTACATGCTCGAGTGAGGTCACTCTAAAACCCCTCCCTCCCACTGCCTTATCTTCAAAAAAATGCGTCAAGGTGCTGAACGGAACGAGAGAAGTGGGTGTTTCGGCCATGACGAATGACGTTTTGCTAGATTTTCTTGATTCGGGAAGGAGGAAAAAAAAAGCCTTTTATTTTACCAAACCTACAGATTAGCAGGCTCAATGTTTACTCTTGTGCCGGCCCTCACGTTGAACCAACACCAGTGCGGGGGGGGGGGGGGGTCCATTCTTTGTCCCCAGACACCACACACGCCTCTCCTCCCCCCTTTTTCCGACAGTTGGCAGCAGCACGTATGAGAAACGCGGCGAGCCACACGTGACGACGCGATCGCTCTCGCTGGCTCGGCGCGGGGAGCCTTGTTCAGTCACACATGGCCACATATCTAATTTCACATTACAAGTAACAGCAGAGAAAATTCAATTTGTTTTTTTTTTTTGTTTCCCTGCCATTTAGTGCAATTTCCATAAAATGAGAGTGGCTGACATCCAGAATCGATAGCCGCGCCTCCCCCACCCCCTCCAAGACTAATGGGGGAGATAGCAAAAAAAACGCGAGTTAATTGTTCAGGAATGTCCTTGAAAATTGTGTGTCAGCCCCCCCCCCCCCCCCCTCCTTTAACCCTCTCTCTCTGGACGAACATGGCACTTTAGCAGTGTCAGCCAACTGAGCCCCAACTAACGAATCAGATCCCCTGATAATTCAGGGTTGGTAGAGATGGAGCGCTGTGTTTTTTTGTTGGTTTTTTTGGGGGGGGGGGTTCTTCTCTTTCACTGGGTCTAACAAGACCAACTGGTTAGCCAAGTAACTCTCAGTCTCTCTGTCATCTTCACGACCATTTGAGGGGCCGCTGGAGCCAAAGCGGGGACACATCCCAGGAAGAACTTGCAAACTTTGCAAAAAAAGACCCCGGAACCCCAAAATCCTTCCCACGAAACTTCTTTGAGACATCGTCACAGCCTACTTTGTTTTTCCAGACTGTTTACTAGATAATGTATTGTAAGCATATGTAATAGAAGATAAGTTTTGCCACAGTGGAAGAAAAAAAACTGCATGAACAGCACAACTGTGTTTGCCCTTTGTCTTAAGTGGCGAGTGAGCCAACAGAGCTGAGTTGAGTGTATTGTGAAAGGCAAATTTTACACTTCTACAAGCAAACAAATGAACAAGCTGTTCTGCTGTTGTCTTACTTGTCCACAAAGGTGGTTTTTCCATCACTTCAACCAGGAGAGGTTGCAGTTTTAGATCCCCCCACCAATAAGGGTTTGGGACTCGACACTGTAGATAAGCAGATTTTCCGTGACAAACAAACAGCATCTAATTTAGTTATCGCATTGATCTTAAAATCCATTTTGAGTCTCTAGGTGCGCACATAGCACCTTTCAGAGATGGTTTTAGTCGATGCACTGGGGCTGCCCCTCTCAATCTTCCCTCTTTTCCTCGTTCCACAGAGCAGAACGGGAACCTTTGGGCGATGCTGTTCAGCTGCTTGGCTCCAAAACTGTGAAAGAAACCTGCAGAAGATCCGAGACCAGCTGCAAATACTCATTCACGCAACATGGATTTTTATACTGAACTTCATCAGTTTATTGACAATTGCAATTGTTTATTCATTCTGAAGTTTCACTTCTTTGCGTACTTTATAAATAATTTGAAATTTGAAATTTCATTGTATGTTTTTTTTTTTTACTATGTTTTATTAGTATTTGCTCATGAATCCAATCATTTTGATATAGTTGTTTTGGTTTCATATATAATTTACCGATCTTTTTTTCGCGAAGCACAGTGAGCTGCAGTTAAATTTGGATGAACTGTGCTTTACAAATGGGTTAAACTAGAGGAGAAATTTCCCCCCAAGGGTAACTATGAACTTAAATCTTCACCTTAAATTAAAATTGTCCACATTCGGCTATAATGCTCCTGCAATGAAAGCCATTATATAAAAAAAAGAACTAGAGGATTTGTTATCGCCACAATTAGCGTGATGGGATACAACTTGTACATCCGCTGTCTGCTTTGCCTCTCCAGCTGACGTTAAAAAACAACATTAAACATTTACAATGTTTAGGACTTTCTTTATTGCTTCAAGTCAAACCTAACTAAAAGTCCAAGCCAGTAAAATGGCCATTAACAGTCCCTGGGATACTGCCGGAGTCAGTTGCATTCCCCCCCACCCCCTGTCATGCCTCGAAGACTGTACACTGTCTTTAGAGATCCAGCACAGGTGGTTCAGACGGCACCCGCGGCTCCCGGAACCGTTTCTCGCGACGTTGGTTGCCCTCATTTGCGATGCCTGATTGATCACGCGAAGGCTCTGGCTCGCTTTTAAACAAGCCCCCCCCCCCCCCCCCAGTTCTGTAAGTGATTTTATAGTTTGGTGCCGCTCTTCTTAAGTCTGTGAAAGCAAACCCAGAGAGGTAAATAAACTTTACTTGATAGTATTGCAGGTTGCATCTCCAAAAGAGAGAGACTTTTCTCCTCCAATTCGACATCTGGCGCGATGCTCGCAAGGCAACAGTCTGAGTCGCAGTGTAAGTTGAGCCTGCGAACATCTAACTTGCAGTCTCAGGGTCTAATATAGCACAAAGGATCAACTTTGAACTGCTCTTTCAAGTCGGTTTTTATCATTTTTGCTTCGATACTTAGCAACCAATCAGAAAGCAGACAGTGAGCAGTAAACAATGGCTACCTTTGTCGAGTTCAAAGATCCATCAATTTGGAGAAAACCATTCTTGGGGGTATTCTAATACACCAATTTTATTTACTTCAGGTTAATAATAAAGGCATTTTCTTCTTAAAACCTAAAATAAGACCAAATTTGGAGTTTTATTAACTTACGATTAATTATAGAGGTTGGTTGGCTGGCCTGTATCATCTAAAATCAAGCTTCAGGAGAGCTGGGACATCGCACTGGCTTGAGCTTTAGCCTGCTAACTTCTAGTAACAGTCTGACCATAAGAGAATCATTTAACGGACACACTTCTTAAGGAATCAGGGCGAACGGCGCCCCCCCCATCTAGCGGCCTGGTAATCGCCCCGCGGCCTCCGGCGGTTGCTTTTGCCGTCGATGGATGGGACTGCCGGCGCGATAGAGACGAGTGTTGATTGAGTGGGAGCGGACGCTGGTGGACTTAATGTAAAAAGCTTTAAACTGCACTGCCGGCTCTAATGCTTGATTTAGGCCGGTCATAAATATGGCCCCCCTTCATCCTAATGGACTTTCTTCTTTTTTTTTTAATGCCCAACCTCTCCACTTCATAAGGGGAGACTGTCCGGGTTGGAGTCATCTGTAATAACGATGAAGCATTTCTCTCATAAGGAAGTCATTACTTATAGTTTTTGTCTGGCGACATTCCAGAGTATAGGAAAAAGGGAGAATTATAGGCATGTAATGTATATATTTTTTCACAGGAAAATAAGTCTTGCCTTGTATTTCTTTTGCGTCCTGTCAGGTATTACCTATTTTTTTTCTTTTTTTTTAACAATACACAAATGCTGTTCCAAATTTCTGTCGCCTCTGGTTGTTCGCTGGCCCCAAAATGTCCTAACTCCAAACTTCCCATCATGCCACTGCAGGTAAAGCGAGATCACAGTCACTTGAGATGTAGCACTTCATGTCCTGCTTTTGGAAAAAGAAAACCCACAATGGGCCTTGTTTACATCGACTCCAGCCGCAAGAGCTCGATGTTGACCGCGATGGCGTCACAACGTTATGCGAACGGCCGTCAATAACCGGGGTGAAGTAGACAGAGTTGTGTGTGAAATACAAGATGTTGTTGATTAGAAGATGAGTTATTGAAATTGAATGATTTTCTTGGTTGAAAAACAGAAATTCAATATACATTTTTAAAAGTCTCAAACTGGCACCTGTCAATAAAAACCCCTTTTTTTCCAATAAGCCTGTACGACTCATACGCCCAACCAAGTCACTATCAACCTCATGGTTACCTTCATACTGCAGGTCTCAATGTTCTCTCTAAGTTTTGTAGCATTTGGGACATTTTTGCAACATTTTTTAGAATATAATTGACTAAGAAGAGTTAAGGAGGAGTGAGAGAGTCAAGCGAGGAATTTTACTTCATACACACTCCAAACAGGGAACTTTTTTTTTGCAGCTATACAGACAGGACCAGTGTCACCTGAAAAAATCCCAATAGAAAGTCCTCTCAACCACCTGAATACAAAGTATGGAACTGCAGGCACAAGTACCACAGCTGACGCCAATGTTAGTCTAAGTTCGTAAGAAATGCATGGCCACACACACACACACACACACACACACACACACACACACACACACACACACACACACACACTTAAATTATCTCTGAGATCTGAATAAAGGAACTAATGTCCGTTCAGCATCACCTCAAAAAAATCAATATTGGACACTTATGGGGAAAAAAACAGCACTTATGCCTGCAGTGAATGTATCAGTGGGATGCACGTCAAACTTCAAAGGTTTTGAAGGTTACCTGGACAGCAAAGGTGGTCATTGCACTATTCTTTGTTGAGGTCAAGCTCAGATCCGTTTCTGATGCAGACGACCTGATGACATAATCTTGACACGAGTGGTTAAAAAAAAAACCCGAAAATGACAACAAAACAAGACTTTAAAGTCGAGGCTATGCAGCTCTGGATTGGCATGAACTCTTCTGATTAGCCCTTCAATCACAGTAAAATGCAAAAGTGCTGCCTTCGAGTCTGGAGACAAAGAGGCTCTCAGACGGACCGGAGCCAACCTGAGCCGAGCCACGCACAGCAGCAGGGAGATGCTGCCATATAAGGAATGCAGACAGACGCCATTGAAGAGGTCTCATCCTGTCATCCGGTGCAATCCCAAAAGTCTCCAGTTACACAATGAAATAAATCATCAGAAACGCAGGTTTTGCCACAATGAGGCAATTAGGTTGATAAGGATCAGTCATTACAAGTGTTGACCGAGACTTTCATAATGGAATTCATCGCCGCACGTCGTCGCTGCAGCACCCCCGCGTGCATGTCTGAGGGGAACAGTGGGCGCAAGCAAAGGAGGGACAAATTGGTTTCGCACCCGAGACCCTCAAAGTATCGGGGCGATTCAGACCAAAGAAGCAGGAAGATCAGAAAATACCTGAGTATGAAGTGTACGTTTTTGAAGAAAAGTAAAGACTTCCACAAGAAGATCGGGGGCCCGAAAAGCCAAGAGCCCCCCGCGACATGACCCCAACATGATAAGAAGGGCCTCCGTGTCTTTGAGGTTGTAAGAGAAAACCATATCATGTCCATTTTTTAAAAATATGGGTATCCCAACCACTGTGCCAGGGACCAGTACCAGTACTGGGGGGCCGTGACTCATTCAGTACCTGACTGCGCATGAAGAGGGAGTCATTGTAGCACAATTCTTCAGCAACAGGTCTTATTCAACTCTCCTGTAGCTTGATTTTATTGATTTGAAGCATCTATATTCCATTTTCTATGCTCAACTACATTTTATTTTTAATCAAGGACTTCAGAAACACTGTTTGAAAAGCTGTGTGAACGCCCCCACCTGCTGCTGCCGCTCAGTTTAAAACCCCACTGATATATATTCTTTTGAAAGAACAGCAAACGACTGCAGGACTCTCAAACAAAGATTTCTATTTCGCGGGCAGTGAAAAACAAAATTTTGGACAGGAAAAAAAACCTCTGCAATCGCCCACGTTTTGGCAAATCCTTGCAGCCACTCCCCACAATTTTCAAAGCTTCTCCTGATTTTATTAGCAACAACAACAACATAGTTCTGCAGTTCTGTCCGTTTGTGTGTTGGAGAACGACCGCCGATGCCACCGGTGGCAGACAGGAAAAGATCCAAAAAGTGTGACAGAGAGGAAACCGTTTGGCCGAGAAATGAGTTAAAAAAAAAAACTCCTGAGTTTTTGGGCGAGGAAGGAAGGGAACTGGCTTAGTGTCAAGGATGTCCTGGTTGTTGAGGAAAAAGAGATACACAACAACGACCAAGGATTCAAAACACACACAACATTTTTCTACTGCTGCACCTGAACAAAAACAGCCTCCACAGCACCTGTATCTGAAACCCAGCTCATGGTCTCTCGTTGAATGTCATTGTGGCATCAATGAACAACTGTTCCAAATCAATTAGTTCTACGGTTCTACAGTTACAATTAGCAACTTCAGCTATAGATTTTCCAGCCACCTCTCTGAACACAACTTTTCTGCTTGAACAAGAAGGTACTTTCTTCCACCCTTTCCTACCGCTGAATCCTTATAAAGACCAGGTGCTGTAAACCATCATATTCGCAGCTTTTTTTATCCCACATAACCACTTTTAAAACCACTGCTTTTAAACTATTGCTTCCTTGTTTCAATTTTGCCGTGATTGGATCAGATACTGGGATTCGCAAATTGCCACGAGCTGTTGAGACCGGTGACATCGGGGAAGCTCGGCGGAACTAATCTTGTCAACCGCCTTCACCTGTGATTGGGATCTGCTGGCACTGGCCCTCACAATCAGATCCGGGTGGTCAATTGTTGTCCGGGTCGATTTGTGAAAAGGTCGGTTTTGGGGACTCTGGGAGTTTGACGGTCAGTAGAACCAAAAAAGGCCTGTAACATCGCCAATTCATCAATCTGTATCTCTTCGACAGAGTGGCGTCGTGGTTGACACACACGCACTCACGCCGCAATGTCCTGTGAGGACTGGGAACGAAGCCTTTGTGTGCTGCAGTGTCAAGTCTTACTGCTGCAGAGATACTGTATGTTAAACCTAGAAGACGATTAGGGGGAAGTGGAATCCAGATGAGTGGCACAAGGTGCTGTCAGTGGTTCAATTCAGTGCTTCAGTGATGGAGAGAAGGTAAAAAACATAGTCAACAATCAGATGGATACCTAATTGCATGGTTTGTGGCTCTGTTCTGACAGAAAAATAAACCAATTCAGTTGTAACAAAGAGGAGAGTGGGGAGTGTTACACTCTTCTATAAGACAACAAGGCTCCCCGAGTATCATGCTGCGTCTGTTGGCATCATATTAAAAGCCGTCGTGAACTGTAACAAATTGCTCTTTTAAATAACAATGTTGAAAAGTTTCAAAAATAAACACACACACAC
>JASSRZ010000002.1:426061-457691 GCA_032164315.1 Malacoctenus gilli
GGCTCGCAGTGGGCCTGTCTATGGGAGAAACGGAGCACCGGACATCACGTAGTATGTCATGAAGTCGTTGCCATAGCGCCGCGGTGAGGCAGCATTTGGGTGGGCCTGGCTCGTCGCCACGGTGGGGGGTGCTTGGGAATGGAGGTGAGCTTATGTCCGATGCTTATCATCCTCATCCATCCTGACTGCAGTAGAAGGGTGGTGACACAGACTCTCTGCCTGGGTCGCCTCGCAGCAAAGTTCAGGCAGATGCTTCCTCATAACACTGTCTGTATCATGAGTTCGATAAAAAAACAAAACATGGTTCCGACTCGTCATGTGGTTTTCCATTAGCACCCTCCTCTGCCTTGCATTATGTGAAGCCACGAGATATATTTTAGGACTTGCTCAGCCATGACTTCAGAAGCGGACTAAGTCATGCTCACATCAACAATCTGCAGGCCACTGATTGGCCAGGAGTCGATGCCAGTAAGCAGCTGTGATAGCGTCTCGTCCGCAGAATCAAACCTGACGTTTTTATAGCGCTGTTTTTCGCGACCGCGCTATTTCAATATCGCTTGTAAACAAGGTCGGACGGCGGCGCGTAAACCAATAACGCGCGTGTGGCCCCTTACCCAAAAATGAGTTTGACACCTCTGCGCTGATGGAAGACGGCAAAACGAATGACTGCTTATTCCGATACGGTCTGAGACAGTCTTCATTTCCTGTTTCCCGTCGGGTTTTTTTTTTAAGTCAGAACATTGCATGTGACAGTGGAACCCCCCCCTCGTCGCTGGAGCACCTGGGAAATTTTGGACTGCCTCAGTTCTGAAAAAACTAATTGCATCAGTGTCATATAGCAAATGTCACATCCCGGCGATGCACTTGACAGCTATATATGTCGCGAATTAATGCAGGCTTAGTTGGAAACAGGGATCAATTCAAACTGCTCCTGACATAAGAGGAAGAGGTAGGAGGAGTCAATCACGTTTGTGTCTGGGTAACAGAGAACGTATGTGGTAGATACCAAAACTATGCATGGAGGAGAATATCAACCTTTTGACCGAATAAAAAGAAAGTGATTGTCATGAAGACCCATAACCACAGAAGTCTGTTGTGGTGTCTTTCAGTGAGGCCAAGACTGGAATATTGCTTCAAAGCAGCAGTTTCAGTCTCCCATAACTGTACAAACTCCTCATCGGTTGCTCTTAATGCTGGTTGGAGCTTCTCGCTTCAGAGCTAACTGTATGGTGAGGGCAGGGCTTGAGGTGTTAGCGGCTCTGCTTGGGTTTGACTGACAGCGGCGGTGCCGTCTGGTGGATTTTTTCACTGTCCAATGATCATTCGTCCCACTAAACGCAGTAGCACAAAATCTGTTTAAAATGCCCCGCAACTTCTTGAGCCCCCTGCATTGATGACAAAAACAGAGTTTATTCTCCCAGTTCTATAAGAGCAAGAGACAATTATCAAGAGGTTCCATCCCGCAGCGGCTGAAATATTTTCAGCACACGAGTAGCCGAGCATTGAGCAGACAGATATTCCCTGGAGCCGCAGAGCCAGCGAGGCTTCCAGACTGTGCGAACGAGAATGACCATCTTTCGTTTAGCATTCTCTTTCAAAAATGCATCTGACGGAGAAAAAAAAGAAAACGTTGGTGTGCATAATGAAGGAAATGAGGGTAAGCACAGGAGGTCCGTGCCCCCCCCCCCCAACACTCCCACCTCTGCGGCGAAAAATAATCCCACTCCGACAAAGATTTCAGACCAGTCAGACAACATGCTTCTTTCCGAAAGAGGGGGGCTCGCCTTCCTGCGGTGATGACGGGCGGGACGTGCGGCTGAAAAAGACGCTTCAGCCCACAGGAGTGAGGAGGGGAGGTGGGATGTTTCTTCCTGCCAAGAGGACACTTTTAGTAACAGCCATCAAGCCCCCCACCTGTCAGTGTTATATTTTTCTCTTCCTCCAGAGAAATCACACCTGCACAAACTTGGCAGCCTTTAATTGCAATCCTCCCATCCTCTTCGGACCCTCTTCCGTTTTTTTTGGGGGGGGGGGGCAGCTTATGTTAATGGAGAAAGTTCGGGAAAGTTTTGGGACCGTCTGACCCGGAAGTGTCAAACTCAAATACCGCCAGGTCTGAGATTTCCTGTGGTCCACGAGAGCCGAAAAATACAGCAAATGCACCACGAGTCCACGTTGGACTTCAGATTGTTTTCCCAATTGACCAATAATTCATTCAAATGGAATAGCGGTCGCATGCAGGATGACCAACGTGTTGGCACTTCATGCGGCGAAGCCGGTAAGTGCTTGACGCTGAGTGCCGCTGATAAAGAAGTACCGCTTGCGTGCCGACGGGAGCTCCTCGTCTACTTTCAGCCAACCTCTCTTTCACCTCTTTCAAGCGAGTTGAATTTGGCTCCTCCCGCTGTGACAGAGGTTTGTCTTTGCACTTAGTATTGTCAGGCAGGATGACTCCAGGTTGTTTTTTTTTACACACAGATTCAAGTACTGGCTCAGTGAATACATATAATAGTTTAAACTTTGTTCGTTACCTTGAAAATGTGACGGACAATCAAATCAAACCGTACGACTTCACTGGCCAGATATTATCAAAGTAAAACCATTTCATCTTTGATAGAATGATGTAGGTTTCTTGTCCCTACTTTAATGTTTTATAATAAAATAAAAGCATGTTCAAAAACACTCTACACTTGAAGAAACAGCCAGCGGCAAACTGTGAAGATGGAGACTTAACTCTTTGCTAGGAAGTTGCGACAGTTTTTTGCAGTCCTACGGTTACTTTGTCGAGACATTAAAATAATGCAAACCCAACCAAAAGGTTGGACTCACCTCATCTAAACTTTTTTTTATGCTCTTGTCTCAGAATTTTACTATATTTTAGTCAGAATACGACCGCGTTCATATTGTGATGAACCTGAAACGACCGCCGTCTGAAAGCTTCCATCAGAATATCACGCACTGCAGTTGGGAGCTGGAGTGTAACGAAAAAACTTTGAGTCTTTTGTCACCCGCTCCCTCTTTGTACCCCCCCCCCTTCCCTCCCGATACATTTATTGCCTGGCTGCCTCTGAGCTACATATTCTAATCTCCGGTTAAGCATCTTTGGCATCGCTGAACTCAATTTTACCCGCCTGTTCCATGACAAATGACAGGCGAAACAAGGTAAAAAAAGGAGACTTTTCCAACAGTGACATAAAGAGATAAGCACCTATTTTGAGGGGGAAGGGGGAGTGGAAAGCACAGCACAGTTATGGGTATAAGTGTGACTTTCATAACATACTCCTTCAGGTATAACAAAAAGAAGTGATAAACCAACCAGTGGAAGTTTGTTTGACCTTTTGTTTAAGTTTCAAGCCCCAAAAACCTTCAACTGTCTCATGTTCTTGTCAGTGTGTTGCCTTGAGGCTTTATTTAGAGGGTTGTCTACAAGGAGCACTTCAGAGGAAATGGGGTCAAAGGGAATCAGGCATCCTGGGAGGGGCATCCAAGGGCTCGTCCCAGGACCCCCTGCGTTCACTCTAATGAGTCTCTTCTTGATCGTGGAACAGCTGGCCGCGCTCTGCTCCACGTCCACGATCTCAAGGACTTTGAAACGAGATTCCTCTCCATTAGTGAGGGGTGGTGCTTTGCCCAGAGAGAGGGTCCCATCCCTGACAGCGTGGCAGTACAGTCTGCCACACAGCTGCGGAGGTCCCAGGCTCGACGCCAAAGCACAGCTGTCTGACTCGTACCCCCTCCCCCCGTCACCCCCTTGAAGGCACACGCAGACATTTTTTTCCCCTCTACCCGGGCGGAGCATGTAGAGGACTCGGAAAAGCAGATACTGAAGCGATCACTGAGGCAACGCGAGATGAGACGAGTTGGCGGCAGGTTCTCTGAAGGTCGAGTCCAACGAGGCGCCGGCTCGAGTGCGGATCTAGCAAGAGGAGGCTGTTCAATTCCTGCCTTGTTACCATATTTAAATCAAGTGTCATGGTTTACAGTGCCCCCCCCTCCTTGTGACTGAAGGGAGACTCTCCTTTGAATGGTGATGGTTGAATAATAATGACCAAATTTCGCATCAAGTAGCTGTTACACATTAAGAACCTAACATCATGGGCAAGGAATCATTAGCTGGGGCTGATGCCAGCTTGCCCATGACCCCTAAGTTGAAAGAAGCCGTGTAGGACATGGACATGGAGACAAATTTCATCTTAATATCTGTGCTTCCCTTTGTGCTTTTCAAATCCTTCACGCGAAAACAAAAAACAACAAGTGAAAGACTTTTTAACTCACTTGAAGGTCACTTTGGTAGTTTTTGGTTTTGACAGAGTGGGACATTTCAAGACAGCAGCACAACGGCTCCTTCAAAAGAGGCAACAAACTCCAAATCTGGTCAGTTCATGTCAAAGGATTGCAGCGGCGGTGCAATCCCACCGCACAAGTGGAAACCCCACGCTGAGACTTTGTGCAGATGAAATTCAAAGTGTGTTTCAAAGCACTTTCCCCTCACGGCAGCAGGACTGGTTCAGCAACATGAAAAAGGACAAGAGAGGAAGACAGAAGACAACGCTTTGATTATCAACCACTTAACTTTACACATAGTTGTTTTTCATTGCTTACAAACAATTAGATTCTTAGTTGTGTGCTCCAGATATACCTCTGAAGGGTTAATATCTGAATGTACATCTGCTGGTATCTCTGGACTGTTCAGGCTTATAAGACATAGTTAAAAAGACTAACAGTATTGGGTGAATCAGCCAGTGAGTTATATCACCCCAAAGTGTCATTTGGTCTTTGACTTTCCCTCCAGACACACAGGAGCTCTTAGTTATTCCCTTCGACTCGCTAGATTTCCTTTAAAACTTAAATCAGTTTGTTTCCGTCAGCTTAAATAATGATGCCTTCAGGACCAATGATGAAACATAAAGTTTGACTCTACAAAACTGACGACTGGATCCCAATAATTAGCAACATTATGGAGCATGTTTGGCATGACAAAATGAACACACCATGACAATCTAGACAGAAGTAGACGTAAATTATGGATGTGTTTGGTGTGAAAGCGAGGGGAGGAAAACGTGGCATGCAATGAACAATGTACTGGAGAGCATTCTCTCCCTTCAGCTGATAAGACGAGTGTACCCAAGTGCTGTGGAATCTAAATATACTCTTGCAAAAGTGGCAGGTTGTTTTTTTAGGGGGGTTCTTTTTTTTCTCCAAACTGAACTGGAATTGCTGGCACACACCTGCTTGAAACCCCGGGCACACATTTACCGAGCCTCCCTCGCTGCATTTCCACCTGGCTGACTTCGGCGGACGACCCCCGTCCTCTTGCTGGCAGCAACCTGTCTGAGCTCGCACTTTGTATTAACATGCCAGATAAGCTGCCGGGAATCCCGGCGCACTCCGACGGCAGGTGTAAAAAGAGGTTACGCTGACAGGAGCGCTATTGTCTGCGAGGCATCGGAGGTGTTTAGCATACACAGTGTCGCTCCTGATATCCATTCGTGTATCAATTCTCCGGACTTTCTTGGGAGTGCGCTACGGATTTGCATGAGGCTTCCAAGAAGAAGCGGGGAGACTCCAAGCCAGCAACAAACAACTGAAAATAAACTTTCCTCGGGTCAAGTGTAGCTGGGGGGGGGGTGGGGGGAGGGGCAGCGATGTGGCAAACCTGAGTTTGACAATCAACGTCTGTAATTTACAGGACAGCGAGCAGACAGTTGTCAAGGCAGTGTAGGTACAGAAAAGTCGGTGTGGGGGTGTGTGTGCTGTAGTAGCTTGGCAACGGACTCCGAGATGAGTTTACCTTGAACTGCAATACCCCATTTGGCCACGAGGGGCAGCGAAAACCATTACTCTTGCATATGTCATTCAAAAAAACCCATCAAAATACAGTTTAATCATGTTATTATGGCCAAAGTGAGGTCGAGGTAGATTCCAGAGAAAGAGTGGAAGCATCAAGAGCCACGATACACAATATTCGAAAAAAAAAACCCAAACCCAAACAGCTCTCTAATTCAAGGCGCCCAATTATATGGCAACACCTGCAATTGGAAATGGGCAAAATATCTAATCAGGTGGTCCTTTTTTTCCTTTTGTTTGTTGGAATTGAAATAAAAACTAAGTGAAACCACCATCCAAAGTGGAAACCTCGCAGTTGCAAATGCTTGTTCACGCGTTTCAGGCATACTGTCAATAGATCGGAAATTTCATGAATGTGCCGAGGAAAAAAAAAGGTGCAAAAACGATAAGTGGCAGGGGGTGGACTCTTCATATACTCATCGGGACTTGGATTTCACACCATACGTTCAGATTAATCAAAAAGAGAAAAAAAGAGAAATTAAAAAATGCAACCATTGCCATGGCTTTACCTTGTCCTCATGTGGCCTCGGCGAATGTATTCTCGTCTGCTTTTCATCAGAATACCAGACGCCATTGAAAAGAGTCGGTACGCTTATCAAAAGAAGGCGCCCGCTCGCTCGCTCGCCACCTCTATCAGTTTGCATTTGAGACACTTTACAGATGATACATTTCATTCTATGCGAGCAGCACTTAAACTGCACTCTAATGCAGCTCTGCTGTGCATCCCCCCCCCACCCCCACCCCTCTTATCTCTGTCTGGATTTTCCCCCTTCCTCATTTTGATTCTGTTTTTTTTAATCTCGGAAACTAAAATCTCGCTGTGGATAAATATGAAAAAAAAAAAACAACAACTGCGAGGCGTCCGTCGCTGCCAAATATTGGGAATGTCTGTCTTTCCACGCGCACAAACACACCCACACACACACACACACGTACAAACGCCATCAAGGTCCGGCGATGGAGGCGAGAGGAAAACTCATTTTTCTCCAGCAAATATGAAATCTTCAATGTGTCACTCCATCTTGTCGAGCCGCCCGGCGCCTTAGCATCTGCCGGCGTTGTTTACATTACTCATGTCTGTCCTCGCTGACACCGGCCCCAGTGGAATAGGGTGTATGTGTGTGTGTGTGTGTGTGTGGGGGGGGGGGTCGAGGGCGGGGAGGAGGCGGGATTTACATAATGTGTCATCTCATCTCGACCACTAAAGGCCGTCGTCGGCGCCGACCCGGCGATCTGCATTCGGTGAGATGCCTCCACCGACGGGGTTGGAAGGATCCTGATGCTGCGCTGCACGGCGGCTGCAGCGTTGCCATGTTGGGTTTCCACTCAACTGGGCAAGTCATTAAAAAAATGTCGTGCTGGGTACGATAGCAGCGTTTGTGATGCCTTTCGTTGACTTTCATCATTATTCGTAAGTCCCAGAGAAAATATACTGGAAAAATAATACAATCAATTCTTAATACTTGAAAGAAACATCCAGATTTTCAACCGTTCTTGTCAGCTCTTAAACATTCCTCTGTTTTGAAATGAAGGACAATCTCCTGAACTCCATCAGCGATTGGTTATTGGCTCATCTCGTCGCGATGAAACCCTGTAGGTCTCTGCAAAAATGTCAAGGGGGTCAAGTCAATTCGAGCGACACCGACATGTTAAAGTGGTTTAAGTATACTGACCATGAAGAACAGGCAAAGGATAGAGAGCCTGAGGTTAACACCGGCGCGCTCTTGTCTTGTTGCTAATGTGGCGCCAAGCTGTGCGCGAGGGAGACCTTGGAGAGCGAGCGAGCGAGCGACTGTAAAGGTGAGCAAGCAGGATCACAGCGGACCCGTGGAGCTGCGGCGGTGAAGCTAATTGAGCTCGGCAGGGTTTCGGTTAAGCCGGGAGGTCCGGGGGCTCGCGGAGAGACAGCGGCTCGTTACCTGGCACATCTGCACAGTCGCAAAATTCCGGTACGGAGAAAGCACCGGACGGAAAGTTCAAGCCGAGCTGCCGACAACGTGGCAGCTCGCACAGCGCGGCGGAATTCTCCAGGATGATTCTTGTTCGCCGCTGCATCCCTGAGGCTGTTCCCTCACAGGTGCAACACATTTTCAGCCCAAACCTGACAGAATGTGTTGAGTCACTCCCAAAGCTGCAACTTATACATTCAACTTTTGTTCCTCCAACACATAAAAAGGCTACATCGAAGGAGAACGGTGGACGCTAAAGACACCAGATGTAGGGGAACTTCGTTCTGCGGGTAAATACTAAGCATTTCTGTCAAATGCTGTTTGTTGTTTATAATTTGAATGATGAAATTTGTAATATCGCTCATTTGTGAGGGCTTTAAAGCCCTGCCGGTGCTAATCGTGGCTGTTGAAGAGATTCATTGTTTCTAACGGCAGCTGCTGTGTTTCCAACCCACATGTGGCTCCCTTCAGGCATTACCAGCCGATAAACAAACATGAGCAATTCCATCTTTCAGGATCCGGTCCTGGGAATATTGCGAAAGCGACAAAGATTCAAGCTCCCCTTTTGATTGGCTGACGAGTGAAACAGGCTGATAAGCCAGACGAATATGGCGGGCTTTCTTTCACCCTCGGTGGTCATTAAAAAAAAGAAAGAGCGATAATGCGATGGTAGATAAAAATGGAAGACTCAATTTGGGATGAGGGGTTGAGAAGGGGGGGGGTGTGTGGTGTGGAGTTTAAGGTAAAGGCTCTCGGTGGGAAATGGGTACATCCCACCGGGCGCCGCCCGTCGCGCTCTCCTCCGCCGACGGCGTGTGCCGCGGTTTGATAAGCCGCTACCTCGGGGCGCCCAGGGCGCCAGCCCCCAAAACACGAACTGGGGGGGGGGGGGGGGTGGCGCTTTGAGGAGTTGCACAGCTGCCTGCCAGCCAAGCAGTCAGAATAGCTGAAGGAAGGCTCAGATGCTCCGAGACGGATCCCGTGTCAGCACAGCACCCCCACCCCCCCAAAAGAAAATCCGCCCATTAACAGCTGATTCATACAGTACAGCCGAGCCAAACTACGAGCATGTGCAGCTACTGTTCGTCTACTGTGCACATATGGTGGCTTGCCATGCATTAATAATGACCGTTGCAAATTGAGCAATGCTTCAATGCCCCTCTCCGCTGACCCAGCATCTGGCTGCACAGCGTTTTGCATCCGTGAATGTTTGCTAATATGTAGGGATAAAGAAAAAAAACAGACGAAAACTGGACAAAATGTCAATGAGTGCAAAAAGATGTACAAGCTATATTTAGATGAGCAGTGTTATTATTGCATTAGTCATCCAATACTGATTTTCTTTTTCCAGTCATTGCCTATGTGATGGTACCTCATTCCATGTGTGTCATTTTTGTGATGGTTTTGTAACGTAGAAGGGAAAGGAAAGATTCGTTGGGCTACAATCAGGCGAAGAAGCCAGGAAAATTACATTACACACTCGGACTCTCACGCTCACTGATATGCATTGACCACCAAGAGTAAACGGATCCATGCGTTAGGGCCAGGGCCGGCTCTACCCAATTGGGTGCCCGAGGTGGAATTACACCCTGGCGCCCCCTCCAGGGGCACAACAGCCAACTGGGCAGTCACGACACTTTAATTTGAGCAACAACATACTCAACAGTATGACTAATGACCACACACACACACACACACACACACACACACACACACACACACACACACATATATATATATATATTTCTAGACAGAAAACACTAAGTGAAGGTACCAGTGGGCATAGAAAATGGTCATTTTATTATTATTTTCCCCCCAGGCCAAGGGGGACTGGTGGCGCTCCTCCAGCAGATGGCGCCCAAGGCAACTGCCTGGGGCGAACATGCAAACCACCACACTAAAAGACCAGGAACGAGGCAGAAAACCTGCTCGCTGCGAGGCAGGAGCGCTCACCATCAAGCAAGTCTGTTACCAATTTATGTAGTTCAAATGATACGTTTACAAGCCCGGCTTTTTAACTGCCCAATAAACTATCGGCAACTTTTGAAACAAGCTACCCGAATGCGTCATGGCTTTTTTTTTCTGTTTCACACCCAGCTGTTACATAGCAGAGGTGGAGGGAAAATATGCTATTAAATATTTAACACAGTAGGAACATTACTCACATAAAGACTACCAGACTATTAAATGAGGCTCATTTGATTGGGAGACATCCCTGTCTGGGCCAGTGTCCTGTTGAGTGGGACAAAAAAGAGAGGCCAACAGGACAGAAACACCGGCGGTCTCCTTCAAAAAGGACCGAAACAAAAGGTGGCGGTTGGTTTTTCAAAAGACAACGCGCCGCACGCAGGACTGAATGTTTCGCCATCCCCCTTCTGTCAAAAGTTTAACTTTAATGTTTCGCTGTCCGCTCGCACTCCCCCCCAGATCAGCAGAGGATTGTCGGACTGCTGCCGCTGTTTTGGTTTTTTTTCTTCAAATTTAACGACTGTTAGCTTGGGCTGTAGCTCCTTCTTTTCTTCCTCTCAGTTGCGCAACTTCTGGCCCGTTTGAGAGCTGCCATCATTTACCGAAATGTCTGTGGGGGGTGATCAGTGGACTCGCTTTTTATTTGAAGTATTATCGTAACAAAGCAAACAGGACAGAAATACGTCATTCGGCCAAAGTAAACATGAAGTCTCTCATTTTTTATGCTTTCAATGTCTTCCAAAATAATGGAATCCCTGCCCCCCTTGACTGAGTTGTCTCAAGTTGATCCGAAGCGATGTACATCAAGAGAAATGACGGCGAATTTTCGGAGGCGGGATCAGATTTTGGCGTTGACGTGAGTGAATTGCTGTGCAGTAGACACTAAAAAACTAGTTTGGTTGCTTAAATCCCACGATCTTACCCCCCCCCCACACACACACACACACACACATACACAACTGTCCCCATAAACACAAATGTTTGTTGGCTTCCTGTATTCAGCGTCCGAAGGTCATTAAACAGTCATGCAAACCACTGTATCACCCATGACTGCATCCCTTGGTTTGAACTACTTCATGCTGACCCGACGTCATCTGTTCACAAATCCAATGCTGGCGACTTTCAGACCCTGCAACAGCACAACTGTAAATGGCTCTGAAGCCATTCATATGCCCTGCATTTGATCTTTGAACGTGTTTTCAGTAGCAAACAGAAGAACTCAGAATGCACCTCGGGGAGGTTTGATGGGTTTTAATTCAAATCCAAGTGCTTCCGCGTCGGAGAGACGTACTTTCATGTTTAAATATTGAAAGTCAACATTGCTCAACTGCATGGGGGAAGGGATCCAATCCGAGTGCATCGCAGCTGAGATACGGTCCCAAACGAATGCAATCTCCACTCGGATCGCGCGGAACCGCAAAGATTCTAACCTTTTGATGATGCACGTCCTCCGAATGAAGCGTGTTTATGTTTCGCCGCGGAGGAGTCCGTGTCTGAAGGCTGCGTCCTTAATCCGAGGAGGTAATAAGAAATGGGAAAAGAAAAGATGTGCGATCATGCAAATACGTGGAGGGAAAGCCTGGCGGATGTCGGTGAACCATATCAGAGCAGTGGACTGCTGCATATGGGGGGTGCCAGTGAGCAGCCAACGGGGGTTGGTGGGGCTTGATTTTGGTTTGGAATTTTTGACTGTAACACAACATGAGGTTTAATACCCCAAACTTTTACGCTACAGCAGTTTAAATGAACAAATGGGGTTCATGGGGTCTTGGGCTGATCCCAATTAACATTGACCAAAGCCAAGATACACTTTGGGAATTCTGCCAGTTTGAGACCTAAACTCAAGACCCTCTCACTGTGAGGAGGGTGCGGACCTACCGCCACACCGTCGTGCAGCCCCAGCTTAACACCTGGCCATGAAAACACATTTTTACCCCTTTCAGATGCGCCGTTTCCAAGCAGATGCTCCCGTATTCCTGAAAAGATCCCCCTCAGAAGCCTCAGCTGCAGTCGATCAGACTCCCCCCACGGTGGGCCCATAAACATCAGCATTGTCATCAAGACCGAGTCCTCCCCGACTGCTTCCAGCGGAGTCCATCCACGACTCCGTCGCTGCGCTCTCCACACTACCAGCTTTGCGAAAAAAACAAATAAAGTGCATCCCGGTGCCTCAGACAGAGTGATGATTACACCACGGCTTTGACATTTGAGACGGCGGCTTGCCAAGTCGGCCCAAAACTCATCGCTCGCCCCGTTCATTACCTCCCATAACGACCCCATTCAGAGTCGGCGGGGCCCCAGCCTCGGCCCAGGGACCCGGCAGTAATCCCCCCCCCCCCGCACATTAATTAGATGACCTCCCGAGATGGGCCCGCTGCTGCATTCGGTGGGCACAATGACAGGCCCCTCTGCTTATTGTTTATGGCTGGCTGTAAAGTGTCCGGCGGTGGGAGTGATGGGAGCGATGAGGGGCGGGGGGGGGAGTAGCAGGAAGGAGGAGGGGAGGGCGGGATGATCGGCCGGGGGCCAATCAGGACGCGGCGGGGCTGCCGGTGCGATGCTTTTCCTCCTCGGGACCAAAATCGGTTAGTAGCGGTTTGAGAGTCACTTCTGCAGCCGATGCAGCATTTTCCAGTACCGTCATGGAGGAAAAATAGTCAAAGATGATCGTGTAGGATGAGGCCCGCGACAGTCTGACTGATGCCGGCTCTTACAACAGGGGCTGTGTTATCGGCTTGGGCCTTTGCTGATTCAACAGTCCCTGCATACGGAGCCCAACGTGCATTAAGTCAACTTGCAATTTTGTGAGCCAAACTGAGTTATTATGAGCCTCTGCAGCCCCCTCTCCTGCACAGCCATCTTTCAGCTTTGTTTCAGTTCACACCAGCCACTCTGATCAAACGAGCTTGTCAGTGCATCAAGGAATACTGTCCTGATGCTAACGGACCAGGATGCGAACGCACCCGAGGACACAGTGTGAGGCCGGTCGGCCTTATCCGACTTCCTTGCGGCACCTTTGACCTGAACTGTTGAGAAGATGAAGCAATTGTTGGATACTGTAAAGAGGAGATATTTCATGAGGTGCGTGATGACTAAAAAATTGAAAGCTTGACTCAAGTTCACTTTGTTCGCAATTTTTTTACTCTTTTCTTCAGTTTGACAATTGGACCCTTGTTGGTTCTAGAAGTGCTTCCTCCTGTTTGGATAATATAATCATGGGAAATGACTGACATCTTTTACGCTTCAGAAACGTACCTTTATTGCTCCTCATGTTTTGTTGTCTGAGCAACTTTTGGGGTTTTTTAAGTTTATTGATGATAAAAAGTCCAGAGCTTTTTCTACCAAATAATTCATCCCTTCCTCGTGTCTTAATTGAATCAAATTGAAGAGAATAGATTTGAGAACTCCACTAAAAACCCTAAAATGGTTCAGAAGAATGAAAAAAAGCATTTATTTTGTGGGAAAAATGTCATTTCTATTTAATGGCATTTAGAGCCACAGTTCCCACTCTTGTTGCCTGTTCTGCGGTTGTCAAATTTAGATTAAGGGTGTCTTCATATTGCCCTCCTTTGGGGAATTTCCTCTCTGCATTGAAGCCATCTTATTTGTAGTTCACCTTAACCGCACATTCTAAGAGCAGTGGTCTGCAGGGGTGGCGGTGCAGTACCTGGGATTAGGGGGGCCTCACTCAAGTGGTGGTTACGAGTGGTCACTCTCAACTTGGAAGGAATGAAGGAAGTTGAACTGCTGAGGTCACGTTTGCGTGAAGGGTGGCACTTTAGTTTTGTTCAAAGACCAACTTTGCAGTTAAAGTCTTGAATTGTTTCCGTTTTAGGAAAGAAAAAGTCGTGTTTTTTCAGAAGGAAGACTGGAGCCCTTTACGTGCCCACCAGCAACATTAACCCCCCCCCCGATGACTTTGTCCCACGTAGTAGACTTTGCTTGAATCTCCATGTAAAACTGAAACCTTAGACAACGATGTGAATTAGGAAACTTGATCCTGATCCTCAACACTTGTTTTACATCCTTACATACTAAACGAAGCGTGTTGTCTCGGTGACCCCGGGAGAGAAACGTACAAGATTATTTGTGAAAAGCAATGAGTCACGCTTGTTATTTCGCCCTTATTTTTTTTTTGTGCTCCTTCCCACTGCGGGAGACGAAAAGCTCGAGGAGACCAGACATCGAAGGGGAAATCATGGCAAGTGATTCAGAATGCAGAAAATGAATAAGTAAATAAAAATAACAACAGGCAACATGATTGAGAGCTAGCCTCGGGAAAACTGCAATTACACTTTCACTAAAGATTTAACAAGCAGGGGATTCAACCTAAATTGCATGTCTGGTTATTATATCTTACCTGGTCTGACTCGCTGCACACGTCTCGCAGCTCATTGTTATCTCACAGCATCCAGTTCCTGAAAGAACATTTGGCGCTTATAAATCGGACTGAGAGAATCGACTCTTCGGCAACTGCGGATATTTGAACTCTCTCACAGATCGTGCGGCGGGGACCGGGTTGAGGTCACGACCGAACTCCTCTGTGTGAGGACCGTACAAAGATAGCCAGTGACTGTAAATTATCCAAAGTAAAATGATGATCCAGGTGCAACCACAACCCTACTTTCTCCTTGAGGACTTTACTTTGATAGTTCAGTGTCAGCTTTGTTTTGGTTATCAGTTCTGACTTGAAGCAAACTCCCATTTTTAGGTTTCATGTGTTCTTTTTCTCCAACTGGTGCCGTCTTGACCTGGAAATCTTGTCTCGCAATCACTGAATCTGTAATCAAAGTGCACAAACAAATCATTTCAGAGAAGTCTGTGATGGAATGGTCACAAATTCCGTCTTCTTTGTAAGAACATTTAAAACTGAACAATGCAACCAATTTGTGTGGTATTAAATGAGGCAAACAAAGTTCCACAGTTTCTGGCCTCCACATATAAAACCAACAAATTCGCTGATTTCTGGTTTATCCAATATGGACTTTCTTGTTTTTTTTCATCCTTTCACCCCCCCTTCAAGAAAAATTGAGGGAGAGCATTGAATATTGTAATTGGTTTCATTGAAGTCTAAATTTTTAAAAACGTGCACTGTTCAGTTTTCATTCCGTGCACACCCCGAAGCAAGGATGGCAAAAAACGTTTGAGATTCGGGGGGAGTCGGGCGAATTTGTAGCCCGCGACGCAAGCCGACACATGGAGGGATTACCTGGTAAACTACAACACCCGCAGGGCAGGTGAGAAATTGTTGAGAACCATATCATTCGGGGGAGAGAGAAAACAGCTTGCTAGAAGGCAGCCAAATGACCAGCCTTCACATTCAAAGAGCGAAGACCAGCCGGCGGTCGGTGGGGTTCGGGAGTCTGCGGCTCTTTCATCGCTACCGACAAAGCGCGAAGCGCCCTCACCGGAGAAACAGCTGCTCTTTCCCCGCACGAGTCGTAACACTTACTAGGCTTATCGCTTCCATTCTAACCCCCCCCCCCCCTATTTATCAATACCCACCAGATGTAGTCGAGATCTCACCTGTTCAACCGCCGAAAGATTACACGCAGCAAGTAATAAATGTTTTTAACGTGATGCTTTTGATTGAGTCAGCGCCACGTGTGATCTGTACTTCATTTATGCACTCTAAACCCCGAACTGCTTCTCAAGGGCAACTTCTTCTCAGTTCTGATTGTACCATCGATACCAGTTGTGCCACTTGCTAAGTGACATCAGACAGCAAAGGTTTAAAAGCAGCTGGACGCTGTAAAGAGAGAAATGAGAAAATAGGTTGCATTAAAACTGACGAGGCCTCATTTCGCTCAGCCCGACCGGCAGAAAGTTTCAGTTTAAACCACTCAGTGGAACTGCTCTTGAAACCACATATATGTTGTCAACATTTCAGATCTTTGGATCTGTTTTTTTCCCGTTTTAGAGCCAAAAAACAAACGGAAGCTCAAACGACAGGATGAGGTAAGTTCAGTTTTATGAGTCAGCTGTCTGTGGCCACTACTGGATGTCTGACTCTCGCAGCGTTTTGCAATAAATGTCAGAATATGACAAGCGTCGCGTTTTTATATGATCAGAAATGAGGTGAGTGCCGCTCAAAGTCATTGTTAACACACAATCAATTGTGCTTGGGGAATTTGCTGGTTGCCCCTGTAAGTGAACATCCCCCCTCTGCGTGCTACTTCCTCAGGTAATTAGATCTTTTTTCACCCTGTGTTCATGTTTAAATCATAGCAGCCCCTCGCAAAGTGTTCGCTTCTTCATGCAACATTACAAGTGCTTCATTTCTTTCTCGTTAGACTCATCAGAGTGAAGCAGCAGCACACACACACACACACCTGCTGACTCCGACATCTTCGTAATTCACAACTTGTGTCATCCGTTATCACGATCGGCAGAGGAGGACCGCCGGAGCGTCGATATGAAGCGGGCCCCCACCCCCCTTCGCGCAAGTGCTCGCTGACATTTTGGCGGTGCGTCCCGACATAATTGGATGTACTCAGAAATCCCCCCTCTTCACGGGGCTAATAAAGCGCGGAACAGATTTTTTGACACATTTTATGATTACGTTAAGTGGAAGGGGGAGAGGAAGGGGGGAAAAAAAGATGGTTTATGGTTGCACCTCAGCGCAGGCTAAAGCCATTAATTGTCCAGGGGTTTCAACCTTGCAGTAATGAAGTAGCGCCCGGGTTTAATGGGGCCCCGGATCCGCAAATGTTACAGCGGCATAAAAATCGGAGCGTAATTATTTTGGCCCAATTAAAATGTGACAGAATTATTCTGTCGAAATTAGGCGGTGATATTTGAGAGCCTGGGAGAGATGTACGGCTTTGTGCGGCCCGCTGCTTTTATCCAGGAGCCGGGGATTAAGAATATATGGCCCAGCTAAAAGAAAAAAAAAGTGTGTAATAAGACTCTCTGATCAACCCAAGGCTTTAGCTTCCGGGGCCTTCAGACACACTCATTTACATGAAGCAGGAGGGGAAATGTGAAGTTGAACTCGTTTCTGTGCACCCTTACCAAAGACGGAGATGGCGAGGAGGATCAAATGCCCCCCCCAAAAAAGGAGCGAAGGAGAAGATTTGCGAGAGAGAGAGAGAGAGAGAGAGAGATAGATAGATGAAATAAATATGTGATGGTTTGGACTGTAAACATGCAGACCAAAACATGCTGCCAAGGCCACATGGTGTAAACGTGCGTTTTACGCAGAACCTGTGAGGTTTCGTATCCGTTGCCTTCAAGAACTCGCCACTGCTCTTCTGTTTATGTCCTCAACGCGTCCTGAGGGGCAACAATCGAGTCCTGACTTGACCTCGGCTCCAAAAATTACGCAAGGCATCCTTGTGCTCAGCAACAACTCTCATTTAGGGCCAAGAAGCCACATACAATCACAACGCCCGCGTTTAACGCGAATTAAAACAGAAACCAGACTTTTTTGTGGCACTTTAAGGCAGCCAGCATGAGGTTTTGTCAAATTTGTAAAATAAGGGCCAAACCTGAACCAGGCTTAAATCCTCTTGTTCAAGACTAAGCGACGTGGAAACAGTTGTTGAAATGACCTGAAAAGTACAGATAAGCACTTTCACTCTTGTCATGACGAAGCAACTTTGCATATTTTTGCCATTTCCTTTTTTCAAAAGAGGGTCCCTCAGCAAAGGTCACAGGCTTTGGAGGGTGCTATTGTTTGGAAGAACTGTAGCAGGTGTTGTTCAAAAGCTTCGGTCAGGCAAGCTGAGGCTCTAAAGGAGGACACGTGAGCTGAAGGACGTGAAAGTGTCCACTCACACACACAGTGCTCAACACTCTGACCACGTGTGCTTCCTCTGGTGCGGTGGGTTGTCCACCTGCACCTGGAGAGGACAGAGGACCCACTCCCAGGGGTTTGAAAAGAGAGCTATTGAAGGACAGAGCAGGAAAGACCAATTTGAAGTTCTATTCTGTCGATTAAATCAATGACAATTGGTTGGAAAAATGCAGAGTACTTTTTTTTTTTACCTCTCCCACTTTCATTCATGTTGTTCTGGACTTCTCCCAGCTTGTTTTTTGTCCCATCAACTCAAATTACTTGTCTCAGGTATTTTCCAAAAACTAATGCTGTTTTGAATGTGACTGAAAATACATCTACTGCAAAAAGAACCATATAAAGAATCAATTTTAGGGCAACATAATCTCCCCCATTCAAAGACTTTCGTTCCCTTTCTGCCACAATTACAGAGGAAGTTTGTTTTCTGTAAACTTCCTGCAATGTCCGTTTGCTATTCCATGATTGCAATAATTTTACCTATTACCGCTTACTGAAGGAGGTCCTGTTTCACCGGAAAAGTCAGTTTGTTCTTCTGCCTGTGAACAGTATAACTCAAAAAAGGTCCCTAGTTGGGATTCGCAGAATGGGTAGGGTGGGGAGGGTTGAACGGGGAACAGGTGATGAAATTGTTGGTGGCTATCAAGTCATCGGAAATGATGAATAACGGTGTTTCTGTGGCATTACAAGAAGGTGTGGTCCTTTTGGATGTTGAAGCAGGAACAGTCGACTGGCAGGTGCACGTTTGGACTGCCTGAGTGCTTCTCTTGTGTTTATTCCTTCCTTCATTAATTCCTTCATTCATAGGTACAAGCAATTTTGCGATCTCTTTGGGGGAAAGTAGGAGAGAAAAAACTGACAAATACACGTGTACAGGCATGTCTGCACATCCAGCAAAGTCCCGCCTTCGTGACGCAATTGATGACTTAAGTGAGCGGCAAGTGTGTCACCATGACAAATAGACCTCGAGCCAACAACCCCTCAGGTGATGATCGCTTTGTTAATGGGACGCTCCTGTGTTCTCTGTGCAGTGCAATGACACAGAAATATAGATCAAACAGCAAGTTTAAAACGCACACATACATATAAAAGCAACATTTACTCTCTGTTCACATCATTCTGTCTGGATGGAAGGCTTCTGTTTAATGGGCTTGTGATCTGACATTTGTTATTTAGAAGTGTAGGGGCTTCTACACTGCTCATACAGTGGGATTCTGAAGAACATCAAGTTGAACTGCACTGTCAGCCTGTTTTCTAAATTAAGGGAGGGGAGTTGAGACTGCTTCCCGTTCTGGGGCCTTGCCGGTCCTTTCGAGGCCTTCAATTTTCTAACCATTGAAGGGGTAATTAAATGATATTAGGTTAACAAGAAGAGTATTGATATTAACAAAAGTCTTTGTAAAGCACAAACACAAGGTGTCAGTGCTTCGGTTCCTCTTTGCGGTAGCATGAGGTCTGCATAGCCATGTATGAATTGTTTCCGACATTGCCTGCGGCCGGAACGAAAAAAAGAACATCAGATGGCAAAGACACAAGGAGACCTGCTGCAAAGGTGTCAGTCCTTAGCAGTAATGAGGCCTGCGTACAGTACTGTTTAGAATCACAGGCGCCCACCAGTTGTTTTTCAGCAAATAAGCCAATTTTGCAAAGCTGAATTACACAATGAGTTAAATCAGTACCCTTAGGATTCAACTAGTTTCGCATTGTTCCAACCCAGATGTGTTCTTGATTCAAAGTGCAACAACAGAGGTTGATCTCCCAGTGTCGGGCCAACACATTTTAGGCACAGACAACACATTAAGAGGAACAGAGCAAGCGCCCAACACAAAGAGCTTCAGGGTGAGCAGGGAAATAAAACACAAAAACAAGAATGAATGACTTCATGGACAAGCCATATGTACACAACTCCAGAGTAACAGTGACACTGTATGTCAAGAATAAAGACATGGACGGGAAACCAAGGTGCAGCGCAGTACATCAGCTTTACTGGCAACTAAATAAAAGCCAGAAGTTTTGTGTACTTATTCTGAACAACATGGTAGCGGAATGCTCCTTTATATTTCGTTTGGGCTACTTCCGTGACTGATTATGCGAAAAGAGGATCAAAATACTGCAAATGACTTTGAAAATCTGAAGAGAAACATGTTTTTAATAGTCAGAAAACAGAAAGTGAGGTCTCCACAAAAAATTCTCGAATATGCTCATGAAATAATACGATAAACGCTTACCCAGAATTGGACTGAAAACTGCCTGGATAAAAACAACTGTCACTCAGTTCCCCCCCCCCAAAAAAATGATCTGCTGACGGTTCCTCGGTGAACATAAAAGAGATGTCACGATCCCAGATGTTCTCAAGGAGCTCTCGTCCTCTCCCCTGTTCATTTCCTGGGATATCGCTGCAACAGCTTGCCGCCGACGCAGACTCAGAGAAAACAAAGGTGCCAGCAGGCTGTTACAGTTCAGAGGATGATTAGTAGCACAACAAATGGACGGCTGATAAGAATCGGAAGAAAAAGCAAACCGTGGCGGCTGGAGCCAGAACGGAGACTGCGCGATCGGGTGATACAACGCTGGATTAGCCCCCCCACCCCCCCCTCCCGCAAGCTAGAAAACAACCAATTTAAACCTATTAAAACCATAACTGAAAATCAGGACTGCCAGCAACTCCAAAACTGAAAGCAGAACTAATACAACAGAACGGCGACACAAGAAGTAGAATTACGCTGGAGGAGGAGAGCGCAGCAGAACTCAGGTGACCTCTAACCATTAATTGATAGAGGGTCGAAGGAAATGTGTGGTTAAACATCGAAAAGGTTCAAATTCATCTGTTTTTCCTAAAGTCTTCAAAGATACTGAAGCACAGGTTCATCGTAAGTGCACAGCACGGTCGTCGTGGAAACAGACACTTCAGAAATGCAAGCCAGCGTCGGTAACCTCCTTCTAATTGCCTCCCATATTTCTTGATGAGAATATCATCCGGGGAAGGAGAAGGAGGTCGACTGGTCTCGGTCCCTCACGCCCACCCCACACAGAGACCCTTTAAGGAATCCATGCGCAGGCCTTCAAGGCCTCCTCTGGGACTGAGAGAGCAGATCGGTCAATTTTGCGCTCGGTCTCTTTAGGACACACCGATCCGTTTTCTCGGATACATGACTTGCTCCAGAGCACACGATAATCCTGGCATTAAATCACCATCCAAGGAAGTGATCAGAGATTCACCTTTTCCGAGAGTGAAAGCTCCAAGTGCCTCGTCGAACTACTACTCAGGCTGTCTACATGTCAAAGGCTCAATGGAGACGTGACACATACAGTTCGAGACACTGGATACAGGACATTGGGTAAATCTTTCGTGAAGAGCTTCTGTGTTGAAACAAACCAGCCCCAAATAAAACATGACACGAGTTCAGCTGTGTTACATAATCAGTCAAAACCTTTTGGGGGGAAGGGGGGGGGCCTGCCCCGAGGACAGGCTTCCCATTTCCCAGCCCTGGTAGCTCTCAGATATCACGAGAAAACGGGCGGAAGTCAGAGGGGGTCACCGTGACTAATTTAACCCCCCTCCGCCTTGGAGGTCCCTGCGCCACGCCCTATTAAAATGTAACTCACAGTCGTTTTTAGTTTGCTGCAGCGAATGGCAACTTAGGCTACAGGAGCTGGCTGGCTCCCCACGATAAGCGTGCAGCATTTTGTTGGTAAATTGGTAAAGTTGCTGGGTAAAAAATATTGTCTCTTGTCTCATTTGACACTTCCTCCAACACCCAACATGGCTGTGGTCCTTGTGAGGGGTCTTCTTCTTTCAAAAATCTGCCACGCTCTCACTTTCCCTTTAAAAAGCCACACCCGAGCTTTGTCAGCTGTCTTCTGTTACGTCACGAAGAGTCAGCAGCTCTACCCCGAGCTCCTCTCAGATGACCGAGCTCTTATTTCTAACAGAGCACCCAACCCCAACCTTTTAACTTACAGATGAGAGGAGATCCAGTATTGGGACGGATTTTCACCACTTGATGTGAGAGGGAACTGTCCGTGAGTTTAGAGTTCAGCATATGTTTTCCCTTTCAATCAGTGCTGTTAGAGTAAATTGCAAAAAATGTGAAGAAAACAAACAACCGTGTTCGTGTGAAATGTAAACAGAACACAGAGAGATAAGTGTTATTATTTGTTGATACTGATGTTCTTTTTTCTCTCGTTTCCACGTTTTCCTTTGTTTTTCATCCTGTATGCGCGTGTGTGTCCACTGTGTAAATTGCTCTCTTTCTATTATTTTCAGAGCATTTGGTGATTACATCATTTAGATAGCCATATTTCCATCCAATCCAGCAGAATTAGCTGTTTTTTTCCTCGGTGTAATCAAACAGAATCGAGCATGACTAACTCGCACAATCCCCGCAATCAGCTCCGTTCACAGTTTACACAACATTCTGCGTCCTCTCCACCCGTCAAGGTTGCAATTACGCAACTCGTGTCTGAAAACGAGTCACAATTAAGAAATTATTCTCCCTCCACGTCTTTTCCTCTACCCCCTTTTTACATTTACATTCAGCCTTGAATTACCACGTTATGAAACCTCCGACCTCTTGCAGTTTCCTCTGTGATTACGCCGAGTTCTTTTTGAACGGACTAATAACACAGTTCTGTCCGGAAAGTCTTTTTGTGGGCAGAAAATCCTCTGCGATGTGGCCATCGACATCGGAGCTGGAGGACTTGGAGGTGCGTGAGGCCGGGAGGTGAATGGGTGGGCGGGTGCTCGAAGGAGAGAGGGGAAATGGGATTGGAAAGGCGTTTTGGGAATAAAAACTTACACTGTGCCGATTATCAGCAATCTGCAACAGAATGGAAGAGAGACACCTCAGGTCTATCTTATCTGACAACACCCCCCCCCCCCCTCCATGGATCCGAGCCTTTTTAGTGCCAATGGCACATGGCCATCAGGATAAGACTGATCAATGCCCGCAGTCCAACCCAATGCTGCTGGAGATGGCTTATTGATGTCCTCGCGTTGCGCGGCAGAGATGGTGCAGTTGGTGATTTAATGACGGATTGACTCGAGGGGGGGCTTGAAGCCGGATCTTCGCGGAATGCTAAGTGGGGGCGGTTAACCTTTTCCCGTCTGGAGCCCGCTCGCATCCAAATTCTTGGGATATTGACACCTTGCAAGTGCTTTCTGTTTGATCTCGGGGGTGGGGGCGGACTCTGACTTCGAGACCGTGGGCAGATCGTGGGGGCCCCTTCTTTCTGTTTCGTAGGGTCCCTCAAGTTCGAATTTTACGTGATGGCTCTTTTCAAACAACAAAACTTTGTTTCTGAGGTCAAGATCAATGGTTGGGGTTGTGGGTTTGTAAAGAGCCAGTTTTGGAAGTAGTGCCTCTGAACTTCAAACCTCACCGAGGATCCAGAACATTCTCCTTTGAATGTTTTTCTTTATTGGTTTATTCATGTGTGTATCATTCATACAAGTAAGACTGTGTGCAGAGTCAATTTTTCGGTGCTGCTTGGCACCACTTAAGTGATGCACAATAGAAAGATACAAGCTATTGGTCTTAACATGTTGTATTTGTATAGTTTCTATACATTCGCATTTGGTCACTATGTGACCCAATATTTTGTATTGAGAGTTATGGATGCTGCTGGTGATGGTGTCAACTTTCCCGACTTAATAACGCGGCACTAATTCGTGGTCCATGACGCTGCCCACAGTCAACCCTCGGAAGGCCTGTCCTGGTGGGAGCTACGAAGTGGGAATCTCCAGTTTGGGAGGCAACTGGAACGGCACCATCCTGAAGGAATCCTTCAAAAACTCGAAGCCTCGCCAGAGTTAACAAAACAAAGCGCAATCATAGAAACTAGTAAGGGGACGCTGAGGGCGGCGGATGATTCACAGCGGATAGTCGCCCGCTTTCTATTAGCGGCGCGAGGACGAAATTACTAGTTGAGAACATCTTGTGTAATTTAAAGGTGGGGAGGATAGTATTTTCCTGGCCGCGATATTCTGTCATTGTCCTCAACTGCTTTAAAAGTGAGTCACCGCCTGCTGTCACGAATCACCCCCCCTCGGGTGCCCACACAGGCATTACACAAACACTCGGCGCTGTGTTGGATGCCGGGGGGTTCCGGGCACCAGTTGTTTCAAAGTTGGTTATTATTGTGCCATCTTGCCCCGGCTGTCCTCCCTCTAGTTTTGCCAGCATTCATATCAGAGCACAAGGGTCCCAAATCTGCAATCTCGCGGGGCGTAATTACCGCGGCCGCTGTAACAATCAGCTCCGCGTGCCGCCGCTGAGAATACGCTCGGCGGTGTCAGCGTGCGAATGTAGGTGTGTGCCGTGTTGTCTTGAGGAGAGGCGGCTGCTGCTTCTTTTGCTTTGATATTAAAAACCAAACCAGGAATATTCACACAGGAAAAAATGTACTGATCATTGTGGTTAAGGATCGCAAGGCCCCCCGAGGCTTTGCCTGCACCCAGGCTGTCTAATTTAGGTTGACACATTGTAGATGTGTTAAAACACAAATGAATATCTTAAGCAGACCTCAGAATTGCCTATTTTTTCACCTATTTTTGTCTATTTTTGACCGTTTTTGGCTTCGCTGTAATGTTTTGGTAGAGTAAGTCCAAGGTCTTTTTTCTTTTTTGTTTTGAAATACAATTTTGGGCACTACAGGCCAAAACAACAACAATTACACTGGGAACTAACAGTTTGGTTGACAGCATCATTAATCAAACATTTAATCCAAGCTGTCAGCGTGACTTCCCAAGTATGGTCAATGATTCGAGCTTTCCACCATATGTTTCTCTTCTATCAGTTGGGGACTTCCAGTGTACTTTGAGATGAAAGCCTTATTTTTCAAAATAAAGCCCTTTTTGGTTAATTCACAAGAAAAATATGGCAAAGTTCATCTCTCTCTGTGAGTTTTCTTTTAATGGTGATTTAAACTTACGTTTGAGGATATAGGCGGGGGATCTTTAGGAGGAACAACTATTTTTAAGGGTGAATACATCAAAGTATAGAACAGATGTACGGAAAATAAACAAAGAAAGCTTTGTGTGTGATTTGGAGTCTTGACTTTGAGGAGCTTTTATGTTTTTTGCTGAACTCACTCCTCATTAAAGCCTCCATATGTTAGGAACTAAAGAAGAAAGCAAACACTGTTTTCTTTTTTTGATCAGGCATATTGAAACATTTTAAATTCTAGATAGAAGATAAATGATCCTGACATGGCAGGGAAACCTCACATCTGCTGACTTGACATAGAGTGACCCGTGTCTGACCAGTGCACGCTCGAAAAAGGAGGATGTTGTGAAAGTGAGCCTGAACACAACGCCGGTGCTTGGGTACTTGTTGACTCAAAAGCAACAAACAATGCGACACAACTTCACACATTGCTCAACAAAAATAAAGACAACATCCTCACTTCATTGAGACTCTGTTCTGTAAACTCTTCCAGATGCTTTTTTTTCATTTCGGGTCATTTAATTAGATCATTTTAATCAATCAAAACAAATTTGTAATCTTATTTTGATAAACAAAACACCATTTTCAGTGAAAAATAAAAAAAAGGGGATCAGCTAAAATCGCTCCATAAAAGAGGCCGAAATGAAATTTGGACAATTTTTGGTTTAATTATCATTAGTTTGCAAAAAGTGCTGGGAGATGTTATTTTTATCTCAGTTATTTTTATTCAATTTATTTATTTTTTCTTTAAAATTGCGCATGAAAAATGGTGCCATGAGCACTTTAGAACACAGAAAAGGGAAAGGATTTAAATCTTTGGATTATTAATGTTAAAAAAAAAAGAAAAAAAGCTTTTGCAATAGATTTTATTTCATTTTGGTGAAATATGTTGTGTTTTGTATAAACTTGCTGTTATGCTCAGGGTGGAAAAGAGTATTTCTCTGTGGAATTTATGGGGAAGTAACATCTTTTGTGATCAGTCTGTAAGTGAAGTTTTTAAAAACATATTGCTTTTATTTTATTTTCGAATGGCAATTACCAAATATCATAGTGACACTTGTGTTGTGTTTTTATTAACACCCTTTTGCGAGGATCTTCCTTTGATTCGATCTCTGCTCTTCCAGTCTCGGCGACAAATTTACCCAACGAGGTGAGAATCAGCAAAAAATAGCTGAGCGCTGTGGAAAAAACAAAAAACTTGAACACAGCCGGGGAACAGCTCTGTCCTTCGGATTGGAACGGTGCCTCGGCAGGAACGGCAACCTTGAACTGCGCGTTACCTCCATCCCATCCATTTGTGCGGGTGGCTGATGAAGCCACATTTATTCTGGAGTACAGACTTTGAGATGACGCGATCGACGGCGTGCCGGCGCTGTAAAACGGTTCGAGGAGATGGGGGTGCGAGGCGAAATAAATTTGCTGTGCAGGAAGTATTAACCATAAAAAAAACGACAGGGCAAAAGGTCTTCACTGCTGCTATTGTTGCCTGAGGAATCAACCGTGAGTTGTGTTACATTCTCTTAAGTTGCTTTCTGATGCGTGAGAAAATGAAAGAGAAGCCAAACACTGATGGACGAACCTGCTCCTGCCAATGCACATAGGCACAAGCCTTCAGAATAAAAGCACGGGGGAGTTTGACATGTTTCACCACATTCTAAAAAGGTGTCCTTTTGTGGTCTTCCTTAGACAACCTCAGCACAAGAAGAGCGCCCCCCACTGTAATCTGTGGCTAAGCAAGGCCTGCAAGTTGGTCAACTTTCACCAAGAAGACTGCTCCTCCAAACCATCTGAAGGAAGTGTCTGTTGGAGGAGGGGTGGGCTGGGCCTCTCCACAGCTCTGGATAAGCAGACGGAAGCTGGATGGATAGACCCCCCCCCAACCCCCCGGCCGAAGGGGAGAGTGCAGCGCGACGACAATACAGACAAGATCTGCATTATGATTGAACGAGATAAGAGGGACACATCAGGAAAGTGGCTTTCTGAACCGGCACTTTGGGGACAGAATACCTCCCCTCCCGCTCCCCCCGCCAAGTATCAATGCGATGCTCTCAAACACTGTGTTGAGACTAAATGAAGGTTAAAGTGTGTCTGTGCGACACGTGTATTGGCACCGACAAGTCCTTTGTACTGAGCGATTAGGGCCTCTTTTTCTACATTCACGGGGCGCCTGCCTGGAGCTCGTCTTTAACTTTGTGCCCGATCGGCTGGATCCCGGCATTTTTTAATGGACAGCGGGGGGTGGGAGGTGGGGAGCAGCCGACACTCTTCCATCTGTTTATCTCCAGCCGTGATAGATGGGGCTGTGGAAGTTTTCCCCCTCCTCCTACCTCCCCCGCGCGGGCCGCAATCAGTCTCCCCATCACTACCGATAACGCGGCTCGCCAAGAAGAAAAAAGACACGGGAGCTCAAAATGGCAGGCGGGTCCGCGCAACAACAAACTGGGTTAATGATGCAGGAGGACTGCCTGTCACCCTCTGGACTCACAGAGGTCTGGCCTCGCTGTTTACGTCTGTCCGTCACGAGGATCCTCCACCCCCACCCCGACACCTGCCCCTACCCACGCTGTTTCAGCTCGACGGAGAAGGAGGAGGAGGAGGAGGAGGAGGAGGTGACTCTTGCTAAAAACTTCACTGGGACAAGAACATGTCTGCTTTTGGGGTCCCGGTGTCTCATAATTATTATTTATGTGCGCGCAAATCTCAGGCGAGCGAAACCAGGCGAGGATAAATTAGGTGGGAGGAGGGGCCACGCTATGTTAAAGTTATTGAAGTAGGAGCCGATGGAGGGGCGGTCTGGATTCGAGCCAAAGCACCGATACAAAACAGAAAAAACCCCAAATTGTTGTCAATCAACTTGTAGTGGGATTCCTGCTCAGTTTAGTGCATTTAAAAGAAAAATCATCCTTTTTTAATGTATTGAATCCACCGTCTCATCCATCACTGGGTAAAAAAGAGGAAAAACAATAACACATGTTGATGACTGCCCGTGTGCACGTCAGAGAAACAGGATGCAAAGTCACGCCATCCGATGTGGAGCGGTGTTCTGTTATTTTGGTCTGCACGCAGAGTTCAGGTGAGCTCTCGCGCATATTTTTCCCTTGAAGCCTGACCCTGAATGCGTCGTGAGGTCTAGCGCAAAAGCGCTTCTCCTGTAAGGAGAAAACCTCACCCCGGCAATTGGCTCGGATTTAATCCGAAGCCTCCGAGGGGCTTCCGATTTGAATGTCACGTGGTGGAACTTTTATGGTGGCACTCAGAACTTCCCCTTTGTTGCCGTTTCTTTTCTGGCAGCGGTTCAAAAACTTGTGCACTTCTATCTGATAACCTTTCAAACTCCACTCGCTACTTTATATTTCATCTGGAATGGTTGCCACACTAATGCGGCGCCTCTTGTACCCCCCCCCCCCCAGCCCCTTTTGCTATGGTGGCTGCCGCTTCTCCCAGTGGAGAAAGAAATATATGAGAAATCAATGTAGAGACAATAAATGCTTGAACTGAGGATCAGTGACTGTTTATGATGACATCTTTTGATGTGTATTTTTTGTTGCTGTGAAAATGTGTATTTTTCTATGTATTACTATTGAGTGAGGCATCAAAAGAAAAAGTTCAAGCAAATCTGTTGAAAAACATTCCAAGTTTGATTAAACTTTGTGAAGCCAATCAATATGCGCTGCCCTCTAGTGGTCACAAAGATTTTAACAGAAGCAATGCAGATGTGTAAGGAGAAAAAGTCAAGACATTTATTATGATTTTCTGCAGTTGAGTTAAAAATTGACATGAGGAAAACTGGTCTCCATTTGCTCTTGTCAATTCGGGGTTTGCAGGGTTTAACTCATGACAGATTATTAAAGAATTATTATACTAAGTGATAACTTTAATGAAACTAAAAGACATGACGTGAAACAATGATGTTTATCATTAAAAAAAACATTGAAAACACTCTTTTTGCTATTCTAACAGTTTCATAAGAAGCAGTGGGGTCGATAGGAATATGTCCACTTTGTTAAATACGCATCTTCACAAGAGATCAGCAAGCATGAAGTGACAATGTTTCCTTGAGGTTATAAACAACCAATTTGGTGCCGCTGGTTGCTCTTGTGCTTGCTACTCGTTTTAAAGAGCGATTTGCAACATAATTCCTTTAAAAGTAGTGGCTTCTGTCATTGCAAGTAAAAGGAAACGGATGCATTTGGCCTTGAATGTATGATTTTCTTGGCAATACCTCTGATCATGCCCATAAACGAGATTATGGTGAAACGGTGAGAGAAGGAGCGCCGCTTTAAGATAATGCTAGGTAGTGACAGAACAAGGTTTGTAAATCCTTACGTTTTAAAAGCTAATGAGTGACATGATGAAGTAACATGAGTAATCGTAGTAATGTAGCTTGTCTCAAAAAGTAGCCTAACACATGATTGTGGGAATGATTTTTTTGCTTCTTATTGCTTGGTAAAAAACAAACATATCGATACAGAAGTGAAACAGCATCCTATCAAGAAATTGCCCTCTTTTTTTGTCTTTTTAAAACCTACTAAACTCTTTTCACTTGAAGTGAACATTTTCCTTCACAGAGGAGCCCAATCAGGCACCGGTTCGCACAAAACACCACTCCAACAACACCTCGATGCTGCACGTTGTTTTTTGCATTATTATTTCATTAAACGCCCGACGGGGCCACGGGGGCCTCGGGCGCCTTGGGCCCAAACGGAGCGGGAAAAAAAACCCGCAAAAGAAATTCCGCGGTTCTCGCAGGTAATTAATATTAACACCGAAAATTGCGTCACAGTTCTTCACGCTGCCATTAATTACCTCATCGCTTGGTATCAGCCGTTGGGAAGCATGGCGCCCAGAACATGCCCCCCCGCCTTAACTTTGCCGAAGAGCATTATTTATCATCACGGGTTGTAATTATACCTAGGGGGGCTCCGCGCATTTTTGAAAGTGTTTCGCTGCGGAGTCGGCTGGATAAATGTTTGATGGCACGCTTTTCATTGATGTGCGCCCGGCTCAGCGTCACGGCTGCGGAGAGAGGCGTCGGGCAGGTTCTCCTCTTTGGCCTCAATCACCATGGGAAAGATAAGATCAGAGAGAGAGGGAGGGAAGGGAGAGGGAGGTTTTCCAACATTGCACCGATTCCACACAAATGTCTCATTTGTCAAAGGTCATCCGTGTGAAACAAGTGGTGAGCGATTACCGTCTCTGACCCACCATTCAATCAAATCCCCCTCCACCCCTTGAGTCCTTATTGTGCAGTGCTGCCAAGAACACCAAGTGACCTTCTGCGTCCTGAGATCCGTCAATATCTTTCTTTTTTTTGAGGAATAAAGAACAAGTTAAAACTTTGTCATCTGTGTGGCACATTACAGTTTTTATCGTCGTAAACTTGAGCGAAACTAAGTGCAGTCTTCGAGAACAGAGCCCCCAATCAACTCCCCATGGGGGGTAGATTCATGAACTAAATGTTGTACAATGAGCGGATATGGTGACAAAAATTGTTAATAACAATTTAAAAATTATGAAACAAACAGGTGGGAGGATGTCTGGAGTAACGTGGAAGCTTCCATTCAAAAACACAAGAGCTACAATTTCTACAAGGTATTTTAATTCCCATGATGTTCCTATGAGTTTTCAGATTAGGTGTTAAAAGTGACTCCAGAGGACTTTGTTGTTGCTTAAGAGCAAACGATGTTTAGGTACAGATGAGGAAACATGGTTCGTACCAAGTTGGGGGGGGTCTGGCAGGGGTCAGTAGCAACTTAGCAGTTTGCCTTCCAAGTTGACCACCAGTTTGTCACGCCCAATAGAGTTACCATCACTGTGGGCCCCCTTGAGCCAGGCCCTGAACCCCCAAGACTGCTTGTGATGTGAGAGTCATGAACTCGCGACTCAAAACTCGTGAATCACCTTACTGACTCAGGAGTCATCATCTCCATTAATTTGTTCACTGACTTCATACATGCTGCTGCTAACTGACTAGCTGCTAAGAAGAGAACTCAGGACACTTTAGTGATACAAAAGCCTGCAACTCCCATGTTATTTTTGTTTCACTGTAACCTTGGCAAAGGGTAGAAACAGGAGTGTTTTTTGAGAAGGAAGGCTGCTGACGGGAGTGGCTTTCCACCAGAAATGGCCACTATTTGACACGCTGCACTCACAATTTGACAAGAAAGTGTTTGTCCTCGGTGCCGGGTCAAGGTCACGGCACTGAACCCTGTGATAGATGTTCAAAACAACCGGTGCCCCTGCCTGTAATAAGATCCCGACGGCTCGTCTGCAACCTGCGTGATTGCCTGCCTGCCTGCCTTTTTGGGTGCGGCCACACCCACAGATTTAAAGAGATACCCACCCCTTGGAGTGACAGACGAGAATGATGGTCATCACTCTCAGCTACACGGAGATGGAGAGAAAAGGGAGGGAACGATGGAGAATGGAAGTGATTAGGAACGGAATCTGCTGCAAAGCAAAAAACACTAATAAGTCTGAGGCGTGACAGTTGGGGATTGCCAAACATGTCTGAAAAAAGATAAAGGCCCCATGAATTTTTCATGCTCCGTCTTTGGCCCCTTTTATGTCCAAACGCACCGCTTGGAGCCAGCGTGCTTGCTCCCACGATAATGAAAATGGTCTGCGCGATCACATATCGGCGGGGACACGCTGCCGTAGACGTCACGGATCCGAGAAGAGACAGGTCGCCGAAGTCACTCTACATCCTCGGATGTTATCGGTGAGCGATCGGTGCTGGTTACGCAACCCCCTTGAGGAAAAAAAAAAACGGGGCAAGAGAACACGATTGAGCAATCATCAATGAGCCTTTTTGGACGTGATGACAGCTGGAGCCGGCCAATCCTGGCCGCAAATGCGGTGAAAGGATGGAGCAAGTGGCAGGACTCACAGCAAAGCTGGACGTCACTCGGTCGTCAGAGGAGGAGCGCGTGGACTTAAGTTGGATCGAGAGGAGCTGCTTTGGGACAAAAAAAAAAATTAAAGCTACATCAGGGAATATTTTTAGGTACTGAGTGAGTCACACAGACATCTGAAAGGTCTGTGAGGCCCAATCACACACACACACACACACACACACACACACACACACACACACACACACACACACACACACACACACACAC
>JASSRZ010000002.1:494570-521199 GCA_032164315.1 Malacoctenus gilli
AGTGCCCGACTAACAGATTAACCTATGACACCAGACCAGACCGTGAAGACACGTGATGGATGGAACGGAACGTGACAGATGCATTAACGCCTGAAGGATTTAGGATGTCAATCCATGGTTTCATGTCGCTGACGGCTATCTTGGCCTGGTGCCTGTGTTTTTCTACATCACTTTTTTTGTTCTGAAAATATCTGTTTGTGGACATAACGATTGGGCCTGCATGGTGGTACGGTCATCTGCAAGGAGGTCCTGGTATTGCACCCCTGGTTGGACCGTTTGCACGCACTTACTGGGTTCCTGGAAGTGCCGCCCAGGGAAGTGGTTGAGGATGTTTGGGGAGGAGTTAAGGGGAAGAAAAAACAAACAAAAAAGGAAAACGACAAAACAGGAGATCAAATCCTGCAGAGCCAAATCGCAGTGGAAAGTGAGACCAAACCTTAACCTAAACCTGCGAACTTGCATGATACTTTTGGGTCCCAACTGGGTCTTTTGAACCAAAGTCCAGGTGCTCACTGGCCTAGAAAAAGGTCCTGACTTGGCTCAAAGTTTGGTTGTGGCGTTTAAGGCCTGTGAGTTTTTGAATCCAACAATCACAGCATGCTCACATAACTTCTTTTTGCGAACACTGAAACCTAATTACTCTTAGCCAGGGTCTATAACCCATCCAAATACACTGTCTCTTTGTTGCTTCTTCTAGTTGTCTTGTCACATAATGTGGCTTCAATCTGTTGCTCTCGTAACTAGTCACACGAGATCGCGGGAATGTGTAAACACGAGTCATTCCACCAGTTTACATCATATTGATAAAAATTGACAAGGTCGTCGAATATTGAGAGCATCAAAACCTTTTGGGGACAAAGTGCGCAAGCCGTTTGACTCCCAATCACGATCCAGTTGACATTTGCAATGACGTTGGCGGAGGATGGAAGCCAAGCACTGTTTTGTTTTTTTCTGTGTTATCAGCAGCGAGTCCAAGATGACTGAGTCACGGTAAACAAACGGAGGCATGGCGAGGGGCCATTTCCTGCCGAGTTCATTCGATTTCTTTGTTATCGTGAAGGTTGGAGTCCGTGTCCATTTTTTTACGGAAAAGAGAAAAAAGGCGAGATGATACTCTCACTAATGGAGCAAAGTCAACCTGACATCAGACAACAGTCTGCTTAAATCATTTACAGAGATTCTTTTTCCATCCCAGCGCAGTCTGACCGCTCCCCCCCCCCCATCCCCGTTACCCCACCCCCATGTTCGCCCTGACAGTGACATCTAGCTGAAGTCATGAGGAGCTATCTTTAGCCACAGAGCCCCTAATCCCAACATCGCGGTTGTCGCTCTGAGAGCACATAAGGAGGCAGAGGACGATGACATGGGCCACACTTACTGAAGTGTGACAGGTTCTCCATAGAGCTCTGGAAAAACAACAACAACAAAAAAAGCAACCTTCCTGTTGAGCAACAAGGTTGAGTTTTCTTTTTTTGTTGATCAATCTTCCAGAAGTATCTTCAAAGGTCTAATTTGCCAACGATCTTAAAGAAACAGTCTGAACATCTTTGTTTATTTGTTTTGGAAGTTAATTCTGATAAACAAATGACAGTTTTGCAAGGTCGTCCTTTTTTTTGCCAGGTTGGCACCCTCAATGTCGATCATGGACACTCAGTGGATATTGGAGCAGTTGTGTCTTTCGAACAAGCCAGCGGTTGGTCTTCCGATCCTCCAGCTGATGCCTTAATATGCATCAAAGTGTTTTTTGACCCAAAAATTGAATCCAAACGGCCTCCCCAACGGAGCTCCCTGCCATGTACCCAAACATTTCATCCGCTGATGACAGGATCGGGGGAAAAAAAGAGTCACTTTTGTGCAGATTCTTTTAGTCAACATCCCAACAGTTGGTGTGCTGCCATCTAAGGGTGTCACTGCGTGCAACAAGTGCCCACTCGCCAGTAATGAAGCAAGCATTGGATGCAAGTTTCGGAATTGGACGGAGAGGTTTTTTTGGGCTGTCGTTGCAGCATCAAGTGGGTTCATGTACATAAAACTTTTGTCAGTTTAGAGAATATTTTGATACACAGGTCAGATTATTTGTCTTGATTACATGGGAGGAAATGTGACAAGTTGGCAGGGTTGATTTTTGGCATGGGTCATACAAGCTGTTGCTCGGGGCGATGGCAGATAGAGGTGACGCCGTGGGTTGACTCGACCCAACCGGGTGGCTGTAGCTAGTCAAAGAGGGTGCAATTTCTCTACGTTTTGATGAATCTGTTGTTATTGTTTATGCTGGTGTTTGGAATGGGACAAGGACTCTCAAAAGGGGCACTCAAATCAGCTTATAAGCATTGTTTTATCTATGTTTCGTCAGTCCAGAAGGTGAAACCTTGTGTCCAAGTGATGACTCGACAGTTTTGGTCCCTGAAATGTGAAGCCTTAACAGTAAAACGCGGTACTTGGAATGTTTTGGCTGATGTATAGCAAGCCTTGGCGAAAATCATCCAAAATCCTTTCTGACAAGGCTCTGATAAATCCGCCCAACCCCCCCCCCCCCCCGACCCCGACCCCTCCTGTTTCAGAAGTTTTTCCTGCATCAAACGGAAAGGACACGAGTCAGTTTGTTGCATCCGTCGGGCGCGTATCAAAGACGACGCTCTCTTCTAAAACACCCAACAGTTCAAGCCCCCCCTTTCCTTATGTGGCAGGTTTCAGAGGAATCGCTTGCCGCGGCCGTTATCGATTCGGCAAGCGCCGTCCAAATTCCGCGCGTCAATCACCCCGCCGCCGCCCCGGGACGGCGTTATTTACCAACAAGCCTCCCCTCTAAATCCACCTTATTCCTGTTGGTGCTTCAATCAGTGGCTGATAATGACCAGCGATGGCGGGGGGGGGGAATAAAAGGGGGGGCTTACGCACGTCACAGTGGGGCAGGAAATTAAACAGGGATTAGGGAGATGGTTTATCCCTGCTGTCTGATAGCAGAGGCAGATTATAATACAGGGGTAATGATGGAAGTGTTAAGGTTTGGCAGTGGAAATCAGCTTATATATACACTGGCTCTTTTTCCCTCACGCACGCGCTCTGTTTGTATCTTTTTATTGCTGATATGGCAGAGAGGATTACATAGGGGAAAAAAATTAGGGAACTGCTGCCGCTGTTGCTGCTGGTGCCTCATCTGACGCTTGCGTCCCCAGAATGTCAATGACTCGGTTGTTCTGGCTGGAGCCGCAGCCCTCAGTGAGGTAATCTTCAGACCGACCGGTATGCTTATTAGTAAATAACGTTGATTTAAAAGGGAATCCCAAAAAAAAGGAGCTTGATGGAATAAAAAGAAAGTCAGCATCCGAAATGTCGTCCTCGAGAGATTAGGCACGGATGCGCTGTTTTCCATCTCAATCGCAGGCGTTGCGTTCGGTCTCGAGGCGGAAACAGTAAACTGGCTTGTTGCTTTTGGTGTCGTGGGAAGGAGAGAGAGAAAGCGAGAGAGAGAGAGAGAGAGATAGGGGCCGGAGCTGGTGTCCGCCCTTTTCTTCCCAACAGCAGCGGCGGCGGCAGCAGCAGCAGATAATTCAATCAGCAGGATCCTTTGCTGTCACTGGTCCTCTTGACCCCCTCTGTTACGCTGTCACCAAAAAGAAAACTGAGCCCATTCGGCGTTCAGGCGGCCGCTGTTAGGCGGCCGAGAAGTACTTTTTCGAATTGAATCAGACATTTTTCTCTAAACGGCCACAGACGACGACTTTTGATGTCGGGTCTGCGGGGAATGTGTTTGGGTTGTGGGGTTGTTTTGTCCTGTTTTACACATCTGTTGTCTGTCTTTTGTACAAGAATTCACTACCATGAAAGCAGCACAGTGTCATGATGAAGGTCATCTCTTACCGCCCTTTGTTTTCTATTTTTAGGCATTAGCCTTCTTTGGATAGTTTTAGAGTGAAGAAAAGTGGAATATACTGGTACCAATTGGATGCAGAATGCAAACAAGAATTTTTCTTATTATTATTATTGTTGTTTAGGTTCTTTCCTTCTTGTGGTAAATGTCATTATTGAGACTGTATAAGAAATGAATCATCTTGTTGGGTGGTTTGGGAGACTTGGGAAATGTTTTTTTTCCCAATTCCCAGTGGCAAATAGTTGGAAGATCCAACAGAGTAGGCACGACTCAAGAGATATGATGCATATCACAGTGCAAATCCTGCTGAGAGCGGCTGGTGAAAATGAGCATCCACTTATAACCTAAGGACTGCTCAGTCTTTGCACGGTTCTTCCCACACTGTTCACTGGATTGGGGGGTTTCCGTCACTGTGTGTGATCAGAGACAATCGGGGGTGTGGTGGGATCAAATCCATTTCGGCTCAGTTCGCAAGCTAATTATCAAGGTAGTCAATCAGTATTTAACGATAAATATTGAATCACACAGATGTCAGGGAAGCTGTTGGTCTTTTAATTCATAACCCTCCCCCCACAGCAGGTATCACAAGGGAAACCTTTGTGATTAGCTCGGATTCTCAAACTGCAAACCACTTGCCTCTGTTTTGTCCAATGAGCACTTTCCATTTGAATAAAAATAAAAGGGATTTATTGACATTTGTTGATGATAATAGCTGAAGGCTCAAGCTCTGGGAAGACTCAGTGACTGAATGACTGAGGGTCACTCGCCAAATGCTTGAAAACATCCTGAATGTGCTGAACCACTGTCCGCTCCAACCTCCTCCCTGCCTCAGTCATAATAAGGCTCCAGACAGACGAACGAGCTCCTAATCTGCTTCTGTGAAACTAGCTGCCGGCTGTTAGAACGACACAGAGCCGCGTCCCCGCCCCCAGGATACCATCCGCTACCCCGAATACACGAAAAAGAACGACTTTGTTGATCGGATCCCGCGCAGATACTGGGGTGCCGTCATTGCGACTCTGGTGTCCCTCATTATATTTCAAGGATTCATTCAAACGTCCTCAAAAAAAGAACAAAAAACCATGTCGGTTGTCAGCGAATGTTCGTGCAGGTACATTTCACTGTCAGCGTGCGCACATGTCATCCTGAATTAGTTGTGAGCGTTTTTCTTTTTTTCGTCTTCTTTCCCTGGTGCCACCGGCGTGTTTTTACGATAGTGCCTCATGTCGGGCCTGACTCACGGATGTGATGTAGATTTTAGAGAGAGAGAGAGCGAGAGAGAGAGAGAGAGAGTTGGTTGAGATTATGTCGTGATGTCAAACACGAGGCCAGCGCTTCTGGTCTTTGTCTTCCCCAAGCAGAAATTCGCACACGTAAGTCGGGAGGCCACAGCCCATCGTCTCTGTGCCACAGATTAAAAAAACTCCAGAGAGACTCGCACCTGTGGCCATGCCTTACCCGCTCACTCTGTAAATAATGGTCCTATCAACACGGCAAATCATGTGGCTGTGTTCTCAGTGTGTCGTAATGTAATGGCCCCCCAATGCTTCCCCTTTAAATGGACTATTTTCTTTTTGCAGCTGCAGGTTGTCCTTTCCTGCCAAATCCCTTCTTTTTCAGTTGTCCTCACGCTTAAGAGTCATTTCTAAGTTATCCTTGAAGGTGTGGCAAGATTCCCCGCTTGAGGGGGATACTGCTACGTTTTCCAGTGCATAACGACTGGAAGTTAGAGGACAGTTGTGCTTAGCATTGGTGGTGCTGTCATGTGTCAATGCTGCTTTTGGTTCCTCAATAAGCTGTTGGTTCCTTCTGTAGTGCTATGCTGCATTTTTGGCTGTTGTAGCTTGGGTTAAGGTTAATCACACCCTGTGTCAAAGTGTCCTTGAGCAAGGCACTGAATCTAACTTTGGTCCCAGTGGTGTTTGAGTGTCTTGCACAGCCCCCCCCTTTGCCGCTGGCGTGTGAAAGAGGAGTTCATTTCCCATTAATTTACCACTCTTTCCCTCTTTTTTGTCTCTAGCATCCTATTTTATTTGCACTTTACCTAATGGGAATTTAGTCGTCATAGCAACACGATGATAAAGGACATCAAGGCAATTCGATTGCGTTTACCTCAAGGTGTTGGGTCGTCATGGCAATGCAACGATAAAGCACATAAAGGCAGTTCGATTGAGTTTACCTCAAGATGTCGGGTTCGTCAATGTGACAATCGAGGGCACGAATGCAACGCTTTACCTGATGTTCAGTCCACAACGATGACGATGAGTCACTTCATTGACAGAAAGCATGAAGAAAAAGACATGGCCACTGTGAATACTCATTTACTTACTTCATTAGTCGCTCCTATAGCCCCTCCAGTGACATATGTCCCCGGCTGGGTCCACTGCTCAGGTAGAGGTCTCATAGCAACGCTCCGGTTTCACACCACAGCCGCTCAGAAGCAAAAGGGGACGTTTCGGGAAAGAACGAATGAGCTTCTTCACCACCGGCAGACTCCTGATACTTCTCAGATGAGTTCTGTAATCCATCACACTGAACATTAAGCTGATGTGGGTTTTTTTTCCTCCCTAAGTTATCATCACTGTGCGGTTATGCACGACTAGCTTTTAGAATCAATTTGTGCCGAAAAAGCCCCCCAACAACTCCCACAATGTAACGCTGAAAAACACGACCTAATGTTCGCTGTGATACATTACACTAGAGAAGAATGTTCGCAAGCTTCTAATTGATGCTTGTAATCAACCAAAATGAATCGACATCATTTGTACTGTGATTGTTCCTTCAAAAAAAAGGACCAAAAGATATTAACTTTTGGCTGAATATAGATGTAAAAATACAAACCAACATGCAGTTTTGGTGAACTTTATTCCTTGAATCTGCTTGCAATGAGTCACTTTTTTGGGTTTTGCACAGTATCTGTTATCTGTTTCCTTTCAGTCTTGCAACTGTTAACGTCTCCACCCTTCAATAGCGGATGCATGTAACCAGGTCGTATGAAAATATTGAAGTCAGCAGCATATAAAAAGGTTTTTTACCAGACATCAATCCCACTAATTTATCACATCTTTCTTATCTATTGGGTAGAATGAAATATGAGCACCTGTGATTTTCTTCTTTTCTTTGGACATCACACTGCTTCATTAAAACACTTCTATTAATTTAATTTAATTTAATTTAATTTAATTTAATTTAATTTAATTTAATTTAATTTAATATAATTTAATATAATGACTTTGGCCCTAAACACAGAAAAAATGAGACAGATTTTTATCTTGGCTATCTGAATATTCTTTTTTTTTGTAGTTAGTTAATTAGTCATCAAGTTAGGGCAAAAAGGAATAAAATAGGGACATCTGTTCTGCCTGATAGCTTAGCCCCAGCTAGGCGTGGAGTGACGGCAAGACGGATGTAAAAGTCAGGGAGGCGTTCACGCCACACTTTCCTGCATCTAAGTTTTCCCGTTTCCTCTCAAGGAATCCTAAGTCGGAAGTCGGAACGACGGGAGAGAAGAACTCTGTGGGTGCGGGTTCGTCCTCTGCAGCTCGCCGCCCAGAGGAACTTCAGCAGATGATTTGTCGTGTCTCCCGGGACTCGTGGCCCATAATGCTCTCCCCGAGGAGCTTAGATCTAACATAGTGGACTTTTATTGGCCGCCGTGATTAATTTCTCTAATGGCTCCAGGTCCCCCCTCTTCTTCACCCACTTTCACCGAGATATAGATAATTACGAGTTGGCTGCCAGATTTTGAGATTTTTTTTCCGCGGGATTGGTCTTTATTTAGTGAATGAATGACTACTTTTAACCGTTTCTTCATATTCCTTATTTGTGGATGGGCTGGGATGAGAAATGCGGCAAATAGAGGCATAACCAATGCCTTGGCAGGGGAAACTCAAAAGTTTCGGATGGAAAAGATCTAAAATCTTCGTCCGATCCAAACAAACGTCGGCCTAATTATCTTTGTTTTGGAGGCACGGCAGAGATAAAGACCAAAAACCACAACAGTAGCCCCTTAAAAGTAGCATCTTTTCTCTTCACTTCAAGATATGTCGAAGTGACTCGGCGGGACCCCCAACCCCTCCCCCCGCCCTTGGAGATGCCGAGAATAGCGCACCGTCATTTCCAATAATTAACAGCGGCGGCGCTGGATTAACCCACCGGGGGGCTGGGGGGGCTGCCGGCCCCTACTGACCGACCGGTTTTCCTTTCCCTTCTCCCTGTGAATCGCGGTGCAAAGGACTGAGCGAGAATACATTATATAGATAATGTGCCCCGAATGCTTTGTGGGCTCCCCCCCACTCCCCACTCCCCCAAAGTCAGAAGAAAGGCAGACGCCGAGACGGCAAGGCGCGCACACCTGCTGCAATCGCAGGCGCCCCGCTCCTGCCTGTCAGAGATAAAAACCGCGTTGACGCTGTCTTCTGCCCGGCGCCAAATATTAAGCAGCCCCGCCTCCGACAGCCCTTAACCTCGCTGACATTTGTCTCCACGTGAAGGTGTAACCGGAGAAGACGGGACGGGATGTGTCGTGCAGGATGCGAGGAGGCTGACGCCTTCGGAAGCGAGGCCCTTTTCACCTGCCAAGCCACTATATCTGGCAACACCCTGCTCTGCGTCTCTATTCTCTTTGAACCAACAATTACTAAACGGCAATCATAGAATACATGCAATAGATGTGCACGTTTTTGGGATAGGTAGGATTAACAAGTTGTGCTTTTGGGAGCCTGTTATGTACTTTTTGGTGTAAATGGCTGGAGCGCACTTGACCACTGCCAAATTGTCTCAGTGACGAACACGGGGAGGGGGTCACTGGAAGTCCCCCCACCCCCGCAATCGCAATCTAATCTACTGACTTGCACGATTCATAGACTCTCTCCTATTGGCTTAGGTTGGGGTTGGTTCGGATCGTTTCATTGGTTCAGGATACATAGTTCTATTTATGTCCTTATTTGCATAACTGAATGAGAAGCAGATGCGCCATAACAAAAAGATTCAACAGAAGAGCTGGGATCACCTACCAACTTGCAGACAACTGGCACAATTAACTCGTCTTTACTTGAGGATGCAAATGCATGAGAGCTAAAACAGACACAGGCTAAAAAAATCAGTATAGTTATGTCAGTTAACATATTCACCAGTGTGTGTAATATGGTGAGTAAGTCTTGTGTATAGTGCTTACTTATTTCCTTTTTTTCAAGCAAACAAAACATCATCATTTAGGACAGTTGATGCAGCAATTGTTCCCAGTCTAGGGTGTAGCTGCCTCTTGGTGGGTGCAGAAAATCAGGGAGACGCTGAGGTTATGTCAAATGTCGAATAACATATTTTGAAAAACAAACAAACCAAAAAGGCACTTTATAGCAATGAAAACAGACTGAAATATGGCATTCAGCACCCTGAATGATTTTCATTAGACTTGAACCTGCATTAAAACTGACTTGAATACTGACGTGAAGCTTCAACATGATCCAAATAACACCTGGGGGCAGTTTAGTGTTCTATTCCAGTGCCCCGCCTCCCCCCCAAAAACGAGTAAAACCGGGAAGCAGAAAGAACCTGCTTTGTTGTTTTTCCACAGCCGACACTTTCTAATATTTTCCAGACTTTACACAGCCTCCTTTTATTACCCAGTCTGCTCCACTGAAGCAAAAACAAATATGTTTAAATCCCCCCGTGTGCTGTGGCAATGTGTTTGTCCCCCCCTCCCTCCCCCCTGCTGAGGCTGTCCACTTCTATTACCAGCGCTGATTTCTCACTCCGATACACAACGTTCTTCGGGAGCGCTATGCGGTGTGTGGTCGGTAATTAGTCCTTCATTTCCCACCCCCAGCTGTGCAGTCGAACAGGCTCGCTTTCATGGAGCGCGTCATTTAAACACACTTACCTCGAATTTGTTGTCTCGTCGATGTGGACTTCTGTCGCTTTGCACCGTTGTCTAACAGAACCGCCCGTTGCATAAGTGTCCAAGTCCCTATTAGGTTGCGGGGTACCTCGGGGGGGGCGTGGTGGTGGTAACAATGCGCCCTGATGCAGGGTGGCCAAAGGCTGTTTGACCGTGGGTGCGGTTCGCTGTGCGGTAATTGGCACTATACAGTGAGAGCGACGGGTGGTGCGGACTTCTATGAATTTTCATCACCTTCCTATATTTTTCATGACTATTCATGCAGCCTCTCGCGGTTGCGCAATGAAGCCGTCGGCCATGAATGGAAAGGAGCATACTTTCCATCCAGGCATCGCTTTAACAAGCTGTTTTTCGACTCATTTGCACGACGAGAGAGTGCTCACAGCATCGTTACCATTTGGTGATTTTCATGCTTTCGAGGTATTTTGTTGTTTTTTTCGAATTCCAGGTGCAAAGGGGTAACAAATCTCGTCTCGGACTGACAATGAAGTGCAAGGGCAAAAAAAAGCCCAGCCAATTATCCCCCCTCCCCCCCACGACACCTTTCACACATGTGACAGCAGCGGCTGAAGGTTCCCAATAAGACTGTCGGGTGGAAATCAGCCCAAGTAAAGTGTGAAATTAATGCAAAAAAAGCTGCGCTGCCACACCGGTTGCTTTCATCACACTGATTTCAGGACTGGAGCCTCCATAGGCCAGCGATGGCTTATATGCATGGTGACGGTGAGGATAGTGATAGCTCTGGCTTACGAAGTAACCAGTTACCTTGATTTTAAGCTCCGATGACTGAAAAACAAGAGACAAATGTTGTCCTTTCAGTTTCAGTCATGAATGCACTTTTTTTTCTAAAAATGTCTTGAATGTCTTTTATCAATCAAAGGCCGACCATTGTGACAAGCATGCAGTTCTATTTCCTTGATTCTTGAGCGCTTTACAGTGATTCAGGGACAGTTTAATCAGGCCTCCCAATGGCTCAGCTGCAAAGAACTCACAAATAATAAGTCAGGCGCTGGGATCCAGACGAGCTTTGTGGGTTGGTTTGTCTACAACAAAAAAAAATGCAGAAAAACAAACCAAAATATCCCCCAAAAATCAATAAACATACAAAAATGAAACACAGTCATCCATAAACCAATTTATACATTCCCAACTGAATAGAAATCACTTATTCATAAAACCAAACATGGAGTTTTTGTAGTAAAACAAATAAAAGACTTAGACAAATGTTCAAAATATGAACACACTCGTGCAATTTTAGCCTGTAAGCTTTTCAAAATAGAAAGAGAAAAAATGTTAGACAGTAGACTTCTGTATGACTGAGAGATCGAGTTGAATCAAATAACTCTCTCCAAGCCTTCTTTAAAACCACCAAGTTAGCTGAGCAGCCAAATAGGGCACAGACATATAGATTTGCATAACCACCAGTGGCCGCCGGCTTTTATGCACTGTGACAAAATGCACTCGTCTGTGAAGTGGCACCATTGGCCGCGGCATATTTGGGGGATGTCCAAAAGAAGGCCCGCTGATTGTGTCCGATGGTAAATTGGAAAATGCCTTCAAGGGTTAACCCGGACATCCGTGCCAAAGGTGGCGGGCGAACCATCGGTCGCTTGAACCGAAAACCACAGACGGAGCAACTCTGCTTTCCCCGGCAGCCGCTACAAACCAGATCCATTCCACTTGACTTTTTTCCCCTTTGCGGTCGAAAGGGGGGCAAAAAAATGACACCAATTACAAACTGTCTTATGTTTTCCAAACTCACACACATATACACATACACGCACATTTCCCTACATGGTCAAGAGATTATAACTGAAGTGTGTTTCGAGTTAGTCAAGTTGGGAACAGCAGCAGGAATAACAACAAATTGGTCCTCGGAGAGCACATCAGCAAAAGCCATCAGAGTGGTAAACGCCGCTGCGCAGCTCCCGGCTCTATCAAAAAGTTTGCTCCCGCCGAAGTGCCCCTGCGTTTTTAATGAAGAACGGGGAAGGATCGCGCTGTCGGCGCAGCCGCGGAGGACACGGGCTGGACGCCTTTCATTAGAGAAGCTAGTTAGATGGCAGCGCTCGCGTGCCCATTTTTTTTCCCTCTTAGCCAGCGGGCTACAGGACCTGCTACGCTTCATTAAAGCGGGCTGGCCAACAAAAAAAAAAACATGCAGGGGTCCTTGGGCCGCAAAGCCCGGCTTCCTCCGGGGGGCGACGTCCTCGCCGCTCCGTCTGCTCTCCTGACGCTTGGAAATCCTCCGCATTTTTGACGGACCGTCCTAGCGAAGCGGCGCAAATTACCCGACGTGTGCCGAATTTTTCACTTGACTCGCAACTGAGATGTATTTCTCCTTCAAGAGGCATGAATTTATGTATATCTCCTCATAGCGGGTGACGCTGGAGTGGATTTTCTTCCTCTTGCTTTAATGAATAAATAGCGACGACCTTACAGGGGGATTTGGAGGGATTTCCTTACATCATTCATGTAAAAAAATACTTCATAAAACAGATATGACGAAAGATAGGACTTCGGGAGGGGAATATGAAGAGGCAGTTTCTGTCAAGATATCCCCGGCACTGCTGGGCCTCGGTCGGGCATCTGTGCCTGATTGCTGCCGTTGGCTTTGGCAGGGCGTCTGGCATTGTCTGCTGGCTCTCGCCGCCCCCTCATCAGCGGTCATTTAGGCAACCCATCATGTGGAATCGGCAGCCGAGGCAGCTGTCTGACGAGCTCCTCGGTGCAGATCGGTGGAGAGTTCTAGAAGGAAATGCGCGAGGCTTTCGGATAGGACGCGTTGGGGAACGACAGGAAGGCGTGGCAATGATGGCGAAGCAGGCTGGCAACCAAATTTTTGGCTGATGAATTCTGCCTGTGCATCGATGACATGGTTGTAAAGTGGTTAGCAAGTCCGAAGGGCTCAAGAGTCTCCTGCTTTTTTGTTAAATATGACACATTGTTTTGTGGGTCTGTCCCTGTTCTGTTAAACTTTGTAACTTACTAACAATCAATTAATATCAAGCACTAACTTTTAGGATTTCGATTTTATAAAATGAGAAAATAACTCACTTAAATCCAATGCCATCTTAAAACACCCTACATCTATTCAATATATTGCTCTCTGAAACATTTATGAATGGATTCTGATATGGATATTTTTGTTGCTTCTATTCTATTCTTCTCTGCCTTTTTTTTTACCTAATCCAAACACATCCTGGAACGTCGTCGAGCTCCCTTCAAGTACCCGTGGCTTTAGTGGATTGACTTTTGCATGTGAGAGGACCCAAGATACGAGGGTGGAACAAGTCTTTATTAAGATGAAGAACAGAGAAAGAGAAACAACAAATGACTCAACAAAGACAAAAAAAAGAGCAGATTGAGGTACATGGACACACTTGAAGAAAGGAAACCGAATGAGACACAGGTGAAAGCTGTAGAGGTAAATAAAAAGTTTTGGCATGTGAAGGGTGGAGAGACATAACATTGTTTGGGGAGTAGTTAAAATCAAGGATGACAAGAGACCAGAACAAAAAAGGTTCATTCCAAAACTACAGAAAAACACAAAGAATACACAAAAAACCTACCAAAAACAACAAAGTAAAGAGTTGTTTTTTCCTCTGGTCATTGTTATGCCACCTGGTGTCTGATCCCAAAGACTCACGACTTAGCCACATAAGTCACTGTGGTCCGTGGATGACCCCCATCAAATTTTATGACTCCCGTCACTTCCGGCGGCCAACAAAAGCCTCGCATTAAGCTTCCTGATGTATATCGTACACATTACCAGTTTGCCAACCTTTTCCACCTGCGGCCCATCATTACGTGCTAGATACTGGCTCGATTAAAGCAGTGGATGTAGGCCACAACCGGACAAGAGTGATTCGGCTGTCTGGAGAGGAGTGTCCGCGGGAACTTTTTTCATGCCTAACCACCCACACCAATAAGGTCAGGCAGACTGTATGTATAGCCTTGGAGGCAACTGGTAAAACCCATCGCTTAAAGCTCCCATACATTTTTTTCTTATCAACCAATATCGTCCCCGGGCAGTTTTTTTTTTGGCTGCGGGGAGTCCATCCTGTAAGAAAATAAACCCCAGACCAAGGAGGAAAAAAAGCAGCGAGAAGGACAAAAAAAAGTGATCTTTTTTTGGCTCGGCTTCCCACCTTTCATCCGCAGAGGGAAGCGGCGTCCTTGAGCCGAGGAGTCGCTTCCCTTTATGAAGCGATGGGGATGAATGATTATGTCACCTGTCAGCAGGCCAAAAACAAAGAAGAAAAACCTCAGGCAAAAAAGGAAGATTTATGGTAACTTCTAGCTGTTCCAGTGACTACGTTGGCACAGATGTTGGATGAAGAACAAATTAAGAGAATATTCTTTATAGACAAAAATATCCAGATGCCTGATCGTTATACGATGGGAGTTGGCCCCCTGTTTGCATCTACTTTCCTGAAGGCTTTTGCCATGATGTCAAAATGTATCAGTGGGCTACATTCATTTTTGAGTTGACTAGCCACCAACAGCTAAATTTGAGCTTTAGTAGCCCTGAGATGTGGCATTATAGCAGAGGAACAATTAAAAAATGGCAGCTTTTAACCTTTTTCTTATTTTGGAGGAAATAAAGTCAATTTCTAATCGGTAAACACTGATATTGGTTGATTATTTTACTTCTACTCATGCAACAGGGTCACGAGCTTTGTGGCTCGATGTCTTGTCCGACTGTATGGCTGCCATCTGCTGGTCACTATTAAGATATGTTCCCTGTTCTGACAGACAGAGTGCAATCCTCAATCAACACATGAGGAAAGAAAGGTAGATGAACTGATATTGTTAGTGATCTGTGATGTTTACTGTCTCAAAGGTCACCTCGAAGGTCAGACAAGACAGTCAAGGGGGACTAGTTTTGGCCGGCAAGGCCTCAGGTTTGACAAGTGTTTCACCTTAAATGGTGGCTAGGGGGTAAACAATAAGTCACAGAAGAAGACATGCATCAGGAATTGCAGGTTCTTCAATCATTGAACATCTGACAGGTTAAAAGGCTTCATAGTCGTCTTCACGGTGGATTTCATTGATAGTAACCTCCTTCACCTTCGAATTGGATGAGCTCATTCCTCTCACCCATCGTCAGTGGGGCAGCAAGCAAATTATTTCAGATTTTTTACCTAAAAGACCAAACAAACAAACATTGTTTTCTGCTGGCTTTTACTTTCTCAAAGGCAACTTTTTCCCAAACAACAACAAAATCTAATCAAGCTCAATTTCCAACATCTGCATGAGATAACACGGAACCTCGAAGGACATTAGAAGGAACAAGTGTTGCGCTAATGAATTCCATTATTTTCCCAACATTGTCCATGTTGTGCTTCAAACGCCCCTCAGTGCCACTTGAATATAAAATCTGGAATTAGTATAATCAGCCTAAGAAATGTCCAAAGCGCTGCCTCTCTCTTTTCCTCCCCCTCTCCCTTCTTTCCTGAAAGAACGACTTCAGTGTCCTGAACGCTAGTTAGTTCTCTGTTCGGTTCTCTGCTTGTTCGGCCGGGTACCAAAAAAAAAAAGGCAGAATGCAATTTTGGAAGATTTATTCGGGATAATTCTAATCTTACTGTAGCTACACTGGTCAACGAAGCAAAGTATTACGTGTCAGAATGAACAAAATGCGGCCCCAAATCATTTTCCCCCCACCTTGCGGGAACCTCAGGAGGACCGGCACGGAGCCCGGGCACATTATGAGAAAAAAGAGAGCGCCGGGCAGATGAAAGCGCTTGTCGGGAGCTGATGCGCGGCTGACAGTGATGGGGGGGGGGGGGGGGATGGATTTTTTTTCCGCTGGCGGAAGACTGATGCTGACAGACGGAGCAAGGGAGAAGGCAAGGTAATGGAGGGAAAAAAGTACGGAAATACCAGGAGGGATTATTTAGGAGTTGCGAGAGTGTTCCGCCAAAAAAACTGAGAGGTGGAAAATAGCAAGAAAATGAGGACTGCCGGTGCATCGTACGTGCGACGGCACCGTACGTAGACCCTTACTCTGCCGCGGATCGTTCGATGGCATGGAGGCGTACGCGCGTGCGAGGCATACGACGGGACGGAAGCGAGGGGAGAGAGGAATGGGACTCCACTCAGCCTCCTATATCCAGGGATAATAGAGCTGTCACACTGTTTTGACTCAGGGCATTGATTCAGCCCTTTAATTGCTTCGGGGGCCTCTGAGTCGCCCCCGCCGTCCGAGGATATTAAAAGCAATGTATTGTTGCAGCCGACCAGTTATGACACTGATCACACACTGATATGTACTCATGCGCTGTTAGTGCCAATAATCCTTTTATCGATTGGGAGGGGGAGGGGGGCCCGAAACAATTACAGCGATTGTTTAGGGGTATAACTCACGATGGAGCGGCACTCTGTTCAAATCCAGCACGGCCGTTTATTTTCTTTTTTCTCTTATCGAGCCAGACTGATGATTTCCCGCGTCCTCGCCGTCCCTCCCCACCTTTCTCTCAGTACGACGCGGGAACAAAGGGGAGCGAAGTTTATCTCGAGTCATAACTCAAATGCCAGCGACGCATTAAACGGCGCTCCTTTCGTTTGTTTAAGGCTTCTGTTTATTTCTGTTTAGGTCTATTTTTTTTTTTTTGTTTGTTTTACTGACGTTTTCGAGCTATGCTGCACGAGAACGAGTTTGGAAGCTTGACCCCTTTGAATCCATCGAAGAGAGCCCGGCTCCGATCGCGTCTTTTGATCACAAACTTTATGACCGAAAATGCTCTCGTGCCCAAAATGCCTCATCTTGTTCAGAGAATCAAAGTGGTTCCAGTTTGACAGTTGAGACAGTCCTTCTGTATAGGGAGGAAACCCACAGAACCAGGTGGAATGGCAGGTGGAATACACCCTTTGAAAAAAAATTTGTTTGGGAGGGGTCTCATGTCAACAGACAACCAAGGAGGACGTCATGCTGGCGCTGTTGAGAATGGAGCTGTCGTGGTTGCGTTGAACCGCTGTAGTTGTCAACAGGTCCTGACGGCTACTACCTTAAGGGCAATGATCCGTGGAAAGTCAAGCAAATCAAAAGCTCATATGTTAGCAACCAAAAGTTGACACTGCGGCTGATTGGTTTTCCAGTGTTCACGCCGGAACGTCCTTCTATTTTCCGTCTCGATTCCTCCTGCTTGGACCTGATCACTTCCCGATATGGGGCTGGAAGGCAGAGTCTGCACAGGGTGAGACACCCCCCCCCCCCCCATCCACCCCTCCCTTCACCCTCTGGATTGGCTCCTGTAACCCCCTCAGATCAAGAGAGAGGCTTGCAAGACGAACGAACGAATGAAAATCGATCGCAACCTCCAGCGTGGGGTTTCGCGGCGGAGAGATTATGGAGCTCTTGGCTCACTGCTGACAAGGCGTCTTTGGGCCGTCCCACTCCTCAGCTAATGGGAAGACATGCTCGCTGTACTTTCCGTCTGATGGTCTGAGTTGTTTGAACTACGAAGCCTCCGCAGCGGTCGCATTGCCCTTCATTCGGCGCCCCTACACGATCACCACTGTTGCAAATAGTCAAAAAGATGAAACGGTTATTTCAGCATCAATAATCAATTTACGATAAATTGCATCATTTGAGGTGCTTTTGTCGTTCATCCATCCTGAACAGGTCGCCAGAAAGGAGGCCAGGAGACTTGTTTGGTAGACCAGATAAACCACCGTAATGTTGACCTGGTTGACAAGAAACCCCCCCAACCGAGCTGCCGGAAAACGGCCACGCGCGGCCGCCGCACCAGCTGTCATCCCCACACGGCCCCCTGAAATTAGTGTATTCATCGAAAGAGGCAAAAAGAAGAAAAAAAAAAAAAGCGAGAGAGAGACTCGACAACTTTCATCTCAGATTCCGGCGTTTAACATCTGCAGAGTGAGATGTACCCCGAGATGAAAACGCTATCGACCCTCTCATCTGACTCTGGCTGAGATGGCAATCAATGCCTATTTTTTTTTGCCAAATGTCAGGCTGTTTATTTTAAAAGCTGCAACTGTGGCCATGTCTCACTCCCCCCCCCCTCCCCCTCCCCCTTCGATGACAGCGGGGAGATAGCAGCTGCTATTGCTCCCGAAAGTTCCCGTGGATCTTGATTGCCCGAAGTCGCCAGGGAGGTTATGAAATGTATTTTTCCTATAGTATCAACTGTGAGTTTTGTTTTTTCTTTACATATTCATGATGGAGTTCGTGTGGGGGCTTGGTGATGGGCTAGAACACTTGTTGTTTTCAAAATAAGAGGCCTTTTTGCCCTCGTTTTCAAGTGTCCACTCAAAAAAAGAAGCCAAAAATACCATTTGTGCGTGTGCGTGCGTGTGTGTCTCCTTGTTGTCGAGGACTCTGCTCTGAAACAAAGGTCAAAACTAATGAATAAAACGTTCTTGAGTGGCCGTCATCAATCAGTTAATTAGCCCCCCCGGGCGCCGGAGCCGCTTGTTTCTTTAAATTTTGGCTGTTGGGTGAAGTGTCTGAACTTTTGGCCCCCCCGGATCCTTGAATGTTTTTCCAACAGGCAAAGGGATCCCTCTTGAATGTAACAAGTCTATCAACAACTTAGCATAAAAAGGAATTTAAAAAAGAATCTCTTTTTTTTCTCTCTCTCGGCTGTAATTTGCCAAGTCCTAAATCAGCGATTTCCGCGGTGGCTGTCGTCACGCTGCGCTGGAGATTACGGCGATCGCGTCGCAGACTAATTGCTGATTGTAGTGCGCCAAGGTTAATGTAGCTTCCTAAACGACGCTTCATATCGGCAGCTGTAAAACATCGTTTAACCGAGTGTTTCAAAACAAGGAGGCAGCATACACAAAATTGCAAAAAAAAGGAAGATGGAAAACAATTTAGGAGTTAACAACGTCGTGGCCATGGACTACGTAGGTTAACTAGGGCTGAATCGAGCTGTCAGTTAATCTAAACTTATTCAGAGTGTTCTGAAAGAGAAATCCAGATATGATGAATGAAAAAATGACTGACTCGTATACATTTAGCATGTTTCAGTGATCACAACTAGTCAACGATCGTCTCACTGATTAACTCTGATTGTCAATCTCTTGCTTTTTTGTGTTTTTATCAATGAAAAGCTATAAATAGCAACAGTACTTGATCAACCGCGTCACGTCATCACCCGCCACTTCTTCCCCTTATTCTGTAAATCCCACGCGAGATCATGAATAAATATCTCGTTATCACGAGAAAACAAAGTTCGTTTTCTGGAAATAACGAGATATCTCATTATTTCGAGAAAACGGCTTGTAAAAAAACAAAACAACATGTCCTGTTAGGGCTTCCGTATCTAGGAATAATAAATCTATATCATGGTACAACTGCAGACAAAATAAAATGCAGAATTATAGAAGAGGCTTTATTTTTGAGAGTAAAAGCCTCTCTCATTCCAGTCAACTGTGCCTGTGAATTCGGCTGTTGGTGTTATTGTTTGTCAAAAACAAAGGTTTTAAAGCATTCATCACCTATTGAGTACTTGCTATGAATCAAACCCAGTTTATGGTTTGCACCGAACCGCCTGTTCCGGATGTATCTTTATACAATTTGGACAGCAACAAGATGAGACAATAAATGTATGAGTTCTAAACGTCAATGGAATGCCTGCAGATTGATAAGCATCAGCCCCTACAGACTTGGAATGATGAAAACCAGAAGGAGCACTCAGTCACGCATCCATATGGAGCCGCAATTTAACCCCCCCCCCCCCACCACCAAACAAGAATTCAACGAGAATTGACAGGCTCTTTCTTCTGACTGGTATCAAAGTGCATGTGAGATATCAAAAGGATTCATTAAGAATTGTAGTCTGTAGGAACAAAAACATCTATGGACTGGCGGGATCCTGCAAAACACAAACAAATGCATTTTTAACACTGCACCACAGCACTAAAAGAACCTTGCTCGAACTAGTCAAGCGGCTTGTTCGTACTTTGCGAGTCCTTGTTTTCTCATTGGGACATCACAATGTTCCACTTGTTGCGAAACCTTTTGGGGGGGAGGGGGGGTGTCAACAGAAATTAAGGAGTGACATAAAAGGTTGACTTCATCCATCCGTTCTCCCCACGCCGTCAAGTCCAGAGGAGTGACAGGATACAAACTGAGTCTTCCCGAATACATTACCAGATTTAAATGACCTGTTTTGTCCTCTGGCAGAGGACTTTCCCTTCCATTCCGACAACCGACGCGTGTCTCAACCTTTCGTTCATCGATTTATCGGCAGTGGGGGAAAAAGTCTAAACACAGCACAAACATAAGCACCTTCGTTTGGAAGGTGAACCGACAAACGCAAGCCCCGGTATCCACTTTGCTTTTGCTCTGATTTCCTCTTCAATTCCTTCTTTTCTTTTATTGTTTGTCTGTCGTTCACCTTAACTGGAAACATGACTACGGTCTGTTCGTCAGGTGAGCAAATGCAAATCCTGAACTTCTTGTTCTTCGATCAAAACCACCTGGACGCCGTTTCTGTTCTTTTTTCTGGTTGATACGGCACAGTGGGTGGTGGTTTAGCGCCGTCGCCTAGCAGCAAGAAGCCGCCACGAGGTAGGCTCTGGTGCCCAGAGTGTATGCTGAAGAGGCAATGCAGAGGATAAATAGATGGAGTTTGGATGTATCCCTGTGCATTGGATTTCAAAGCTTTAGCGCCCTTCTACGCCAACCTGGAATAAAGCAGGTTTTTGCTTGGATGAATCGCTGTTTGAATCCCGTTGCTTATTTCATGAATCTCGCTCTCTTGTAGCAAAAGTCAGGTGTGTAGCCCCTCAGCATCCCCCCCCCCCCCACCACCACCACCACCACCACACACACACACACACACACACACACACACACAAACACGTGCTTTCCTGTTCTCTTGTACCGACCGACACGACATTACTTCGATTTTCTCCTGTTATTTTAATTAAGTGAGAAAGCGACGCAAATACACATGAGGCACAAAAAAAAGCTGCCTTTCGTGGGCGCTCTTCAACGCGAGGATGGCCTGCGCCGGCTGTTGTTTGATAATGAGCTGGTTTTTCGCTCTCGCTTGTAAGGGTTCCTTTTCTTTTTGGGGGGGGGGTGGGTGGGTGGGTCTGGCAGCAGCTGCCTGCTGCAGCAATAAATGAGGTACACAGGAGCAGTGGGACCCAGCTGAAAAGGGGAAACCTGAGCTCAGGGTGATAAAACTTCCACCGCACAGGGAGACGTGTTTGAAAATCTCTCGGCCCATTAGCAAGTGTATTTTGAGGGGATTTGCCGCGAACGTAAAATAGATAGAATAACGCAGCTTTATGTAGTTATATAAGGCTTTGTTTACCTTTCCTTAAATGGGATTTTGGCATTTACGTCTATTTTGTATTTTTATTAAGGCATTTTTGTTTTGTTCTTGTTTTTGTTTTTTTTAAAGAGGGACACTTTTTTGACTTATTTGCCTCCAAAAATGAAGCACTGGGTTTATGTTGGCATGAAACTTCAGACAATGAGCCTAAATTGGCCGTCGTCTACATAGAGCTTGCAGGTACCGGCTGCTAATTTCCCCCGGGAAATAACAGCCGAGGCAGGAGCAGGTAGCGAACGCGGAGGCACCGGCGCTTATACAGTTAAAAGTTAATATCACAAAGAGTATGATTTAATGAAAGAGCCCAAATGTCGGCGTGAAGCGATATTGGGGGGGGGGGTCTCTTTCATGAGGAAAAAAAACATGAAAGACTGCGCGAGGCGTGTGAAAACTTGAACCATCTGCTCGTTTTAGGTTTCACTCGCGGCCAAAATTAGGGGGTGATTTCAGATCAGTGGGTTGTGACAACGCAAAGACGTGACAATGCATCACGACTTCAAAACAAGGACCGTGAACATCTGCTCAAGGAAAATGTCCATTCGGAACACCAAGCCAGCGGTGCAGCGAAATGTTTAGGAAGAACCGGCTGATGCACAGTGTCACCGCAACATGCCAACATTTTTTGTTGATGTGGGAAGATGAGTGCATTCTCTTGGTAATGTGTGATTTTACAAAAGAAGAAGGAAAAAAGGAATGAAGCCAACCAGTTCGAGCATCAGTTGTACTCCCATTGACTGGTTTTTGGGCTACTCTCTCACCCTAAGCAGGCCTGTTGACCAAGGGTCAACTAAACCTCTCAACCCCAACATCACTCACTAGCCTCTTCACTCTCATCATCCCAACTCACCCCCTTAGAAACAGGCATACAGACTCAGGCTCATTGTATTTCTGTTCAAAGTACCTTGAGGTGGAAGAATTCGCTCCGAGATTTATGGGAGCGCTAGGTAGCAGCTGCACCTGCTGCTGCAGTGATCTCTGTACCTTCAGTAGTGCCACTATCTTCAAATAGGGCATCAGCGCATATCTGCCAAATGGGACTGTGACTCAAAGTCAGTGTGCCTCAAATAAGAAGTGCAATATTGATCCATATTTATCCTTTGATCAGCTGCACAGCACTGGCGGGGTGTCCTGGTCCTGGAAGGGATACAGGATGTGGTTTCAATGTGTCCCACCTCCAGCATGCCTCATTGTAATGAGCTGTCTGCAGTAGACTTTCAGCAGAAGACTTCAGGTGTGTCTGTGCGGGAACTAATTAGAAACATGCTGGAATAATGCTCCTGGAGGACCAGGGATGAAAAGTTTGTAACCCGAGAACAGGAACGTTTTCTCATGGAGTTTGCTAATGTAACTCCGGACACTCGAAACGAGCAGCCACCTAAATCTTTTCCTGTGAGGTTTCGTTTGAATTACTTTTCGGCGTCTGATTTTACCGTCCTTCGACTTTCTATTTGTTTTTGTTTTTTTCCTAACCTCTTTGTCCGGAACGACAAAGCGTTAGCTGCTAAAAGTGAGAACAAAAGTAGATTGTTTCCGGTGGGAGCTGTCGCGAGCTCGTTTGGATGAGCATTTAGCCAATTTTCCACCGCGGCCCTTGAGTTGACAAAGCAGCCGCGCGTTCACGTCCGGGGGCCCGCCGAAATTACACTCGCGGCACCTCTTACGCGGGTGTTATCTGCGGGCTCCTCCTGCGTAACCTTCTGATGAGATGCCATGGTCCTGACGGGAGCTGTCAATTCGCTGCCGGTAAAAAGGGACGGGGAGGAAGCTGTGGCCGTAAATAACACAAACGGCACGACATTGTTTTTGGTATCCACGCAGGGAAAATTGAAGGAATAATTCAACACAGTGAGATTAGATAACACAATCAGGTCCTCCAGACATTGTTTATTGGAAGGGAACGCGTCCTGGCCGCCTCATAGTAATAGAATACCCCCGCACATGAGATATTTCTATCAGTCGCCGGCCAATGACAGTCTGAAGGTCAGCGTACAGTTTTCAAACGTGAACAAAAAACAAACTGGTACAGTCTTTTTACATCTGCGTGGGTTTGTGTTTGTGTGTTTGGGAAAACGATGGGGAGAGGGGGGGGGCTGATTCAATATCCGCAGGTGGAAACTGACAGAAAGCACTTTGGGTGAGTAAAGAAAGTCATTTCAAGCTGTCAATCAAAGGGGGAAGCGCTGACATCTGCCCCAGAGATGGGGGGGTATCAATCACGCCGAGTGCGCCGGGGTTTGATACCGGTAATGCACCGACGTCAGGGGGCCCCGTCGAAGGCCCGCTCTTGAGGCGAACGCATCGGACTGGCATCGGTCTGAGGGGCAGAGCGGCTTCCGGCACGCGATTTCAAAGTCAAAGCTTGGACTGGCGTTGCGTGAGCCTCGCCGCTTCAAGCTCTCTAAGGACATAAACTGCCTCCTTTAACACGACCGTCTGGGATACAGTAACACCAGCTGTACATGAGATAGATATTGATTGCGTGTTTCTCTGCCTTTGTTCTGTGATGGACTGGCGACTTTCAAGAGTGTTTGCAGGGTGGCTTTGACTTGTCTAGAAGGGGCAAACAGGAACACACAGGAACAACGGTAAAGGAATGATTTGATAGAGACTGAAATCTTTTGAGCAGTTCTGTGAATGCCGTGAGTAAAAAATGTTGTAGGAAGGGTGTTTTGAGCTGTACAGCATGGGCTGAAATGCTGCCGACAAAGGAGGAGGTTCTCTTGTGGTGCGACGCCATCAGGTCCGTCCCCCTGGTGTGTACCAATCACTGAGTGGATAAGTCCGTCCTCTTCCTTCTTGTTGTTCTCATGTTTTGTAATGCAAAAAGCGTGTATGTTGGAGCTGTCTGGCTCCTGTGTTGCTCCACTAAAGGTAATCAATACCTCATTACTCTACCTGATCATTTTTTTCCCCAATCAATTGAGGCGACAGACCAAAGTTTGCCCAAAACAGAAGCGCCTCACCGATTTGCGACGGCAGTGGCCTGCCATCCCAGCGAACCGCCGGGCCTCCCCGTGATAATGCAAGATTTGCGCTTTTATTCATGCTAATTACCAAACAGATTTGCAAGTAATCAAATTAGCAAAAAAGCAACTGGCACGCGGCGAGCCGGTGGGACTTGTTCCCGATCACTGCGTCGCACACAATCAGCGCTGATTGGCTCCTGACGGAGCCGCGAGCCAAAAGTCAGGAGGAGAAGACGAGCGCGCAGCTTTTTGGATGCCACGGACGCTGACTTTACAATCAGGGAACGGTGAATTTACGAAAGGTCATGGAAAGCATGCAATTCCCAGGCAGCTGAAGCAAGATATTACAGATGTCCACTTTTTGAAGGAACCTAAAAAAGAGGTGTTTAAAACGTGGCTAACTGAGCTGCTTGGCAAAGAAGGGCACGCACAAGATCGTTCGACCGTTCATCAGGATCGGAAGTGGTCCTTTATGGTTCTGTGGGGTTGGGGCTGCAGTCCTGCATGGTTTCAATGCGTCCCATCGCCAGCGCACCACAATGTGCCGGTAGCTGGGGCCCATGTGGGGCCAGGAGAGCCACTTCAGAACAGAACGCCTCCTGAGCCCATGTGACTGGGAAGCGGTTATACCCTGAGCATCTTTGGTCTTCTGGATCGAGCCAACTTAGGACAACACTTTTTTTTAAAGGCTGCCTGACTGTAGGATTTTGCTCCGAAGAACTTCGAAGAAATATGTCAGAAAGTCCCTGAACAAATATGCATTGCAGGTACAGTCATTACAGACAGGCTGAAAGTCTGTTCCTGAGTGTGTTTTTATCCCCGTTGCAAAGAATTGTTCGCTTCTCTGAGCGCAAAAACAGTGTTTGCTCCAGCAGCAGAAGGGCGACCTCCTTTCAAGTACTGGTTAGCAATCATGTTATTGGATGTGCAGTTGTTTTCTAGCAATGCTTTGGGTTGCCATTCACTTTAGTGCATAACTCAAATACAGTTGGATTGAACGTGTCGACCACATCAGATTACATAACAGTTGTGTAAATGTCGCGCAAACAGTAAGACAATTCACCTGTTTTAGAGCCACTCCTTCATTTCTCTTTCCAAAATAATGTGCAAGCATACACATCATTATACTCTCAAAATCTTATTCTATATACATATATATATATATATATATATAAAATATTGTATTTTATTTTTATTTTAAACTCTCAAAATCTGCCAAAAAAAACCTTTTCTCGTCTTCGAATGTCATCAAAAAACCTGTAGATCAAGAGAAAATTTATGTATTAAATTCGTATGACTTTTTTTTTACAGCGCAAGCTCTAGCCAAGCTAATGCTAACAGAAAAAAGGATCCGTTTTTCTAAAGGGAGAGCAAAAGGCCCCCGCATTCAGCGGGCAGCCAACTGTGTGACATGACTTATTATTACTTTATTCTCAAGGCGGTGGCGCCAGCGACAGAGTCGCCTCGGACAGTTCCGGCGCACTCCTGACCTCGAAAACTGTCCGCGGACAGGTTGAGGACTCACTCGAATGGAGCGAGTCAAAGCTTGTCGCTGGGATTTCGGGTCGGGGCTAAAAAAGTGTGACTGGCCCCGATATTCAGCGGTACGTGACCGGCCGGGTGCAGCATAATGATTTATCAACACTTCCTTTTTTGCTTCATGTTCCTCCAGCACCATCCGCACGTGGACACTACCCCCCCCCCCCCCAGATGAGATGTACTTGGACGCTTTCACAATAAAAGCACCCGAGACCCTCTGCTTCTATTTTTCCTTTTTTCCCTGGGTCGAGTCCATCAAAAAAAAAAAAAAAAAGAGCCCTTACCCACTGATCATGCAAACCAACTGGAAGCCTCTTGCCCGCCTGTTATTTGCACAAAATTAAACCGTTTGAGCTTCCGCAGGTCGTCGAGCAGCCTAATTTCTGTGTCACTGGGCGGTACCTGAATCCTACTCAAGGCTCGCTCCTTTGTTTGAGCTTGGCCGTAGGAGCGGCGGGTGAAGGCGTGTCGGGGGTGGATGCACTCAAGGGCGGCTGGAAACTTTAAGTCGGTTGGTGGTGCATTAAGAGGCGCAGAGGCCAGTAAAACTGAAGCAGAGATTTTTTTTTTATTTTTTTCCAAGAGGAGACTGAATGTGTTGGAAATTTATGCTTCGCCTCCGGGGGTGGTACGAGTGGTGAATTACAAAACCACTGCGATGGGTGGAAAGAGTTTTTTTTTTTTTTAAATGATCAACAGGGAAATTATGCTGGAGAAACAGCAGAATACAACTTTACACTTGTGTGTTTTTTGGATGGTCATTAAAACAAAAAGTGTTTTCTTATCTACATAAGTTGTTCAAGAGACGCCATTCATTTATACCACTTTTGACTTTCCTTTAGTGCAATGGTGAACCTCCTCTTTTTTTTGTCAAAACAAGGGTCGTAACAGCCAAGCGTGTCCCCTACAGATAATCACTATTGGATCATTTTTCAGGTCTGGGATTTAAACTAGCTCTGGGGGGGGGCGGGGGGGGGGGGGGGGGGGGGGGGGGGGGGGGGGGGGGGGGGGGGGGGGGGGGGGGGGGGGGGGG
>JASSRZ010000002.1:536287-556769 GCA_032164315.1 Malacoctenus gilli
TTTTTTTAAGTAATTAAAAAAAATTCAAGTTTGAAAACCTGAATCAACAATAAGCTAAGCTGCATACTAAACTTTTAAAAAGAACTCCAAAAAGCATTTATTGTTGATGAAATTTTGGGATATGTCCATTGTTCATTACATTTTGATGCGGTTTTTACCAAGACTGGACCCAGTAGGTAATCCAGACAAACCACAATGAAAAAAGCATGAAAATAAAAGCTTAAGTAAGACACCAACCTGGCATCATCTCACCAACCAAGAGTCACCCTGGAAAACTGCCCCGTGCTTTTATTTTGAGCATCCTCCCTCTTCGTAAGTTGTCCAAAGCATAGTCACAGTGCCAAATCTGAAGGAAAGACTCTCAAAAATGAGTGTGTATTTAGGTGTGTATATTTCGACCAAGTCCTCGTTGGTGACTCAGACACCTGCCCAGACCGAAGCAGTGCTGCGATATTTGGTTGGAAACGTCAAGCCAGTGTTGTCCGATTGCCTGGGCCGATGCTGAAGCCTTCGCTTTGAGGGCTTCGACGCCTCCCCTCGGGCTGTTCGGGGACTTTTTCTTTCATTTACGGTGGCTGATGATCGGGCGTTGCCAGGCCGGCGGTCGTAAAGACGATGACACGTCGTGAGTGTTCTGTTTCGGAGAGAAAAGAGAGCGATGACGTAAGGATCCCGGTCGATTCCTGGCGTTCAATTTATCCCCGCGCCGCTGCTTTTTCCTCGGCTCTCTCAGTCTGCGCGCGCAGCCATGTCTCTTCAGAGCCATGGCAGAAAAGGGAGATCATTCGGTTTTATCCCCACCCCCACCCCTCACCCCCACCTCCCCCCTCTCGGCGGCAGCTGTCTCTTTATGATGTTCATCAAATCAAACCACCTCTTACATTCCGGGCGCAGATGCGCACTCCCCGCAGATACTCTCACATTGTTAAACATCATCAATTTGGGGTGTTTGATGCGACGAAGGTTCCTTCACCCACCTCTGCCTCGGCTCCAAATGCTACCCCCCCCCCCCCAACATCCCCTTTCGCACAAAAGGCCACAGAAAAACTCGCTCGCTCCTCGGAATCGCAGTGGGTGGAAGGGGCATGTAATTAGCGCCAAAGTAGGGGAGCATTCAGCGAGGCGAGGTTATGTTTGTCTGACGCGAAAAACATATCATCACACCGCCACATCCGACGCTGGGGCTGACTCCATGGCGTCTCAGCCCCCCGTTCCATGACGGATCTGGTCCTCCCCATCATTACCAGGCATCGGCAGTAACAACGGCTCGAACAAAGGCGGTCGCAACTCCCCGGGAACCGAGATACGGAGGCGGGGGGGAGGGGCGGCAGGGACGTGGGGTTTCACATTTCGGAGATGTTTTCGCGGCCAGCGGGACGAAGCATCCTGACATCGGGCACGCCGGGCCAGTTAGGGGACAAAGAAAGGAGTGGAGATAATGGCGAAACAGACCGAGGTGTGCTCGCGAGAGGATGTAGGTAGTTTTATGTCACGGAAGACAAGATGGGGTGAGTAATAGAGTTGAGCTGAAGGCGAGGAAGGCTCCCGATTACACTCCGGCTGACATTCGAGATGAAAAATTGTCTTTAAAAGGTCAACAAATCATAATGTGTCTGTCCTAACAAAAGTCCAGCCTTGGGTCCTGCGCCGCCTCTCAGGCCGGGGAACCTTCCCAACAGTTTGGGCCATGCTCAGAAGGTTGCCAGAAGGACAAGTCCCCCCCCCCCCCCTTTCTAGTTAGCCTAATGACTTTAATCAGACATGAAGCAAGCTGGCTCACCGTTTCTCAGTGTGAGGACACGCTTGCCAAAGATAATAAAAACCACGGTGAACACTTGAAGTTACGGCTCGGTAATTATTACAAGAGGAAGGTCTTGTGTAGGGAGGTGCTGAGAACAGGAATAAAGTCAATGTTATGACATGAATGCAGTCCGTGTGTAGAATTACAAGCGGACTACATGAATTGGTTTTTGTACCACTAAAATACACGAGGTACTTCAGAACAACGGTAGAGAAGTTGGTGACAGGACCCACTGACATTGATACACACTTAATAACCTTGATGAGATCATACCCAAATGATGAGAGGGTTAAACCATTGGATAATGAAATAAAGTTTCACATTATCATTGTTACCATATTTGAGATAGTTACCAGTTGAAGACAAGTGGAAAAAAAACGGATAAAGTATCAACGCGCCGCATCCTCTGCTGTCACGTCTTAAAGCGACGGGACAACACTTCGCCATGAATCCACAACCTGAGTTTAACCTCCTACCGAGCGTTTACGGAGCCAACAATTTCATTGGTAGTCCATCATCGAAGCCAGCCCCCCCATGCCCCAGTGTAATGAGGGAGCCACGTGATGGGCGTGCATCAGTTTAAACGACCCTTTTTCCTTTCATGTGGCAATATTTAGCTCTGGCGACTCAATGAAACTTTTTTTTCTTCTTAATGTACATTTTTTAACAGGAAGTCAAATTGAGATCTGCATGGAGAGTGGCTGGAGTGGCGAAACCCCCACCACCACCACCACCACCACCCCCCTAGAGCTTTTGAAAATTGAGATACAGCTTGGGCTCAGAAGGCGCCCACGCACTGGAAAATGAAATAAAAATTTGGAAAATAAAGGAGGGTTCACTGCAGGGAACAAAAAAGAATCTTCTTCCTGGGCTGCCACGGGCTCTTAAGTTACTGCGGCATGTCAGGTAGGCTTTCAGATAGGAGAAAAAAAGACCTTGACGAGGCAAAATAGTCAAAGGTCTACTGAGTGCTTCGGCTTTCCTTTTGTTCAGCAATGTAACATCTCCAAAACTCTTCTCTTCACTGTGGGGCGATGATTAAATGCTGGATTTCTGAATCAATATTGGACGTTTATTCTGTCACAATTTGCCTAAATGGCACTTAAACAGTGTTGGGTGACTAATGGGTTCACAACTTATAAAAATACAGACTCTGTGAGGGTTTTTTTCAGTAGCTGCAAGCCCCCTGGAGTCAGTTTTGGACGGAATATTTTCTGAATGTTTGAAAAACTGGAGGTGAACTCAGACGTGGATTTATTCTCAATGATTGAGCAGAGGCGGCGCTGCCATTCGACCTGGAGTCAGGGCAGGATGAGACTGTCGCACCAAAACAATTCTTTTCGTCCACCCACACCCTTTCCACACATGCACACATGCACATGCAGTCAGAGTGGCTGGCGCTTCAAGCCACTGCCGCTGGCAATCAGCCTGATGCTGCAGCGTCTGCGGGTATTCTTGTCACGTTGCAAGCAGATCAATGAAATTAAAAGTGCATCGTACACAATGTAGCCACGCACATGCATAAAGGTAAACATGAGTTCTTTTTTTAATATGTCATATTTTAATCACAATTTTTTTGGGACATTATTTTTAATTTTGTTATTCTGACATCAGAGAGTTTTTTTTTTCATTTTCAAACTGAGGCCATTTTATTGAAGCAATTTTTTTCTCTTAATGTAACTACTTATGAGCCATGTAACAGTACATGAACATATAGGAACAGAAATCCAACCCCAAAAGGTAAAAAACCAACAAAAACAGTAAACACCCAATATTAAAATGAATAAATCAACAACTATGTTATTAATAATAATGACAATAATAATAATAAGAAGAAGAAGAAGAAGAAGAAGAATGCAGTATATGCAGAACAGTATTTAAGTGGGTTGTTCATCTAAACACAATGAAGTTGTCCTAATTAGCTTGAATCATGTAGCTCTGATTTCTCTCCCAAGTATCTTAGAGAAGGTTACTGAATTTGACCGCTGAACTTCTAAGTGTGTGTGTGTGTGTGTGTGTGTGTGTGTTTTAAATTTTACATCATCAAATACTTGTGATCCAAAGTGTGAGGGATGGAGGGATAGCATCTCTCTGTTTCAAAAGGATTAGACAACAGGCAAGCGAGGTCCATCACATTTTGAAATGTGTTAAAGGGTGATGGGAACTCAGGGCTCAAACAGGGGCCAAAAAACGTCTCTACAAATGTTGTTTCAATGCTCAGTTTACAGCCACTTAGACACAGCTCAATTAAGATTTTCCTGTATAGCAGCAGCAACCTGCAAAGTTAAGGTCGGTGTCAAATTATAGGCATGTGGTGCTGGCCTCGACATTCGGACTCAGAAGTCTCGTGTGGTATAGAAAGCGCAACACAAAGACGTTCAGGTCGAAATAGATACCATTGCACATATATGGTCAATCACTGCAGATTTTAAGGCCAAATGTTTCATTTCTCAGATATTCTGGAAGCTCTTAAACACCAAGAGCAAAAAATAATGCAGTTTTTCTATCGGAATTGAATCTCTAATTATGAATTTTTACCAGAGATATATTTTTAACTTGCACAATATGACCATAATTATGGTCCGAAGAAAAAGGGCTTTATGCCGTGCATATTAAAATATATCATGAAAGTCATTGTCATGACATTAAAAGACGCTTGCTTGAGAGATTTCTCACATATATTTGCAGCTGGTCTTTCAGGCAAGTCCCTAAAAGATGAAAGCCAACCTATAACCAATTACACAAAATAAAGGATCTCTCGGAGGTAATTAAAAAGATCAAATTAACTTGATTAAAAGTGTTATAGCACCTGAAGTTAATTACAACCCCGATGCTGCCACCTCACCTCCTCAGATATTAAAAGATTACAATAAATCTGCAGGATCATTTGTGTGGTTCGAGAACCACAAAAAAGAAAAGAAACTGCACCTTTTTAACCATATAAAAGGTTACGCCGTTAAAATGAACACCGGCCTTTCCCTTTTCCGGGCTCGCGCCGCTACGTGATTCATTTTCACTTGTACGACTAATGAAAAGTAATTGGCTTTTCCCTCCTGAGTTCATCAGTAAGAGAAGCGGCTCAGGGCTTCTTTTTTTTCCCCCTGCTCTTCTTCAACGCATACACTCCTTAGATCCACTTCACACCATACATACACAATCCAACAACTGAATTTTCAATTGAATAGACTTTCAAATGAGTGGACGTTTGAATGTTAAGTTTCCCCAAACAGCAGCGCCAGTACTAATTAACACGGTGCACAGAGGCCGAATCGTTGCTTCGACTCGTTGCAGTGATGGACTTTTGTGTTTTCTGCGTAACCACCGCGTCGAACTACCCGTGTCCCTCTTGTATCATCCATGATCGGAGACAACATCTTCCATGGCAAAAACACGCAGGTGGAAACGATCAAGGTGAATATGAAAAAAATCCAATGAACCAAACCAACCACAGAAAACAAAATAAACCTACAAAGGATGTTGATCATGACCCCCCCCCCAAAAAAAAAACCCCCACCCAAACAAACCAGGAAGCACTCACCAAAACAATCTAGAAATCTCTATATAACTTCAATATTACTTTCAGTATAATTGTATTCGTCAGTCCAGTGTCATGAAATGAGCTCGTTGCTTTTGCTGTCGTTGGATGAAACTCCTTTGTGTGTCGGATCGAATGTGTGTCTCACATGTGGCCTCTGTGTGTGTGACTGAAAGCATTGTCTTGTCCACCGCCAACATGTCAGGCTATAGGAAGGACACACTACATAGGAGGCTGTAAAGGCTTGTGTTCTCTATTTCCTACCAGCTCCCATCAGGCTGTATCATCCCAAACAACCGCATGTCTGCAATATTCTGGAAGTTACAACAAATGCATCGTTATTCGCCCAAATTACGAAGCCATTAACTGATGAATGCGTATGACTCCACACACACACTGCTGACTCTGCTTTGAGTCTGTGGCACAAATTAATCCGACGGGCCCGGAGGCTCCCGGAATAGTCTCCAGAGTATTTTATTTTTGGCATCCAGGCTTGCGGTTTCAGAGTGTAACTCGAGTGTGGACGGCAGCGGGCCTGTGTAAAAAGCTGGCACCCGCAGCCGCCGAGCGGAGTCTCGGCAAATCTCGTTCCTGGCGTTTGCGCAGGTCTGCAGCGGGCGGAAGGTCCAAGAGCAGGAGCGGGAGCGCACGCGCCGCCGTGCCGCTGAGTCACGAGCGTCAGCCACCCACCGGTGCTTCTTAACCTCAACCAGCTGCGCGGCGGCGAGTTGAGTTTTGCGTCGCCATTTACGGTTTAAGTGGGCAGGGGGGAGGTGGGGGGGAGGTGAAACCTTCTGTCAGTGCCTGGCGACAGAGCGAGAACATATGGCTGTGCGCTCCAGGCGATCGCAGACTCGATTGGTATCGAACCATCAGATATACCATTTAGAAAAAGATCCAGCGGTAGTTATTGTGGGCCAGCACGACACGCGGAGTCTCACAGCAGGCGCACACACAAAGGAGCTGCGCTCTTTCTGTGCAAGGCCCCGTGTATCGCTGGTACATGTAAAACTGAGTATTTTCGGACGTTCATGAAGGATGAGTACTTGTTGCCTTCGTCGTATTTAAAAAAAGAAGTTGGAAAACCACAGAGCTGTTGTCTCTCTGTCCAGTGTTCTATTAACTGGGCCCTGCGTTAGCATCACCCAAAGCCGTTTTCTAGTGTATACATAAAAGGGGGTCCAATGGGGGTCCAAGCTTCCTGTCAGGGTGACACTGGCCCACCCTGGACCCCCCCCCCCCCAAAAACCACCCCTATGGATGTGCAGCTAGTGGTTCAGAGTGAGCAGAAAACAACGTCTCTGTAAGTGGGATCAACATTCCTCCAAAACTGCAGCATAGAAGCATAGAGCATAGAAGTCGTTGCCCACTTGGCTGCATGTTTCCAACTTATCTGAGCAGGAAGCAACTTATTGAGCAGGTCACATGACGCTTTGACACGTCTGAGCCAGTGTCTGTCTGAGCATATCACTGAAATGTCAACAGGAACTTGCGCGGGCTTCTTTGCAGCTGCAGAGATCATCTTAGCGGGCTGTTGAAATAAAGCGCCGACAAACCGCCAGCGCAAAGTGCTCTCATGTCGCGTGTTGAACTGCACACTCAGTGTGAAACAGGCTTGGTGCACTCAGAGCAATGCACTTGCAAGTGGACCTATAAGTGAGAGTGGCTGGTAAACAGAGGGGTCAAACTGTGATGCGCTTTAGGGATGGTTTCAAATCAACGTGACATTAAATATGGGAAGCCTTCGAAACAGCTGTTTATCGGTGAACAAGCAGTGGAGGGGACTAATTCGGGGGGCATGCTGTGGCTTCAAAAAACACAAATGGCTAAGATGGCGGGATAGATATTTACCTGAACAATGGGCACTGTTTGTTTTTTTTCGTAAAACAATCATTTCTTTTCCCCAGAAGAATCAAAAGTAGGAACGCTAAGCATGTTCCAGGCACATTTTTAGTGACGGGACAGACGTGTGTTCGGTTGCAGGGACGAAAGTAAAGCCGGTCATAAAAAGACAGGATTTTTTTCCCCCTTTTCAATACAGTAAAGTTTGGAATGATAAACACAGTGACAAAAATCAAAGCGACGACACCAGCAGAGTCGCTCCCAGACACAACTTAATTATCCTCTAGTTATGGCTTCTGTTTTTTTTTTCTTCTTTATTTTTTTTTCACAGAGCGCTTTGATCAAGTCTGAGCCGAGCGCCGCGAATGACGACACGCTCACTTTCAGGTTGACGCGGCGATATCGCGTTTGGAACGCCGGTGTCTGTAACGAGCAGCAAATTTGTTCAGAGATTCGTCATTCACACATAAACTTTATTTTAGACACGTTTAAACGACTGCTGGCAGCGTGTGATTGGACCTAACTGTGGAATCTGTGACATTGACTCTTAGACTTTGAAAAAGTTCTCAAGTCTTTGCTTTTTTTTATAGATATAAGGTAATGGTAATGTAGCTTTTATAGTTATGACAGGAACACTGAATCACTTTATTGTTTTGAGGTGACTTCTCCTGTAAACAAGAGTGGAACACAGTAGGTTTGGAATCACTCTAAAAATGGACTAAAAGGCTGATGGCGCTTTTCCATTCCTGGCCAGCTTGGCCTTACTTGACCTGGTTTCAGAGTGCTTCTTATCAGGTCTGCTAATTGCTACCATTTACCTTTTTAGGACCAGCTGGATCTTGGTTCCGAGTGGGACCGTGTTGCTGGTTGTTGATTGGCCAGAGAGTGACGTCAGCAAACATGACAATGCTTTTTTAGACCCTTCGCCCAAATTTTCATGAGAAACCTGTCGAGCGCTAAACCCCTTTGTCCTTAATCTGCAACTTATCCTCCAAAAAGACGACTGTACACCCCTCCATAGCAGAAGACAAACCCCGCTGACATCGTCAGGCCGATGGTCAGCCTGATGCGTGAGCAGCTCGGTTCACGTGAGGCAAACGGCACTGAGAGCAGACTTCCAGACCGTCGCGGTCTTGACTTTATTTAAAGAGAATTCCGAGAGCCGGCGGGCAGGAACGTATCGGAGCAGAACAGGTACAGGATGGCCGGAACGCAACAACATCTGAAACTTTAATGAAACAACAATCTGCCAGACAACAAAAACTGGAGGGGGGGGGGCAATGGCTGCACGGTGAAGAGGGAATGTATAACAGGTGACTCCTGCCAACTTTACTACTTTCCTAGCACTTTATCCGGCAGAGGCAGAAGTGCTTGAACTTCCGTCGGGGGGGTTCGGGATGCCACCCGTGCTGTCGTAAAGGAAGTCCACTTCCTCTGCTAACAGTCGGATACAATCAGCCCGCAGTAGATACGAGGAATTCCATCAGAGGATGTAAGGGTGTACGCTGCCACTCACCCCGTGTCGGCCCTGAATAGACTCCGGGCCCCCCCGGGGTATCGGAGATTGATGGATCATGGGGGAGGGATAGGGCTGGAGAGTCTTAACGGGATTGTGTCTTCTTCTTTCTGGCTGCGTTTCAGAGCAAACTCCTGTCTACGTGAGGGGCCAAAAAAGAAAAGCTCATAGACACTGTGGTAGTTAAACGCTGAAGCGTGAAAGTTTATCGCGACAAGAACCGAAAAGTTGTGTACACGCATGTTTTTCTTTTAAAATTGTTTCCTAACTGATTGCAAAAGAGAGACCCAAGTGTGGTTCTTGGGTTTTACAAGACTTTTGCAAGCGAGAGACTCTATTTAGGTAACATTGGAAGGTCTTGCTTGACAAATGCAACTTAAGCGTTCAAGATTTTAAAACATAAATCAGCACACTAGGATTTACTATGTATATTGCAAATAAGAAGAATAAACAATGTCAGCCAACTGAAAAGTAAGGAGGCCCTCTTCTACGTATACAGCGATCGGCACTGAGTCGCGTTCAGACGCGTTTGGCATTCAGACAGTGGAGGTACTGGAGAGAAATCACAACTTGCCAGGATGACAGTACTTAGATTGGAAGTTATTCGGAGGCTGCTCTCGTGCGGTTGTGATAACGTAAGGACAGAAGTTTCCCGAAACGTGGAAGGCGGATGAATAGTGGCGATGAGATTAGTAGGAAAGAAATCATGCGAGATTGCCAGCTGATTGGGAGGAGACCTGTGCCCGTCTTTCACCCGACGAAGTTTGACAGCGTTTCTCCCTCTCACAAGAAATTGTTCTGATCTGGTGGGATGTGAGAAGCCAAAGAGGAATGGTTTAGTTGTGTCACGGTGGGAAAAGATGTCTTTTTTGAAATTCTTGAGAGGTAGTTGGACATTTTGGACATTCGTCCTGTTCGCGTCCCTCAAGACAGCAGCCACTCCAAAGCCTGCATCCACCCTCCTTTCAATCGTCACCGGTGACATATATGGACTCCACTGCCCAGCTCATATAACCTCTGTTATAGTGCTCTGTAAAAAAAAAAAAAGAAGGTGGCTGAAATTGATGACTTGAAGCATCCCCCCCGATGCCAAGACCAGGAGGGGCGATTAATCCTGGCCGGCCGTTAAAGGGACGTCTCCCCGATACAATGGCAGGTTCCCTGGTCCGTCTGCCGAGTCACGGTGTAGGGAAGTGGCGCATACATGCAGACGGCGGGGGAAAAAAGCCGCGGGTTCCTAATTCCGCTCGTTAATCACCTGTCTGCCCGGGCGTCCTCCGGAGGGAAAAGCAGGGGGCCCGTTCCCCCTCCGAGGTAATTACAGCACTTGAAGGCGTGCGCGCTCGCTCCGCAGCGAGCGCCCCTAAAGTAGCCACCTCATAATACAGAGCCAATCACTTGCATGGCCTCTGGAGGACCTTCCTTCCCCGTCCTCGATTCCTCTTTTTTCGCTGGACCGGTCCCCCAGCTTCATAGTCAGCAGACTTTCTTTTCTTTTTAGGCCCGCATCCATTTGGCGTCCGATGTGGGATAAATAAATTATAGCCTCTAAAATCAATGCCCGGTGTATGATGTTGTAGGCTGTAGGCTCAGTACTTGCCACCGTGCTAGGATCGTGCCAGCGGGACTCCATTGTGTTTCCTCGTGTTCGCTGCGCTGTAACTCTTCTTTTTTAAAATTTCTTTTATTGGTCTCATGAAAAAAAGTCCCCCTCAAGATTTTAAGAACATTCTTTTTTCAGAGTCATTGGGTTTGTTGTAATCACCAGGTGTTTATCCTCCCCCCTCACACACACCCTCGCCCAAATTCCGGGAGGCGTCGCTTATTCCTCCACAGCAGCACTCAAAGAAATCTAAAAATAAACAGTGGCGAGAGTGGCGTTTGCTTTAGAAGGCAAGAACAGCAGCGGTGCAGTCGCTCCGGCCTTAAACTGTTGTGTTTTACTCTGAAAGATTTATCAGTCTCTGTGGACAACGTGATGCTTTTTTTTTCACTCCCGAGTCGCTGCGGCAGTCTTGGAAGCTAGGTCTTCCAGGAGCCCCCCCCTCCCCGAAGCCGGACTTGCATTAAAATTTGTCGTTGTTGGAGCAGTTCACACAATGTTGCTCGGCTAACCTCCTGCCTTCTTTCTCTCTCTGTGTTGCCAGATGGAGATGATACCGGAACCCGATCCCGATGACGAGGGGACGAAAATAAGTGTAAGTTAAAAAAAATAAAAAAGGAGTGGCATATGAGTCTGTAGAAGGCAAGCAGGGGTGCGCCCCCCACCCCCCCGCGCTGCGAGCCGGCGGCATCTCCCCCTCGGGCAAATACAACAGCAGCTGATTTCTGTGAATAATACACCTTCAACCAGACAAAGGAGCTAATCAGCGAAATCAGTGGCAGCGTGTTATTACTGTCAAAGTGGTTCCCTTCCTGCACTCATGGCCCGGCATCCATTCCAACCCCCCCGTCCCCCCCGCCACTCTGAATGTGCCCAGTGCACGACGCAGCCTTCCAATCAGTGACCTCACCCGTGTGCGCAATAGAAAGTGACAGATCCAATGTTGAGTTAAATCGTAAATTCTGTCTCGTTACAAACTGGGTCATTGTTCCTCTGTGGCTCTTGTTCCTCCAGTAACGAAGCAGTTTTCGAACATTATTCGGGTCAGTGTTGTTTCAACCGCCGAAACAAACGCAACTCGAGAACGACGCTGGCGACCAGGCGGATCGAACGAATTCCAGAGCACTGCCAAACAAAAATCTTACCGAGTTAATTTGACTTCAAGTCAAAAACATTTGGAGAAACAGAGATAGTAAGGAAAGAGAAGCGCCTGAAAACTTCAAGGTGTGTTGCTTGAGTAAGTAATTGAAACAAAAGAAACTTCACTTTGAAAATTCCTTGAAAACCGACCGACACTGAGTAAGAAAAAAAAGCTTCCGCTTCCTCATGGCTGCCGAATAGGAATTCAACCACTGTGACTGTGAAATAATTGTGAGATAGTGCAGGTGAAGTATCCTCGATCCCTGCTGTTGCTTTTTTAGATTAATTATGAAAATAAACAAGTAAACAATCAATGGCCAATGCATGGACTTTTTGTTTAAATGAAGTGCAACCAGGAGCTTAACCCTTTTCTGCTCTCATTATCAGTCTGAAATAAAGAATACAGGAAGTGCAACCAACATTTGTTTAGGGTTAATTAGCAGTCGTTTTACCTGATACTTCGGCTGTTGCTTACAACATTAAACAAATATAGTAATAAAGTACACACAATCATCTATTGAAGTTAAATGAGCCGTGGTTGAACCTACTGTGACTCTCACGCACCCTGCCTGCTGGTCACCCTCTTCCACGGGTTTACCCTGTCCCGGTTTCGGTTTCGAGCTATTTTAGAGAAAAAAGATTATACTTATCTTCAAGAAAGGGACATCCCCTCAAAAAACATCTTTTATAAAAGGTCTTGACTCTTTAACAAGTAAGCAAAAAACTAAAAATGACAAAATGAGTTAGCACAAGTACACAGGTGCAAAATTGCAAAAACGCAAACGAACTCACTGGCTCCTCGCAGGGAGCTCCTTTTTATCCTGGTTTGGGACTAATGTACCTCCCCTTACAATCTAATGACACAATTGAAATTGTGAATTTTTGGTTAAAATCGCAGGGGGTTAATACCTATAAGGAAAGGTAACATGTCAGACATGTCCAGGCATGTTACCACATATGCGCCTATCAGTAACTTCCTCCACTCCTCTCCTATGAGTCATCAAATCTGCAGTTTGAAGTTAGATAGAACCAGTTCAAAATCAAAAAGGGGTTTTACTATTTCACAACTTAACCAACAATTCTGCAGTGACTCTACAGAATTCTTTTCAAAGTATCAGCTGAAAGCTTTGCTGAAACCCGATGTACATTTTTTCCAATCTGGAGAAAAATCGATTCTTTACCACTTCGAATGGTTTACTCGATAAACGGAAGGCGAACTTGCCAAGCACCAATGGGATTTATCTGGATCACAGGAATGTGTATCAATTCATAGTGGAATAGTTACATCCCCTACTTGGAGCCCATCTCAGCGCGCATTAGGTCATGTTAGCAGCGCAACTTGAAACTTGTGTGAAACAGCAAAGGACACAGAGGCACTGACAATACATACTGTTCAGTTTACTGTCCCGTCAAGCAACGTCTGCCAACTGCATGTTGGTTTTTACTTCGCTGTCTCAAGGACTAAAAGATGATGGATTGGTTTTATAAGTGAGGCGCAGTCACGACTTCTCAAAGGCCGACCAGATCAAAGAAACAAGTTATTTAAATGGTCCATAAAACAAAACCCAACCCTGGTGAAGAGGTGACCCCGCACTGAAAACTTCCAGACAGATTTATTAGACTGATCAGATAAAATATGAACGTTACAATGCATGCTGAACTATTTGACCACATTCTGCTTAAAGGTCACAAGAAAAACGTTTACTTTCAGGTCACTGGTAGTTTTTTCTGTGCTTTCACAGAAGCTTCAACAAAACTCACACTGTTGATGTTTTCTAATTCATGACTTGTTGACACGCAGTAACACAAAATTTCCTATATATCTGTGAATGATGAGGCCTTTATTGGATGATTAATCAAATTGGAATCTGAATCAAAGTGATTTTAAATTGCAGCCACAAACGTTTGATCTCCTTTTGGCACCAAAATGTTCTTTTGCATGAATTCCCTTTTTCCTTTCACTCTGATGTTTTTTTTTCCCCCCGTTACATGCGTTATACAGTGACCATTAGTGCCAATCGGGAGCCTGTCACGCAGAGCGTTCACTGTCAGCTCTTAGAGCAACATTCTGGCACTCACCAATCACTCCTTGATGGCTTGCTGACTTTCAAAACACAACGCTCGAGCACTCAAAGTACTATTTTTATGACGATTATTCAGTTGATTATTAGGGGGTGGGGGCGGGGGGGTTTCTAGCTTCCAGCTGTAAGAACAGAAGTTGTGGAGAGCGCTGTTAAGAGCCATTGTGAGTCTCTTTTTATTATCACTGAGCCCAGCACGAGACCCAGTTAGGAAGCAGTTTAGACTGCAGCAGGCGTTTGTTTCTACTCAGCTGTGTTTTTTTCGGTGTCGTTCCAACAAAGCTGACCCCCCTCCCAACCTTCTTGATGCCTTTTTACGAACGAGACATCGTCGCCTTTCAGTTCTGTTACAATGAATGTGGTTGAGTTGACTCCCCCATCCAGCAATCAGTGTCATGGCTCGTTGTTATGCGGCTGTTCTTTCTCTGACTGGCAGTTTTCTGCCCGGCGACGGGAACACACGAGACTCTTTGTGTCTCCAAAATTCTCCCAGGTGTCTCTTATCCAAAGAGCCCAAGGTTGTTAAGTTGTCGCATCGCAGTTGTGGAGCTGTAACTGATTGAATATGGGGATTTTTTGTTTTTTTCCTTTGTGTTTTTTTGTTGTTGTTGTTGTTCAGATGGAAATTAAAACCCAAAAAATAGCCCCAGGGCTAAAAATGATTGGAATTAAAATAAAGTGACTTCACAGCTTGCATTGGGGCAGTGCAGGGGACATCCATTCATCCGAGAAGGATAGGCGCCTTGGAGATGTTTTATCTCAGAAACAAGTCAATAAAATCCAAATTGATTTTTTTTACTCTAGCTAAAGAAAACTTTCAAAGTGGTACTGAATTGCTAAAAAAAAAAGTGACACTCATCTAAAATCAGCCCAGTCAGGTCCGTTCTCAGTCAACAGCTGTTGCAAATGTAAACTCAGAACGAATGATTCAATCCCAAGTTGTACATAGCATGATTTTTCTACATTGACTCGAAAGTCTCTAGAGTTTTGAGGTGAGAAAATGACAGTTCATCACCAGCATAAGGCTTGTGAAGAGCTGCATCGTGGTTGAGTTAGGGTGAGGCTTTATATATATCAAGTCATGGGTGGATCTTCTTCTTTGCAGAGCTCGCGTGTTCTCCCTTGTACACGTGAAGCTACTCGAGTTAAGTTCCTCAGTAGTAGCAGGGATTGGCCCGAACACCCTCACCATGAATGGATGCGATTCCCATCAAACTCATAAGCTTCTCTGTTGTTTCCCTGCATTCAGTGTTTGAGCCCAATAATGTCAAAATAGTGAAAGTCAATCGTTTGTGATTGACCAACCGTGCATGGATTCACAAATTCACAGTCCAGTGACCTTCAATTAATCTAAATCCTGACTGTAATTACTGGGGTGTACCGCCAGTTGCCAGAAGTGACTGTAACATCAGATCGGGGCTTGATCCTGAAGTAACGGCAGTTCAAATCAGGAGAGACAAAGTGTGTCAAATAAAAAAGTTTATTAGTCTCAATCGAGGAGGTCAATGTGACAGGACTTGGGGGCCACAACTTAGGCTACATGAGCCCCCTCCCCACTACGAGACAGAGGCTGAAAAGCATGAGAGAGCAAGGAAGGGATGGCGTAAGCGTGTCATCAGGCAAAAGCAGGAACTGCACGCAGACACAAGGCGTATTATTAAGAGAGTTCCAAGCTGAGCTAAAAATTAGTCTTGGATTTAAGTCCTATGAATAGGAAATACTGTAGATTTTGAGAATATGTAGTGTTAGGTTTGTTCATAATTTTGGGGTGGCGGTGGTAGGTGGGCTTTGCTTGGATCCTTTGGGGAGGATGTATGAACATGATCGATGAGAGAGAAAACAGTTTGTTTCAGAGTCTAAGAGCATTAATTTGAGACTTCTGGAGACTGACTGAGTAAAAGATGCACCACTTGAGCATCAACTGGCGTTTAATGATAAAAAAACCCCTAAAAACTAAAGTTTAATAGAGAAACTAAAGAAGCCCTATTATGCTATTTCGACTTTTTTCAGCTATTCACAGTGTAAAAGTGTTGAAAGTTCATTCAGACAAGTGAGCAGCGCCCCCTCTTTTCACATAAACTCATGTTTGAGATATCTAGCGTGCCTCTCCATTCAGTTTCTATGGTGGTAGAAACGGGGGGGGGGGGCTCAGTGATTGGACAACTTTTCTACGCTGGGCGTATGGGCGCGCTCCCGACAACTGCTACCAGCAGTTAACCAATCAGAGGCGTCCTGCATCTTGTAGGGGTGGGGCTTAATGCGGAAGAGCCTCATTCTGCTTGTCTCTAAAGGGGGGGTCTATTAGGGCTGAAGGAGACGATCGAGATATAATGAAATCCGATGTTTGAGAAAAAGAGCTTGATGAATTTCTGTCATTGTGGACTTGCAGATGAAGACAAAGACATCCAAAATGTGTAAAATAGGGCCACTTTAAGGAGACAAATGTGACAAGGGTTTGCGAACCATCTACAGATAATCGAAAAAAAAAAAAAACCAAACTGTACAAATAAGTGAAATGTAAATGTTGACTTTTCTTTTTGAGTTTTTTCATGAGTGGAAAAATCTTAAATGGAGCCTGATGAGTGTATTGTTACTGAATATGTTTTGTGACTCTCCATTATTGTAAAGGTTGAAGTAACACAATTATGAGTAGATGTGGGGGAAGAAAAGATGAAAAATGTGTCTCCCATCAAACCCTCTTCTGTATTGCTCCCTATTAGGTTCTCAATTGTTTTCTGGGTGTCCCAGGCCATTGCAGGCAATGTTGCAAATCAATGGCCAGGATGACTATGTGGTAAGATTAGATTTTACAAGATTGCTGTGTCATCATGATTGAGCGTCCTAATTTGAGGAATGACAAAAACATACATTCCGTCCAGTCACTTTATCTATAATGAGGTTTTTTTCTTCTTCTTCAGTTGACTTTCCAGAAAATTAACTTTTATCATAAAATTGCTTTATAAAATTACATGTACTGTTATGGGGGGGTTGGGGGTGGGTTATGAGCCCATTCAAGGACAGTATGAGAGTCTGTGCTCAGGCCAGTAAGCAGAAGATATTGGCTCCAGTGCCACCAGTTTTAATAGGATCGCCTGAGGGGGGCTTCCAGTGGAGTGGAAGGGATGAGTCCAGCCACTCTAGAGCGCGGGAGCGTCCAAAAAGCCGCATGATTTTCGGCTCATGCGGCGTGCTCGGAAGACGAAGTGACGGGGTGATTCATGAGATCTCGTGGTGCTTTATCGTGCCGCCTGCTTGTTGTGACACCACGGTCTCCTTTAATTACTCCAACAGACAGTGAAAGTCCAGGGCAACGACATCTCGCACAAGCTGCAGATCTCCAGAGTCAGCAAGAGCGACGAGGGACTGTACGAGTGCCGCGTGACACGGGCTAACTACGGGGAGATAGTGGAGTACAAAGCCCAGGCCTGGCTGAGGGTCAACGCCACGGCCCGGCCCCGGCGACCACCGCCGCCTGCTCCCAAGAAGAGCTCCCCGCTGCACCTGACGGACAAGAAGCCCAGGAAATCCAACTCGCTGGGCCAGGACAACATGAGCTCAGACCAGAGGGTTGCCTCCACCTCCACCTCTCACACATCCTCCAACACAGCTAAACACAACACCGGCTCAGGTAAGTGCCCTTGGGGAAGGTTTACGTAACGGGAACACAAAAATAACTCTGAAGCCAGACTTTTTGTAGCCGGCACAAATATGGGTTGTTGTATTTTTTCTTTTTTTAATCCCTTTTGATGCATTTGTGAGTCATCACACTTTGGTGCTTAAAAGGGCTTCTTTGGAGTCAGGAAAAAGACACAACGATAGACTTCAGCACAGTGTTACACAAAGACTCTGCACAAGCTGGTGCACCAGAAGTCCAACAAGAAGTCCAATTAGAAAGAAACTCTGTTGCGAGGCCTGTTATTGGTCATGGCTGGCTTGAAATGGGAAAGAACAAAAGTGAACCTGAACGCAACACAACTTGCAATCATGGGCGTGGGGACACAGTTTAAAGTAGACATGGTTCGGGACCCCCTTGAACAATGGGGGCTTTGTTTGCTTTGAGGTTGTCCTCATTAGACACCTGACACTTTCTCAACTCAAACGCTGACTTGGGGAAAAAAATGCTCATTGCTTTTATTTTGAAGGCTTTTTGGTAAAGTGGTTGAAATCACTCTTAAATCAATGTCTTTGGGATTGAACCTTGACACTCGCACTACTTGCCAGAACTCCATGTTTTGTTGCTGTTGTCTTTCGGGTTTGACAGTCCCTATGGACAGACACCTGTCATTTCAGTGGATTCAGGTTGTAGGATAGGTTATGTGGTATTAGCAACAGCTGACCAAGCTGTCACCTGACTGATCACACACCAAAAAAGGATGTCAGTGGTCCACTCTGAACGCGAACCAGGATCGTGGCAGCATGAGGGTCTACTGATTGACGGGGTTTAGCTGCCAGCACTTTCTGTGGCAGGGCAGAAATACAGAGTTGACACGGAGGATAAAGCATTGAAGCCCAACCAGGAGGTTGACCACGGAAACCAGGCATCTCAGGGGGCCTAGAGGCTTTGCCTATAAAATGATTGCAAGGCTTTTTCTCAAATCTAGAACAGGAAAGACAAAAGGTTTGCAGCTGAGTGAGTCTTTGATCCTTGAACTCACTGCTCCGTTTTTCAAAAATCATCACAACTTTGCACCTACTCAATCTGGACCCACATGAATGAATCTTTCTGTATGATTTTTTCCCTTCGTTTCCAAGTGAGTGTTGGAGAGCTAAGCAGCATAACTCTTGGTGGAACATATCACTAAACTTAGCATTTCAACACAGAAACCCACACAGAGTTTATTTTTGGCTGATTTGGAACCTGAGACATGATCATTCGTTGTTGAATGCACAAACTCTGAAGCAAAGAGCCTCTAGAAACGAAATTTGTGAGAGCCTTGAACAATTGGTTCATAGTTATGAGCTTTTTTTTCATCTTGCGAGGGTTTTTTTTTGCAAAACTAGAATAATCTTTTTTGGGTCCGGTCCATGTTGCCTTCTCATTTCTCTAAGAGGGACACCAGCAATTTTAGGTTTCCAAACAACCGCCTCAAACTCAGCTCTTAATGAGGACTAACGGTGAAACAAGAGGGAACCAAAAAGGACTCACACCCGCTCTCTGGGCCAATTCCCTTTAACTCATCCATAAATTAGGTTAATAAAAACAAGTCTTGATTGCTGTTTTGAGATTTCGTCCCTAAGCCTAATCATTGTTCAGTTACTGGTTGTTACCCTTAACCACACATAGTGGGAACCGTGGGTCAGTCTAGGGGTTGTTTAATGGCCTGCCTATTGGCCACAGTGGTGTTCGTTCAGTGGAGACAACAAAGTGGCCTCGCTCGTTCCATTTAAAGGCTTGGGGACTCAAATCTGCAATCACTTACAATTTTACTTCTCTCTCTTCAATAACAGCAATGGCCATCCATTTAAATATAAGCTTGTATAAATAGAGAACCCCTTTTTTGGGGGGCAATGGTGGACAAAAGGCAGTATTCTTATAAAAGTGGCAAACAATTAAATACAAGTTCAGATGACTACGGCCAGGCGAGCAACATTTCCACCCAGCAGAGGCTCACAGTAAGTGCAAAACACATAATTGCTCCACCACATGGGTGTGAATGGGGCAGCAGGGCCCCCCTTAATCAGATTGCCTTCATGCCTCTATGTCAGCGATCCCCATATCATATCTTCCATAATCTCCACCAGCCATATACAGGAACCAATCATTAGAATAATCACAATAATAGCAAGCTGATTAGCAGTTAATGGAGGCGGCGGGTTTGCGAGCTCCCTTGCAGCTGAGGCTCATGCTGCCGGTCACCTCGTTTGGTGGGAGCAATGTTGTTTGTGCTGGTCGACTCTCCGCAAAGTTTCGCGATGGTTTCGTTTGTTTCAAGCAGTAGTAGTTCTCTGGGGGGCAGGACCCCCCCCCCCCCCCTCTGGTTGCTTCTTAAAAAATCACCTTATTACACAGCATCGGAAACTTGCAGCCTCTGCATCTCAACTCAGCCGCAGCCATCGCATATTCTCACACGGACTGACTGCAACGCCAGGTTAATTGTTCGCGCTCTCCTGAATGCCCCAGTGGGGAGCCTGTGGGTTTTTTTTTTGCACCTCGCTGGCCCACAGTTGTGCCAGAAAGTCTTTATTTCCACATTTGATGATGAGAATACATTTCAAGAAGGCGAGACACGCACGAACATGCCGTACTCGGTTGAAGCGATCACTTCTGCGCTCTAAAGGAAGGAGACTTGAGTTTCTCAGGCAGGTAACCCCACCCTTCCTGTCTCTACTACTTCCCAATTTTTCCGACAGCCCAGTCTGTAATTACACCGAGCGATTGTGGGGGAATATAAATGCTACTTTTGTCCTTCATGAGGCACGGCGAGGTTGAACCCCCCTTTTTCCCCAACGACGCGCGCTGTGCCATGCTCGCCCCAGCTGTCCGCGTGGACGTGCAAATCAGGCTAATGGAGAGTAATGACGCCGGGGTCAGCCGCGCTCCCGCCGGAGCATTTGGACGAATGCAATTGAAAACCAGGGGAAAAAACCAACACGCATCGAGGCTCTTGGGCTGACATCGTCACAGTTGTCTGTGACTTTTTGAGTGAGCGACGGAACCCTCAATATTTGTCTCACAAAGCATCTGGTGGTTATTGTTTTTTCACCTAGTATTTGCACACAAGCACGAGGGAAGTTCTGCCCACTTTGGTGGAACTACACCTGCACAGGTAAAACCTATCAAATTCAGTGGCAGCTGTCAAGTCAGTTGGTGGATCAGTTGGTCCTTCAGTTCAGACACTGGCAGTCCGGTTGCGCTTCTCAACACTGTAAACTAGCCATGTGGGAACGATGTAAAAGGAACTGACACAATATTGCGTTGAACCCAAATGTTTGTTAAATCTCAGAAAACTACTCGACTGAATTA
>JASSRZ010000002.1:583574-610105 GCA_032164315.1 Malacoctenus gilli
TGTGTGTGTGTGTGTGTGTGTGTGTGTGTGTGTGTGTGTGTGTGTGTGTGTGTGTGTGTGTGCGTGTGTGTGTGAGTACTCCACCCCCTGCTTTCGCTTCGTCTCAAAATCAAAGCTTAGCTTTGCATTTATGCTGAGACATTAAAATCAAACACACACACACACACACACGCACAATGCTGCGCTACATTGAAATCCATGCCATCTGTCAGCTGCTTATCATCCTATCGATCAGAGGGATCTACGGCGTACCCCCGGACAGGTTGGCTTTTCCACACATGAGGACCTTCATTACCAGGAAAGGATTATATGGGAGGAAAGCTGAGAACTGAAGCCCCCCCTTCAAGCGCTTCAAGACTGCACGCAGGCACAAGAGTGTGCACAGGAGATATCGATCTAATCTTATATACCCCACACATGCATTTCCATAGGTTAATGTGAGTTGAGCTGCCTGATGATACAAGTCGAGCTGCGTGACAAAAAAGAACACAAGCGAGTGCGTAAAACTCCCAGTGTGCTTTCTGACGTCTGTGAAAGAAGCCTATTCCTTACACTTTTTTGTGTGAAATTCTGAAAACTGACAAGTGACCACCCACTTAGGCAGTCGATGCCACTAATTCTGCTGCAGGCTGGAGTTTCCACGTGACAGCTGAATTGCAATAGCAATTCAACTGCAAGTGTTTGGATGGAACCCATAAAATCACAGATAATTAAACAACTATTTACTTTTATATAGATCGTATAAAAAGACAAAAAAAATCTGACCTGAGAAAATGTAAATAAATGGTTGACCTGCTGTCTGCAGATTGGCTGATGGGAGAAAAAAAAAACGAAAATTGCTGCATTTTTTACATGGAGCAGACAAGGACACAAAAATAGATGGTAGAGTGAAGTGGAATTCCCCCTTTAAAGCGTAAACACTGGTGAGGTTTGAACACGTTTGGCTGCCGTGCATCACGATTTGCAAAATTGTTAGCAAAGTATTAAATATTGCATGCTTGCCTTCAGTGGTCCTCATGCACATGAAAAGGCTCAAGTCACATTGTGTTGTGGAGGCGAAAAACTTGAATAAAAGTAGTAGTATTGATTAGCTTTCAAATGACGAAGTATTACAAAAATTGGTCCAACCCAAAGGAAGAAGCCTCAGTCAATCAAAACATCTCAAGAACCGCCGTTTTTGGCTGACCAAACGGTTTCATTTTGCATTCGTGGAGTTTTGTTTTGTCTTATTTTCTGTATTTGTTCTAAGTTTGTTTGTTTTTGGAGAGAAATCAAATGCAAAAGGTGACTTTTAAAATACCATAAGAGATTTGAAATGTTATTTGTTGTGCTGTTATTGCAGTTGTGGCTTCCAGTTCTTGTAAACGCTCCAGTGTGAGTTGCGAAAGGTTGACATGCTGTCAATCACTGCATGACCGAAGTGACTGTTGAAGACGGAAGAGAGCTGGCTCTGATTGGTTTAGGAAAGTCAGCTGGTTTTTAACTTTGCTGGTTTTAAAATGCCAGCTGGGTTGTTGGTGTTCTGTGTGCAGCAGTAGATTGGGTTATGGATGGTATTCCTAAGCGTACTAATCTGTGAATTACATAAACGTTTGATGAAAGGTGGTGGGCAAAGTCGGTAGGCAAGAAGGTATTTGCACCCCAAACTTCCTGTTTCTTTTAATCTTGAGCTTTTGGCACCAACAAAATGTTGGGAAAGCGTTTATCTTGGACATTGAGACTGATCATTCGACCAAGCTGAGCCTCATCCAGAGCGAGCTGCACCCTTGCACGGTCTTTGGGATCCCCACCGCGAACCCAGGTGTGCATAAAGATACGACAGAAAACAAAATCAGTTGTCAGAGCACTTCAAAGTACTTGAACCACAACAAAATGTGTTAAGTATCGTACAATTGCGCCACTGGGACTTTAATTTACTTTATTCAGGGGGGCCGAGGTACTTGAGGGAGTCACAGCCTGATTTGAATGTTTCCAGCCTGAAGCCTCCGAGAAACGGATGGCACGAACATGTTTGTCAAAACAACATTCAAGAATGAAAAAAAAAGAAAAAACTGGTGATGAATAATAGATTTAATCAAACCGAAGCCCTTGCTCGTACTTTGGAATCTAAAATTCATGAAAATGTGACGTTTCTCTTGGTTTACCTTATGGGATTTGGGGACTACTTTTTAAACACCAAAGGGCGTGTTCGCTATGCACTTTGTCGGTACAAGCTGCTGGTCATTCCCTGTGGGAAGGCTTAATATTAGGCCCCTGTGAAGGCCACAGATTGACATGACAGTAGAACAGCCCTAACTACTCGCAGACCTCATGGCAAGAATTGCATATTTAGCTGTCAAGAACCAATATAAAGCAGCGTTTTTACTCTTTCCGACCGATACTTGGTGTCTCAACACCTGACGAAGAAAGTTGTCGCCCCCTTGAGGTGCTGGTTTGCGACTGTTGACTTGTGCTGTGACTGTTCCCTCTTTATATGCACCGTCAGCTGTCACTTTGGGTGGCCATGTTTGCTTTACCAAACAAGAGGCAATCTTCCTCGCGCTGCCTCAGTGGCTCCCGCTGCGAATGTGCGCGCCGGACCTCTCTAAAATATGCTGGTGATTCCTCAAGACTGACCTTGATCAGGTGCAATCTCGCCCCGGGTCAACACGCCGCCTTCAATTAATCTGGGACTCTTCTTCGAAGGGGTTATTTTCCTCCCCGCTTTGTTCTCTGGTGATTGCAGCTGCTCCGTTCTTAAAGAGAGAAATTAACTTCTGCCAGCGACATGAAGAAGATGACAACGGCACTTAGCGAACAGCCAATCAAACGGCAGCGGGGCAACAGGCACCCAGCCATCGAATTTGTGCCACCCGCTCGCTCGCTGCCAAAACGGGAACGCGTATTGTTGTGTTCCCACACTCGGAGCCAAGAGGAATTAAAACACCCAACGAGCGATACATAATGGAAGGCGAGCGAAGATTAGAAATCCGGAATGGAAATATTATACATTAGATTACCAACGTTGACTAAATCGCTTCTCTTTAGCTGCCAGGAGATGAGATCTGTAACGTATTTGTCCCAAATGACCAATGATGGAGACAGAACGATGGGCAGAAAACCTGCCTCTGCAGTGTTCACTTTACATTCAGGGAAAAAGGTGTTGTCACTACAGAAAGAATCCACTAAGTGCCAGCAAACCAGAACCTGGAACTACAGTGAAACCCTTGCTATCGCGTGGTTCACCTTTCGCGGCTTCACTAAAGGCTACGCAGCTGTAGGGCCCCACCATGGAACACAGTAGTTTGTAATTACTGTAAACAACAACGATGACTACTTCCTGGATTTCGCCTATTGGTGGTTCTTTTCGGAACGGAAGCTCTGCGATAAACGAGGGTTCAACTGTATGACATCATTATGTATTCCTGGAAGTAACCGTCCTCTTATCGAGAAGGTTTGTCATTTGTTACTGTAGGTCCTCTTTTAAATAGGTGTGCAATTCTACCTTAAAACATCAGGTTCCCTGATACAATGGTCTGCCAAATGCGAATGTAATGAAGTAGATCAACTCCTTCCCAGTCTGAGATCATTACCTCGCTACAAACTTTCTCTTGACTCAACTGACAATGACTGATCGTTGCCCGGACTCATGGAGTTGCAGGAAAGGATTCAAAGATCTTGGTGCAGTCACCTTCCACCTGTTTACACTGGGCTATCACATCACGGCTCAGCTAAAAAAAAAAGGGTAGGGGTGGGACAAGGTAAGCCATGACAACAATAAAACCCGGTGTCATTTGATCTGGCAGACACAATTGGCCCATTTTGTGTTGAGAGCCACATTGGCACCGTCTGAGCATCAGGTCATTCGTCTCCCTTTATCAAAAGAGATGCATCAAAGAGGAAGGGGAAGGAAGAGGTCTTAAAACGCCCGTTGAAACCTTTGGACCCGCAATTGTGTTCATCACAAAAGTGAATAATTGCGGATGATGGCCTCATAAAAAAAGAAAAAAGTGTGACTTTTGCTTGGAAAAGAAGAGAAAAATAAAAGAATTTGAGGAATCTGGGCGTAAAAGCTGCATCCACACACACACACACACACACCTGTTCACTTTTATACGCTAATAATTCCCACCCAAAGCACGCTGCCTTCCTTCCCTCCCTCCCTCCCTGTTTCTGTCGCCGGGGCCTGTCAAGCCCGGGGACCGGAGCATATCCATCGCGCGCTTTTGTTTTGGCGCGATCCGTCTGAGGTAATAGTAGCATGTGTTCTGCCATTTCTGCCCAGCGCACATCTGTCTGTTCGGGAGGGGGGGCACTGACATGATGTATGGAGCTGTTTGCCGAGGCTGAGCGAAGAAGAATGGAGCCCCCCACCCCCACCCCACCGTAACGCTTAGCGTCCCGTCGCCAGACACGGCTCCGCCATTACACCTCCCCAAAGTATCGGGCACGCCCTCGCCTGAGTAATTTTGCCATCTGTTGACAATGTTTACACGGCGGGTGATTTGTCATCACAAACAGCGGGGGCAAAAAAATTAACAAGCTTATTTATGATCCGGTCGGCGTCTGCGACGGAAGCGCCGCTGGTCCTGTCAAACAGTCCGTGTGTCGTTTGTTTTTTAGGGGGGTCTCGTATGGGGCTGGACTGACACTGTAAGAAAGGCTGTGGACCCCCCTTTATTAGATGCCAAATATGATCAGAAACGCACAAATTTAGCAATCTACAGGTTTCTTTCTAGGTGGAAAAGGGGCATTTTTCAACTTTAATAGTTTCCTCTGCTTTGCGATGTGCAATTCAGGCCATGACCTCTGTTGGAATTCTGTTCACCTCAAAGCAAAATGTCTCCCTAATTATATCCTCTTGGTATGAACGTTCTCTTCCAGTCTCTGACCTCCCAAAATCTCACTGTCACACCAACGTACAAGGAGCCCTCCAAAATTAAAGCAATCAACCCTTTTTTCAGGCCAGCTACGAATTATACAAACAGATTTCCTTTATTTTGTTTTTTCTCAAACATGTAATTGGAAAGTTTTCCAAGACTCCCGTTGGAATCTCTGACAACCACTCAAGGGGGATCCTGGACCCAGTGTTGGAGAACTGCTGCTGTATATTGAATAAAAAGTACATTTCCACAAAACACACACACACACACACACACACACACACAAGGGTATCAATATGGGGTGTATTAGTCTAAAGAATTGAGATGGACTTTTCAGTCAGCAGAGGCTCAGCAGCACCCCTGGATTAAAGTCCCGGGGAGCGCAACGCTATTTGCACTATCCTGCTCGGATGTAGCCGAGAAAAGGTCAAACAACAAATTGAAATCTTGGCCCAATATTAGATGTAGAATGAGAGCTGAAGAGTGGAATGACAATGAAATTTAAAAAAAAAAAGAGAAAAAAATACACCAAGGCAGAAAAATGGTGAAATGGGGGAGGAGAAAAAAAAAAAGAAATCATGCACAGTGTGTCTCGATGGGCATTTGAAAATCCTTGCAGCGTTAGGAGAGAGAGAAAAAAAATTAAGTGTCTTCTAAGTCATGGGATCGCTTTCGCATGGTGCGTTCCTGTAGGGTAAAGAATCTCATTTTGTATGTATAACTTTGAAAAGGTCACGGGAAGACCAGACAGGCATGAGAGGACTTGCGAAACTGTCGGGAGACGCGAGGGGGTCTGAGGAGAAGATCAGAACGAGAGGAGGCGAAGCGTTGCTGTTCCGATGCTCTGATATTCTCTTAACACCTAAATCGCCCGGAGACACTGTTATATTTTGCGTGTCTCGGTGTGCGCTCGCCGGGTTCGCTTGTATGCACGTGCGGCACCCCCCTTCGTCTGTCACGGACGAGAAAGGAGAAGCACAATGGGGCTTCCGAGTTGAAAGAGCAAAACATACTGATTTTGCTTTTATGGTTCGAAAAACAGGCAGCAATCTTCCCGGCCTGGTTTATTTCACATTTGGATTATTGGGCTATTTGTGGGTCAGGGAGGAATGCGCCTCAGCACGTCTGTCAAAATTAAAAGTCACATTCAAATCTCATCACTTTTGTGTTGCTTTGCTCCATTTCATGGCATTGAAAAAACACATTTTGTCAGCTCTCTCTAAATGTCCCATATACTTGCTTTGAGGGTTTGCCAGTCGATAATGGTATCAGCTTCCAATGGATTTTTTTAGAGCCTTCTTGGCCGTAGTTAAAGCAGGATTTTTTTTTCTTTTTTGGTGCTAAAAGTGTGAGACTGTAAACTGTAGGAAGCAGCTCACAGGGAAATGGAAAAAAAAGCTTCAGGTAAACTAATACCACAGTAGTACAAGTAGTAGTACAAGTTAGGCCAGTTTCAGTTTGCCCACATTGTGACGTGGTGCCATCGCGAAGAAAAAATGACCAAAACCAAGCAGCTTCGAATCAAGGTGTCCAATTGAAAACACACTCATCATGCATTTTCCAAAGGATGTGGATTTTCAATCATTAATCACACCCTTTAAGATGTTTTGGATGTTTGGTACATCAAGACCACTTCTCCAATGACTGGCATTGGGGTCCTGAAGTCAATCCCAGTTTATATGGCGGCGAGCGCAGGAACCTGAAATCGGCTGCCTTTCGCCATCATGCAGTTACTGCTTCTGGAAGACAATTGAATAGCTACACACCTCTGCGATGCTAATGCTAACTTTGATGCCGGCTAATCCATTCCCATGCGTTTATGTTTTTCACTGAAACAGCAAATCTACTGCACCCATTGCTCGAGTCGATGTGAGAAACTATCTGAACTCATGCTGTGTAGCCAAATAATACTCTGAACTACTTTTAACTCCCTTACACGCATCGTTCCACAGAACCTGATTACAACCAACAGGAGTGATCAGGAATGGACACTGCCAATCAGGCAATCATTCATTCGTTTTTTTTCTTGAAAGAAATCCATACATACACTAAAAAGTTCTTGATACACAAACTAAACAACATGTTGACGTTGCCTATCGAATGTTCCCTGCTGTGTCATGCGGCTAATTGGTCGTCACGGCGAAGGTTACGTTGGAACAAAAGGGCCCTTTCGCTTGGACTGTATGACACCATTAGCATGTCGAAGTACAACGAGCATCACAATACTGTATAGCTGTGAGAATCCATGCTCCTCTGATTGCACAGGCATTGATTTTTCACGCTTTGGCGGCCAGAATGAGTTTTCTGGCACAGCGAGCTTAGAGGAATTAGTAACAGTTTGAGTGTCATCTGGTCCGTGATGCAAAACAACAAACAACAGTCTCATCTGGAACACTCCTCAAAGGGGAAGGTACGGGTAGAAGGGGGGCAACGAGAGATGGAGGGTCAGCGTGCTCAACAAATTGCCGCCGTCTTCCCAAAGCGTCGGGCGGCGTGGCGGGGGAGGTCCGGTTGTTTGTTTTTGGCTTTGTGATAAAGTGGGGCCTCGGCGTTATCTGGGCCCTGACTAATATGCAAGTTTTGCAGTCCACGCGCCAACTACAACGGGGGGGGGGGGACTGGATGTTACCCCCCCCATCGCAGGGATTTGGCCAAGCTTGTCGTTACAGCTGTAAAATGTATTTCTGTCACATCGCGGATATCTGCCGGCAGATAAACCCGAGCAAATAGGAGTCAGCTTGATGAGAGCAAAAGCACATCTGCCAGCGAGGTTCTGCCTTTCATAAATTGGAATCTCACTGAAAAGATAAGTCGTTCTCTTTTTTTTTCTCGGAGCTGGGATAAGCTGTGGAGTGGGCTTTCATCAGTCTTTTTTTTCCTGCTTCCTTCTGAAAAAAAAAAAAAAATCCCCTCCCGCTCTCTCCAAAGAGAGCAGGAACCGGGCCTGCAACAGCCCCCCCCCCCCTCCTCCGCCGAAGTTTGTCACAAGGACCGCAGGGAGTGTCACAGCAGCGAGATACTGCTGGCAAGAGCGAACGGCTTCCGCAGGGGGAGAGCGAACGTTGCGAATCCATGACAGCTGAGGAGGTTTAATGACTACGAGGGACAGCGGTCCGTCGCCGTGGCGAGACGCGGCACATCTACAAAGGAGATTTCCTCCTGACGGCACTGCTTGAAGCCCCTCCCCCTTGTCTACGTGCGGATATGATTTGTTATGAAACATGGGTTGAACATGCATCATGTACAAATTCAGCCATCAGTCATGACTCAATGAAACAACGTTTTGTGGCAAAGTTTGTTTAGAGTCAGCAGACTGAATAAACCACAAGTGTCAACAATCCAACAATCCTTTGCTTGCCTGTAGTTTGAGATATGACCACAACTCTTGCTCCAGATCCCCTTTCGCTTCAGCCGCCTTCATGGCTAACAGTCACTTAAACTCCTGTTAGACCAATGGGTGACAATTCATTATCAATCTTGGCCTGGGAATGCCTTCCTCACCACCACCAGACAATGGGATAAAACTGGGAGAAATGAATGGATGAGAGAGATCTCACTTTGTCAGTTTGAAACCCTGACCCTTGTGGTTTCCGCCTCGGCTCCGAATTTTGTGTCAGTCACCCCCCCCATCTGCATTTTCCGCTTTTCCCTGTGCCCTTATCTTGATTTTTCGCTTTTTTTGGTGTCCTATCTCATATTATGGAATTTAGCATGACCGCCTATCCTGGAATTCAGCCTTGAGTTGTATTTATGCTCATCTGGTGTGTCTGATTTTTCCAGCAAGGAGCCTTCTGTAATGACTGAAAAAAAAGCCTTTCTTGCATTCATTCAGGTCCTATTATTTTTGACAAGTGTGACATTCTGTGTATTTTTTTCTTTACTGAAGATGGGCACGCTTGATGGAAAAAATCTTTGGTAACCCCTGTCAGATAGATAGATATTTCCCATTGCAGCCAGTTTAGCTGTTTCTATCTGAACACCACAAGCGCCAAATAAAAGCTCTCGTCTTATTCTGTGCGCCTCTGGGGGGTTCAAGCACAAGGGATTGACAAGCATCTCCTGGAAGTTTGCATTCTCCAAGTGCTTCTTTCACATCAATCCATTTTTGAGTGCTTATGCTTTCTTTTCACCCAGTACAAAGAAAAACCAAGCGAGGGTCTCAGGTGATTAATGTCACGCGATATCGGTGCCCCTACGTGAGGTCGCAAGCCCCCAAAGGTCATGTGAAATGATACACGACCGACTTTGGCATCCCTGCGCGGCACCCTGGGAACGTTGATGATTCATCGATTTGCTGCCACAGCACAACTTCAGGCTCAGCAGCATCAGCATCGCATCACATCCAAACCACGCCAGGATATTTCAAACCTTTTTTTTCCCCCGAAACTTATTTCAGTGCAAGTGCTTTCGAGCCACTTTCTTTCTGCAGCGACACAAAGTGAAAAAGGGGAAAGTGGGGTAAACTATCGAGCACTGTTCACAACTGCTCGCTTGGATTTGTAGAATGCCATAGTTATTCTATGTATGCGCAAAATCTCATCAAGTTTGAGCGAGCCAATGGCCCCTCCTCCATTCTCTCCATGTGTTCCTTCAAAGCACACACGAGATAGCACAAAGCGAAGCCGAACACACTGAATGCTCACACAAAAGGGGCAACTATTCAGGTTGTGTACACTACCGACCGTGGGCTCTCCCGAGGTCGCTCACAAGCCAGAGTGTAGAAAGTGGCGTAGTGATGTCTAAATGCACACGTGCGCATGTGAGTGTGTGGTTAGGAAAGGGAGAAAGAGAGAAGTGTGTACGCTCCAGAGTGGCTTGAGGAAAGGCTCATGGGTGGCGCAATATTGCGGACAAACACTCGACACACAGCGAGGCACAAGTCACGCTACGCTAATCGTCTCCACCCAGACAAGCTCTGATACTTGGTGTTGCTCGTCGCGACTCGTGTGCTTCCCATTGTTGCTGATCCGTCAATCGGGGGGGGGGAACGTGCGGGGCGGCTGCAGCGTCCTGATATTGGGCTGTCCTCGATGGGGCAGCGAGGGCCAAGCGGAGTTCACTCGAAGGAAGAAGCGGACTCTCGACGGGCTCGTCTACCTCCGTGTCTCCAGATGGGGAGGATGAGCTTGGTTGTTCAGCTTCCTCCAAAAATTCCAAAAGAAAGTGTCCGGCGAACATTTCATCCAGCGAATGGACTTTCCCTCGGTAAAGCTGTGTCTCGGCCAATGAGGGACGTGAGTTTGAATTTGAAAATCAAACACACCCTCGGGGTCCTGTAACGGACAGGACGCAGTTTGAGCAGGCCGTGATCGTTCTTTAGGTTTGCTGGTTCACGTGAATTGGTCTTTGTTTGAGACATGGCCGGGATCCCAACACCCAACAGAAGAAATGTTTCTGCTGTTACTTCAGAAATAGTCTGTTTCAGTGTTATGGCTGTGGCTCAGGACTTTGTGCGTAGATCGTACTTATTTTTCATAATGATCAGGATAACTGAGGTGCCCCGGCAATGGCAATAGGCTTGGAGTTTTATGTTTACATTTTTTAAGTAGATTTTCATTAAATACGTTATTTAACTGTTACTGTTTACGAGTGCTGATTTTAATAGTGTTTGCACAACAAATGTTTCTGGGTTTTGTTCATGTGGGTGAATATTCCAATAAAGGTGCACTATACACTACTTTTGGATTCATTATTGGATTTTGTGTATACAATGCGGTTAATTACGATTACTCAGGGAAATCGCTGCCTCTCCTGATGGATTTATGGTCCTTAGAGAGGTTATTTCCTGAGCCATTTTTTGACTCTCTCTCTCTCTCTCTGTGTCTCTGTCTCTCTCCAGTAAATCAACATCTCAGTAAGATCAGAAGGCAAACATAAACAGCACACAAATACACATGCCTGGGATTTTATTGTTGCAATCACTGTGAGGCTCAGGAGGTGAGCAAAAAAAAAAAAAACAACTTTTTTTTTTCTTTAAAAAAACAGGCATAAATTGCGACTGTCCTCTTCGCTGATTACTGTTTCTTTTGGGGGCTTTCATACCTTTTCATACTTGCAGCACTAACTGGTGCAGGCAGAGTATGACAGAGTGCATTTGCATCACGTCATTGGTTTTTTTTTATGCCATGCAACCTGATAAATACACAGGATGGATGCATTTGACGCACGTAAGAAATTTGTCACAAGTCCCACACTTTAATAAATGGGCTGTTGTTCCTACTGAAAAGGGGCAAAATAAAAAATCAAGCTGCAGTTTTCAATCAAAATAATACCAAAAATTTGAGAACAAGCAAATAAAAATAAAGTAGGGTTCAATGTGCACCATGACAACCAGCCCTCTCTAATCTCAAGCCCATGTTAAAAAGACAAAACGAAAAAAACGGGAAACTTTATTGGTATAGGTTGCAACAAAAGACACTTGGACACAAGGTGACTGGATTCACCAATAAGAAAAAGTTCAGCAAAAGGTCAACCGAGCCATTGGCCACCAGGACAACCTCTTCACTATTGTGAAGAAGTGGACGCTTGGGGGCTACAGACACCGACGGATCGACTGCCGTGCTCCGACGGGTCTCCCAATGAAATGTGATAAAGACAGAGGGCTCCAGCTTGTGCCGGCTGCTAGTTCGACGCTGCACCGCCGTAACCGAGTAAACTCTCTGTTTAGTTTTGTTTTTTTTATGTGCGGAAGTCGGCCACTGAATCGCTTCGGCCTAACTACGATTGCATCACCCGCCTCGCGAAGGTAATTCTGACAGGAAAAGTGCTTTAAAACTTAAAAAAAAAAAAAAAAAAGAAACGCTCCGATCTCATTAGGAGCTAGAGACGTGTGAAAATCTGAGATCAAGGTCAAAAGTGATATTAAAAAGACTCATTAATTACAGAAGTGTCTGCCGCGTGCTATTTTATTCATCAAAGAGCGGGGTTTGGAGCCGGTTTGATCACGCAACCAGCACTGATGTCGGCGCCGGCACCTGCAATCATTGCACATACGTGGGATCACTCCGAAGCGAGTGGCACTTCCCTCTCATGTGGAAGACGAGCGGGTTCCTCCTTCATGAAAATTTCACTGGAGTTTGATGGGAGGAGAGGCGAGCGGGTGAGCGAGCGGGTTTCATCGCTTCTGTCGACTGGAGCGTCTGTATGCAAATGGCTCCAAAGTCGACCCCCAACATTCCAGACTCCCAACAGGATGTCGCCGCTTTATCTGGCACGCGTCTGATATTCTCTGTTTCAGCGTGTTCACATTGTCACAGTCAAAGTCCGTAGGATGAACTACTTTACCTCCTATATATTATATATATTTAATCTCATTTTACATTCGATGTCATGGTAATTTTTTCTCATTGGATTCTTGAGGTTGATGTTTTGTTAGCAGGAGAAATTGAAAGGCCCAATGGATATAATAGTTGGTGAAATACCCCAAACTCTGGATTAAGCTCGCAAACGCCTGTTTTTTTCCCCCCTCAGCTTTTATTGAGTCCTGTCATTTCATCTTTTATTTTGAAATTCACCACCCCTTTCATCTCAGGTCCGCGTCTGTTACACTCTCAGAGCATGAAAGAAGTCAGTGTCTGAAAGCATTTAAGCTTTTTCTTTTTTGTTGTGGCAAGAGGAAGACCAAGTCATCTCAACACTTAACAAACTTTGACTCTGTCAATCATTCTACATCCTTCACAATAACATGTAGTAGGGGTCCCTCAGTATTATTTGCACAGCAGATTACCAGACGGAACCCCTTTCAGTACCAAACTGTCTTGTTGGAACTCTTGCTCAGTAAACTCAGGTACTGTTTTCTCCAACAGTCTGCAGTGTTAAAAGAAGTATCTCATGTAATCTAACTGGAAATGGCCTTTCCACCCACATTTGGGCCATTGAATGATTCCCACTCCAATATGTCTCTAACTTGGACTGAGTGTTCAGGGTGTGCAAAGACACGTTTCTCCTGGAAACATCCTGTTCTTCCTCCAATTTTCCGTAAATGTTTCTTAAAATGTTGTTGCTTTATGGAAGATTTCTTTGAGGTACTTTCAACCTGAGGGATTTGGAGTAAATGTGTCTCCACTTGGCAATATTAAAACTTACTTTGAGAAGGAGACGCATGGTTATTGCTAATGCTTTTTGTTCCACAATTCTTTTTTCTGTATTTTCAACACTCTTAATTAATGTCAGTTCTACGAAGAAAGTCCACCACTGTAGTGCTCCCATCTCACCTACAAGAGGTTATAATTGCACGGATGCACTTGCTCGCTACTTGACCAAAGGAGCAACGTAAGTGGGTTTGAATAAAGAAGCTTTTGTAACATTAAACTTCAGTAGCAGGAGTGGGTCATATTGGTTATATTTCATACTGTAACGAGGCTCTTACCCACTGGGACAGTAAAAGGAACTGAAACAAAGCCACGATGAGCTCTTGTGGTGAATGGACATACTGTTCAAAACTTCTTTGTGATGCCATTTTTTATCTGCCCTGACTCAAATGAAGAGGGCAAACGGGGAATAAAAAGTCACTGGAAGAAGAGTCTGGCTTTGCATCATCATCTGTTCACTTCCCTCGAGGGGAGTCCTTGAGCTTCCTCGACCAACTGACATCGAATCAACCACAGATAGTCTCATTTGATGTGTACCTTGATTCGAGATCGTGGTTGTGATCCTGGGAAAAAAATTCTTTTTATGTGATAACCAGCGCTGTAATTTATTATCCTTGCTTGGTAATTCCTTTTACCAGACATGTGTGTGTTGCGTGAGAAGTACCTACAGGTCATGTGTGTTGATATTACCAGAAATTAAGAAGTCACAAATGACTCATGGCAGGACATTCAATTTTTAGAAATGGTGACGGGTTGTTCAGGGAACAAGTGGTTCAATTTTTGTGGTGATCCACTGACTCAATGAGTCAAAATGATGAAAAAAAACCCATTTCTGAGTCACTGAAAGAGTGCCGCTTCGTTTGAGAGTCCTTTTGTGCGGGAGGTTGTAGTGGTAAAAGTTACTCAGCATAGCGGCAGAAGGTTTGTACTCACTCTGTGTTGATGATCTCACACAGCCAAATGGACCCTAAAACCAAACATAACACATCACCAGCAAAGGTCGGTTAAATTTCCTACGAATCCAGCATAAAACTTTGCTTCATACTACCTATTGTCGACCATCGAGGAGGCCTCTGCGGTGTAAAAGGGTGCCCACACACATCTCCAGTCACAGAGAGCCACCTGCGGTGTCAGTGAGAGGCCTCCTGCAGCAGGTGGTCCGGCACCCCCGCAGCTCTGATCTTAACATCACCGAATTGGAAATACAAGAAGACCCATCAGTACAAAAACCTTCCCACTGGACCTTTAACACCTTCATCTTTTGCATTGCTCAGTATTTCATGGATTCAATCGAAGGCTTCAACAATTAAACCAGTTTTTCCACAGAGTAGCAGTGAAACCTGCCAAACAAACTTGATGGTTTTGATGGAACAACCAGGTTCCATTCCTTGCTGCTAGGTTGCTGTGTGTATTTGATATAGTTCGATTGACCAGATGAGGGAAAAAATACAAATCTTTGCAATATATGTGGGTATTTGGAAGGTCTTTAATCATATACGTCTGTGAATGCGTTCTATGTACGGCAGAATATACAGTAAATCCAGCCGATGGCACGGCCAAGGATCATTATGTGGATTCTGATGTGTCTTGACAGTCATGCACTTGGTCATGTTTAATCCTTCTCTCAGCTGCCAGATTGGATTCAGGCTAGTTGTACTGACAGCATCGAGTGGTGTTGCTGGATGCAAAAGGTTGCACTCGATGACCCCGCTAATCGCATCGTTGATAAAGGACACGAAAACAAGTTAAAAAAGAATAAAAAACATCAAAACAGGATCATGTGACTATCTGGAATTGAGGTAATCCAGCTCAAAATGGCCTCGTAGAAATGTCTAATCTCCTTAGTATGAAGATAAGAGACTCTCAGACAGGTAAGAAATCCGTTTGTCCTTTACGTTCTGATCTACACCAATCAGAGGACAACAAAAACAAACCAACAAAAGCATAACTAGTTAAGAGTCTCAACCCTCCACAAAACTATAGCAAGCCTTCCATTGTCAATTGCATCTTGTTTGCACACACACACAATTGTCCTTTGTTTATCTTGTAAAGACAACAAGGCGAATGGGCATTATTGTTAAGACAGAACACCGCCAGCAATAGAAATAGGTATATATATATTGCATCATGCCATAGTCCTCAGTCAGTTCAACCTGCAGGTCCTTGCTACTTCCAATCTGCCAACTAATTATCCTAATTTGTGCTATTTTAATATTTTTTTCAGTGACAAGCCTATTTATATTCTCCGGGGAGGACTTCCCAACAGTGTGACTACCGTCCTTTCTCTGTTGAAGCACTCACTACTTCCCCATAGAACGAACCACGAACAAACATGCTCGATTTTATAGCACGTCAATGAACAATTTTGTCACACAAAATCCCACCAAATGCCACATGTTTAGGAGTAAACTGCAAAGTTACATTAGAGCCTTCCTTTTAATTTGTCTCCCAAAAAAACAGAAGAAGCTTTTTTTTATCCAATAGCAAGCATCTACTGGTTTATTGGTGCCACTTGATAAGCCTCATGTATGATCAGAATGAACCCGTTCGAGCCACTTTGATTCACAACCACACATCCCCTCTTGGTTTTTCCTTCAAGAAAATACGCAGGAAAATGAAAGCATTTCCGAGAGAGGCACAGCTTACAGATAAAGCCCTCATTGTAGACAACTGAAATATTTAGTGACGCCTCACACATGCCGGAATTTCTACAATCTAAGACCTAATTTATAATCGAACATATCGTGAACAGAACATATATATAAATAGTTTATATATATATATATAATTTATATATATTTATATATATAATTTATTTGAGGTATAAATAATAACAGGTATCCTTCCAAGTCCTTGTTTTGTGCACATCAGGTGCGAGTTGACACTTCAATTGTCAGATCAGAGTTCATGGAAGCCTTTTTTTAATAATTATTAGCGCACTTCACTGTTGTGCACTTCAAACTCATTTCAGTCCTTGTTGCAGTGACATTCATAAACAAATCAGGTAGACATGAAACACACACACACATACACACACACACACTCAATAAATGTGATATTATGAGACAAAAACAAACAAAAAGGGAAGGCCATTTGTTTGTTTTGATAATAGCAGAATTCTAGCAACACCACAGCTTCACATCCATCCCTGGATGATGGACCCTGTTTGAACAACAGCTTGGTCTCTCTGCTGAGTAAAGGTGAATTTCCTTCCACCGCATTCGCAATGTGCGAGAACAGCTGGTAAACTAGCTATCGAAGGAAGGACAGGGGAATAGCATCCGACCATCAGAAAGTGGATTTTCACTTGGCCCAACACATCCATCACTTCTTCTTTTGTTCCCGTGATCATGTTGACCATCTTTTTTTTCTTTTCTTTTTTTTTTTAATGCCCAGCTGAACCAATTTACGGCTGGGAATAAAATGGATGTGGTTCCCCTCAACACTTAGGCCAGTGGTTCTCAACCAGGCAGGGTCACAGTCGCTGGATGCCTTAATGACTTACGAGAATATCAATTGAATAAATGTAAATGGTTCATTTTACATCATCACCTTCCTGATGGTAAAAGTTTCTTCCTCTGAGTGGAGGATATGAGTAGTTTGAAAACCTATGCCATCCTATGCCATCTTTAAGGAGGAGGAGAAGTAAGTTACACCAACAACCGTTGACTTATTGGGTTTCCTTCGTTATCCTTGCCCCCCCCCCTTTTAAAACTTGAACCCTGTGTGTTGGATTCAGACTCTTTGGGTGGGCTCCTGTTTGCCTGGGGGCCATGTGTTCAGCCCCCCCCCCCCACTGTGAATCCTTTCAGTTGCAGATGCACTGTTATCTTGCGGGGCTCGGAAAAAAAAACACAGCGCGAGTACACGTGGACGAGGTACGCCGGGTAAACACCGCATCCGCAAACAGCTTCGTCATACGAGTGAGGCTGTCTTTGTGTTTCGTCGGATCAGGCCTGAACTCGCCACACGATACTGCCCCCCCCCCCCTCTGTGCAGTACCCCCCTCCAGCACACATCCGGTCCTATCCCGTCCCATCTGATTGGCTCCCACTGAACCCCAGCTGTGTGAGGGATTCGACATGTACACAAAAGCCGTCCGCTGGGAATCCCTTTCGGTTACATCAGAACCTCGTGCATCGCCTATACAGGCTCCCATGTGTTTTCATACAGTGTTTATCACTTCCCAGCTCACTGTAAATACTTTGTATTGAATTCCTTCTCAGGCGCTTTTCCTAATTCCTTCCCGGGCCAATCGGATCCTTCTTTCTCCATCCACTCCATTTAGAAACAGTCCCCAGATCCGCTGTGTACCAGCACAGCTTAAGACTCTGTCAGCCTCATAAATTCATCTCCTTTGAGGCAACCTATTGATGCTATTAGTAGCTGACATGCTCTTGAACGCTCATCAAAGATACCTGCCTGTACACGTGTCAACATTAATCTCCATCAATAGGAACTCAGACAAACCGCCGTCTTCTTTTGATGTCGGGACTCAAAATATCTCCTCTGTGCGCCTGTGTACTTCTGCCAAGATACAACAGGCGGCGTGGACAGTGAATGGCAAACGTCACGCTGTGGCTTGTTTTGTAATTTCTTGAACTTTGGGTCTGGTATACTTCCATAGCAAGGGTACAGATGACACCCTTTGTGCGGTGAATCACCCTAATAGGGGATTAGTCCCACTGATTCAAGGGGTGGGCGGTATCTTCAATTGATTGGCCTCGTTCGATGAAAAAAACCCAAACAAGGCCTTGTGCCTTTTGGGCTGCCAAGAGCCCTCTTTCCCTGTGATTGGCCAAGCAACTTCGAGACAGACCGAGTGGAGTGAATGGTCCCGACCCCGTGCCTGTTTGGCATGCTGTGCCTGGAGCACGCGAACAAAGAAACGCCACGAAGAGCTGTCAAAGTCCTACAGCAAGGGGTCAGGACCTGGACTTTGTCAACAGGGCCATCAATCATAGGCATATAATGTGTACATGCGGTACTTCCACCACAGCGTTTGAATCAGAATTGAAAGGGTTGGGGGCAGCTTGTGCTTAATTTGCTGTCGTTGATTTTTTCTGTCTGGTTTTGCCGTCGAACCACTTGGCAGCGAACAGTGATGTGAGCCGTAAACACATTTTCTCTCTTTTTTGTTGGTCATTCAAAGAGTTGCTGCTTCATTCGAGCAGCAACCACTATGAACACAAGTGACAATTACAGTGTCATGATGCTTCAATTCTTTTCACTAGATGGTCTTGATTATTGACTTTGAAACTATTCCCACTGAAAGCTGAGTGAGAAATCATGAAAACACACACACACACGCACACACAAGCTGTCAGGTCATTTCACTGTGTTTTATTCACACACTCTAAATTTACCCAGGAATTACATGATAAAAAAAACATTGCAAGATAAACCTCTGACATTCAAATGTTTTTCTGGCTTGAATCCAGAAATGACTTTTCATTGATTTCCAGTCCAATATTTGTGAAAATTACACCAATACATGAAGTGAGGGATGAACTTGCTACGTTTGAAGTACTCATTTTGAAGTACAACCTCGAGAATTAGAGGGTTTTTACCCTTGCTCAAGGGTTCTTTTTTAAAAAGTTGCAAACATTAACTCGTCTACTTCATATTGTCTCAAAAAAGGCTGTGAAGTTCATCTTTGAAAACACTGGTTCCTCCAAAAATTACAGAAAAGCCAATAACCGCAAGAAACTAGTTGGTCCAACTGGTATTTAAAAGCAAGAGGCCTTCAGTATAAAAGCAATGGGCATCTTTCACTGTTTCTTAAAGAGTCTGGAGGAATGCTTCTCTGGCACCCTTCTGTAGGGGGTTCTGGATCTGCAGGTTGGGAACCACTTGAAGTCACCTTTATCCTGTGTTTTTGTCAAAAGAGCGCATGGGCCTTTAAGAGAGTGGAAGAGGTTGGCTCTTGGAGGGTTAACTGGCATCGTGGAGGCTTGTGCACTTTGAGTGCTTGAATTCATTTGTGTTGTTTTGATGTGTTCAGGCCAGTGCTGTGTGGTATGTTGTTGGGGGTTGTAGCTGGGATGTAAAACATCAAAGCTATTATTTGTTGTAGCCTTTTATTTATCTTTCCTTTTTGGTTTGCTTGTTTTTAGCTCCACCATCTGTCTCTTGATCCAACTTTATTCAGTTTTAGCATCAAGCAGGATCTGGGGCTGATCCCAGCTTACCTTGGGCCTCAGTAAATCACAAGACCACCACAGGAGAGAGAGCGATACGCTACACTCACACACAGTCCCACCTATTGAGGCTGTTGGAGCCACTCTTGGACCTGAGGCGGACGTCTTCAGGGTGTGCAAGGACGCTGGCGTCCCTGAAGGAGATTTCCACAGGCAGTCGAGGCTGCAAACCCCCAGTTTCACAAGAAAAAGAAACCAAGTAGGAAAAAATATGTTGATCAAAATCCATCACCCTAGATTAGAGCAACTATTTAATGTTTTTGTCGATCTGTCGACAGTTTTACAGCCAGAAATGACTTTAATCAAGGCAGAAATCAGTAGAAATATATTCGCCTTTTTTTGTGCGCTAATGTCCCATTAGACCTTAAGTAGCTGTAGCAGTAAAGAGCGTGTCACCATAAAGCCCTGAACTTTGTTCCTGCCCAGTATTCGCTCCCTTTTTTTCCGGCACGACACTAAATGTTGGACGTCTTTAAAGATATTGGAACTGTCTTAACGGTGTAATGGGGAAGCACAAAGTGTGACGTGGAAACATGTCTGGGCGCGTTTCGACAACCAAAAGTGGGACGTTTCACTGGCTCAGTGCACTTTTTTTCACGCCACTGGATGTGCAGATATTCAAAAGGGAGTTTATTTTTCTCCTCAGTTTGTTTCTAAATGATGTTCAGTTCCCCTGCATTTGCCCGTGGGCTTCCAAGGGCCACAAGTGCAACATAATCTCTGCATATGCTCACGTCCTTTCCATGTCTCACTCGTGCAGGGTGCCCGAATCCATCGCAACATCTCCTATATGATTTGTTTCGCAGCTCTGGGTTGTTAGTGAATCACTCTCAATCAACTCTTCATTCAGCAGGCCCGAAGGAGGTTCTCCCCCGCCCCCCCTCTTTTGGCAACATGTCTCCGCAAACACATTTTCCTGCGTAACAAGGCTTTCATATCGCGAGCTGAACTGAGCAAAAACGGGGCTGCTAATTAAAAAGTCTGATTTTCGCAGACAAACACATCGTTTTCGAGTAAATAACTCACTTACGCCGCGATGACATTTAGCATTGGGAGCGGTAGGAGAGGCTGAAAAAAAAATTCATAATGGCAGCACAATGAGCTGAACTTCTTCACAATTAGTCTAATGGATAGTTGGAAGCTGTAGAAGTGTTTTCGGATGTAATGCGCCGTTTACAAAATCGCCCGGCGCCCGTCCGGATGACTTTCGCCCACCTTCAGAGGTAGCAGCAAACGCGCGGGGAGCAGACATAACGTAATTTTCAGAGTCTCCATGAGGCCAAGTTTGCTCGGCGCTGTGATTTTTATTTTTTTGAGCTCAGTTGGTAAAGTACAGGTTTGTCAAAACAGCAGGGGGGGAGTGGATGGCCTGCAGGGGAGTTATTCTGGGGGTCAAACAACTGCCAGTCCACAGCTACTACCGCTGTCAAAAAAAAAAAAAAAGTTTTTTTTCCCAGAGACCTGCAAAAAAAACTTTGTCTGTGACCAAAATAAATCCCCCTAAAAAAGGGGGGTGGGGTTAGTTTATCACCTCTCAGTCAAGCCATTGAAGTCCAACTCAACCCTGCTACAGCTATTAATGACTTAATTGTGCCGCATTTGCAACAAATCCAGTGAAATAAATAGTTAGTCGACATCTTGTAGAGAACAAATAGTAAAACCAGTGAGGTGTGCCTGATGTTCCAGCAGGTGAACGTACATCTCTGGATATATAATGTTTGAACAAACACGTTCAGCGGACCTTGATTTTTAATGAATTATTAAGTGAGATAAACTTGGGAAAAAAAGAGTGGTTCCCCAGTGTCGCTGCCGTTGCGCATGTGTCCTTGAGAAACATGAAAAAAAGAGGATCTGAACAGCTTTTATGGTTGAAAAGAAGTTTTTCCCCCCTCTGAGACATGAAAAATGTTCTTCACATCAAAAAAAAAAAAACCTGGAATAAACAAACCCCTGCTAACAGATTTTTTTTATTTCTCCTCCTGAAGGTTAATACAAAGTCCTGTAGCTGTTGACAGTATCGTAAGCCAGTGACACGCTATTAGCCCCAGGCAATCCCAATGCATTGACACATAACTGTACACAAGTGGCCCCTAAAGGCCACATTTCATTAGCAGCACCCCTCCCCCTCTTGGAACACTTTATCTGTGTCGTAATTGTTGTGGGATTTGGCGAGGTGGAGTGCAAAGGCGCGCTGGAAATGAAATTGATGTTCAAAACAAGGGAGCAGCTGTCAGGAGCAGCTACCTGGGGGGGGGGGGGGTTTCACGGAGGAAGGCTCCCCCCAAAAAGTAGGACCATCCCCTGTTGATGAAAGTCGCACTTCATTAGGCAAGACTCGGGGCCCCCCCTTGCTCGACTGCTAAACTAACTGGTGACTCTTCCAGTTAGGATTGATGAAGTCGCGATGGGGCCTGGTGGGTATTGCAACGGAGGCTCGAAGGCGTGGGAGGGGGGTTTGGGGGGGTGTCGAGGGAGCGTCCTTCTGAGACACTTGCAGCCAAATGATTACAGGCCCTCTAATGACCATAAAAGGCTACAGCTCTGCAGGCTGATTAAGAAAGTCAAGGGGAGGGGGGGGGGTTGCAAGGCTGCCAGTGCAATGCTGATCACATCAATTTGTCTAATCAGACGAAATTTACTTTAATGAAAGCGACACTTCCCCAGTTGACAGCTTTATTTACGCTGCGTTCCTCGAACTCCAGCCCCCCCATAAGTGAACAACTCATGGGAGAAGAGGGCCAGCACTCCAAACTGGAATCATTGCTCGCTTGATTTGTTTTTCTTTTTGGTCACATGTCACTAAATGACTCATCTGTCCATCCTCAAGGCTGCTTGTTTGGGGAGTTGGAACTGATCCTTGGCGGACATTCGTCGAAAAGCAGACGACTTCGACAGGTTGCCAGCATGGGGGGCGGGGCAGTGAGGCTCACAATCATAAACACACATTTTCACACCTTTGGGGACAAAATCAGCCCACCCAGAGGGTCTAATCCACTCTGTGAAGCTGCTATTAGTGATGATTTCTGTTAATTTCTTCTCAACAGCACTGAGAAGCAGAACTGAAAGCCAGCTAGCTTTTCATTCATTTAGGAAATTTGACACATATGCGTGATTTCAAACCGCAGGAGGAAACTACGCATAAACGCCAACCGCTCTATACCACACAGTGAGACGGGATCAGACTGAGCGTTTATAAATAATCTGCGGGAATTGGATGACAAATCGTTAAAAAGGAATCAAAATGATTAAAGACAAGAAGGCAACTCGACAGCAGTATAGAGGACAACGAGGACAATGACAACAAATCAAGTTATAGATAGAAAAGCTGTGGAAGCGTGAATTTCCTTCGAATGGTTGTGGAAGAAAGGAAGAAACAATAAAGAATGGATGGAAGAAGAATGCTGAGGTTCATGTAATTAAAACGGGAAGAAATGCAGTGGTAATTATGCAGCGTATAAGGTTCTTTTTTTGCTGTGTGAAACCAAGCCCTCTGAGAAACAACGTTAAACAGGAGCATGAACCCAATGGATGCAAGTATGGAAAGTGGACACAGGCCATGTCAAACCCTGAGCCTGGAGTAAAGAGTGTAAAAGAGTAACAAAGCAGGTGGGAGATCCTCGATTCTTAGAGGTGGAAACTGCTCAGTGGTACCCAGAAAGGCGACGGATGCAGGCAAAAACAAGCAATTGCACGCAGTCACCAAAAAGCACATCCAGATGGTGCCATGGCTCCAAGCCACACATCTTTTTTTCTGAAACACATAATTGAAAGGTAAAAACGGTTTGTAGTCGCTGGAACTTCATCACATGAAAAAAACTTGACACACGTTGCCGTTGCCGTCTCCAATGGCAATCATCTTCTGTTTCGGTGGGGAATGACTTGTTTTGTTGAACATTTGCTGAAGAACTTAAAAAAAAAAAAAAAAAAGCCTGCAACACTTGACAGCTTTCAATCTCTAACCCCCCCCCCTCCCTCCCCATGGTGGGTTGGAGAAGATCCTTCACCACTGGAAAAATCGTTGATCAAAAACCAGACGCCGGTGGGAATGCCAGACCTCCTGATCTCCCTTCAGACACAGCCTTCATGCTTTTCCTACCCCCCCCCCCCCCACTCCCACCCCACCCAACTGCCTTCCCATCCTCGCTGACGGTCCGTCTGTTACAACTGACTTATGACTCCAGTTTAAACTCTTGGCCACAGTAAATGTCCCGCTGATAGTTTTGTCGTAATATCGCAATTTGTCTTGCTGGTCACGGTGGGCACTTTTGGAAGACAAGTGCGGTGTGAAGAAGGCCCAGAGGAGCGGGGGTTGTGGGGGGGACGGATTGGTGGGGGGGGGGGGGGGGTTGCCAGGCAGGTGAAAGATGACAGGCCGGCACGTCTCTTTCACTCAGCCGAGCGGCGCGGCGCGGCGAGACGAACAGCAGGCTTGGGCACCGTGGCACTTCACCTAAATTAATAGTTGACCCGCCCGACATGTTGCGGAGCAAAAGAGTTATGGCCCCGGCGCTGCGGAAGGACAGGCGGCAAACATGGCTAACTATAGGGCGGGCGAGATGTTTGATGAGGGGAATCACAGCGGAGGCCAGGAGGTTAAGATGGATGGATTAGCTTTGTTATCAGAGGGGGCCACGGAGGTGCCGCACCAGGCCCGTTCCTTCGCCGGCTTATCGTCGCATCCGACTGCTTAATCCAATTTCTGGCCTCCTCTTTCTCCCCTCCTCCATATTCAGTCATGTTACTAAATCTTTACAGGTCAACCGTCTCATTTTTTTGGGATCCTACAGAGCTACACTGTAGTAGTATGTGCAGTATTTTCTTAAGAGAAATAAAGAGAATAAACTAAATAAATTGAATCTCAAATTTAAATAGAAAGCATCAAAACAATACGCTGACTCCGCAGAATTTTTGCAACCTGATGTGTTGCAATACTAATTTCTTCCACAAGGTGGTGCCTCAAGTCTTTATAGCCAGAGTACCAAATTTTCCAGTCTATAAGTCACACTTTTTTTTCATAGCTGTTTTTTGATTGTTTGTGGAAATGACATTCCATCTCATCTACTGTACTTGCTGTTTACAGCAAGTTTACTTGCTGTTTACAGGCGAAGGCAGGTTACACCCTGGACCAGGTCACCAGTCCATCACAGAGACAAACCACCATGCACACGCCCATTCACACCTACAGACAACTTGGAATCACCAGTTGACCTTACACATGTTTTAAGACTGGAGGAGGGAGCTGGAGTACCTGGAGCAAACCCACGCATGCACAGGAAGAACATGCAAATTCCACAAAGAAAGGCCCCCACCTGGGTGTGAACAGCAGGAGCCCTGAAATTAGATTTATGTGTTTGTTTGTTTGGGGTTTTTTTAAACTAGCAAACGCAGTCCGTGGTTATCAATGACTTCAAACGCATAAATGGAATTCTCGCGAGCTCGATGGCTCCAAACTTTGTCTGGTTTCCGTCCCGTTCCCCTCGGTATCTCGGAGGAATCTGCGCGCATTTATTCCATTTGACTCGCTCTCCAAAGAGCTCCTTAAAGCGTATTTGGGAATTTCCATCGACATGAAAAGAACAATCTAGAACGTTTCAAATCCCTGAGAGGATAATTAATTTTGAAGAACTGAGGTTCTCTTTCTTTTTTTTTTGTCTCCCTCCCTGTTCTTCTCTTATTCTCCCAGCCAGGTTGGTCACGCAAGCATGAAATCGATATGACGTGTAAATCAAAAATAAATTAGGTTTTTCTTTTGTTCTCTATGAACAATCGTTCCAAATTAATTGCGGAGTCGACTCCGCGCTTTAAAGTAATGGTCCAGCTCCGATCCGAAGCCCGCTTTACATAATGCACGGAGCGCGGCCTGGATTTAAAACAATTTACTTCTGGGGTTAACCAGGCTAATGACATATTCATTTTCTGCAAGGGGGGAGCTGCACGGTGCATAGAAGTAAATGAGCTTTCCATTGTCCGCTGGCACCCGCGGACCCCCTTGTGTAAGTGCACTCTTGGTGCTGCGAAAGCTGGGAGGGCTTAGATTCAACCGATAATAGGATTGATCCCTCAACTTTGAAAGTGTTGCATGAAGCTCTAATTAACAGCAAGCGCAGACTGGCCAAAGCGTCCTACAAGTGAGAGTATGAAAACAACAACAACAACAACACATGCTCACTTGAGAGTTTAATATACAAACAAAAAGGATTCCTTCCTCTTTCCTTCATAATCTGCTTCCTGGTTTGATCTTCCAGGTCAGCCCGCGAGGGAGAGCACTCCCCTCCATTTGCCGGGGAAGTCATCAGTCAGAGCCGTCAATCGCGCCGCCCCCCCTCCCCCCCTCCTCACCTCTCGGGTTCAGCCGGCACTTGTCGGAGAACAACACTCGCAGGGGTGTCGGTCACGAAGCGCGGCTGGCTCGCTGCCATCTTTCCTAAAGGCCAGTTGCCAGGAAAGCCGACGGCGGTCAAATGTGATCAGACTTCTCAGGGAACCCTCAATGAAGCGTTGATGGAAGTATTTTGAGCATTAACCGATGCAAGGAAGGAAAAAAAAAAGCGAGACAAACCAGAGCAAATCGCTGAGCGGGATTGAGATAGCGTATAAAATTGGACTAGAAAAACCAAATAAAAAGTATGTTTGATGTGTCCGCAGCTTCTGGCATGTATTTATCTGACATGAAAAAGCTACAAAGGAATTAAAAAAACACGTATAGGCTCAAGGCCAAAAAAAAATAGATTCAGAGAGCTCACCAATGGCTGGATATAGCATCAGTTTTCTCGTTTTTATAGTAATGTACAAAAATCATTTCATGCGCACACCCTGTGATTGGACGAGGACACCCTCCAAAACACAACTCTTCAAGAAAGTGTGGAAACTCATACATGTTTCGTAGTGAGAAACACTACGTAGGTAAATCCTAAATGCTAAAACCTGTTGTCAGTAACTGCTTCGATGCACTAAGTGTTGGCAGAAATCAGTTTTCATTGGCACAATCCCCATACTCGGGTCTCCTGCTCATCCCACAAATGCAAGTTCCTTACAGATGTACCACCATTTACTAAACAAACAGGCTTTCAAATGCTGTAAGATATATTTCCAACATTTCACATTTTTAGGACAGAAAAACTGTTTTTTCCAAACACAACCTTATTAACTTTTTGCACTGTTTGCCTTTTAAAAAATAGCAATACTGGAAGTTGAGGGGACACATGTCAATGTCCAAAACATCTATTCAACCTCGGCAACGACTCCATTCTATGCATCGCTCAGGTCACTTTGCGATCCTTTGTAGTTTTGATGGGCTGAGCAGTTCAGTCAGCTACAAAGGTTTGTAAAGCTGTAGTGTGTGAAGGAAAAAAAATGCCTAGCCCCCAAGCCCTAAATGT
>JASSRZ010000002.1:622151-632452 GCA_032164315.1 Malacoctenus gilli
TGCACCCCCCCCCCCCCCCCCCGGCGAACGAGCCTGCGCCTTTCTGAGAGCGCGAGTACCACAAAGCGGCATCGGCAGCAATCGGTCCCATTGTTCGGGACCATCAGAGTAATGAAACGACAGGGGCCTGAATGTATGAAGCTTTCCATTTACTCGTCAATCATGTTTTTTTTTTTGTTAGGGAGTCATGAGCCTTTGTGGCGTGCAGAATGAGAATATGGATTCAAGCAGGCGGAAGAAAAAAAAGGAGCTTCCATCAGAAAGTTCCTTAGGGTAGATGAAATAATGATTTTTCCTTTGAGTTCATGTCAAGATAACTGAACTTGTATTGAGAGGCATTACGGTGCTATTAGCATCAACTTTCATCTTGGCTCGCGTTGTGTACCGAGCAGCCGGATCCAGAACTGTGTCAAGCTTATAAACCAGCTCCAAAGGACTCCAACGCGAACGGACGGAAGTGTTCGTTTTGGCCAGAAGGCAAGAAAGAAGGTCGCTCACTCGGAGTCAGAGGCAGCAATAACTTCAAGAATCGTCGCTGCAGTGCATTCGTCGTATTTTTAAAACTGGACGAAACGCGTGGAAGCCTTCGGTCCCCACGAGCGCAAGTGAGCTTTGGCTGGAGGTGACCCCCTGTTGCCGGTTCAGCGGTCCCCTCCCCCCTTCCTTGGATTTTTGCAAGTTTACTGACCCCTTCAGTGCTAGAGGACCCGACGAGAACTGCGGCTTTGAAGAGGCCCCGACTCCTCTTGCAGATGCTGCAATTTTGTCCTTGTCAAAGTCACTTACAAGTGCACTCGACCACTTGTGCTGCTCTCAAGCTTTGTGTCTCTTTTCAAAATTTTTTGGGGAGACATTAAATGTACTCTGAAAAAACGGAGCCTCATTGTTTCCTTTCATTGCTGGGAAATAAAGAAGATTCTGACCTCTTTTCTCTCAAATGTGTCACTGTTTACCTTTTAACAGCACTGCAACTCTAGTCGGTCAAGCACATAAGGAACAACTGTGATTTTTTTTTTTTTACTTTATGGAACGTTTCTCACCTGGGTTTACCTTAAATTGTTGTTTGAATGAGCAACCCTTCAGCGTGGATACTGAAAAAATGCCAATTTTTATATTTCTAAGTTAGTGAGTAAAAAAAAGCGAATATTTTTAAATATAAAGTTGAATGCAATTGATGACAGTCAAAAACAAGATGCATCAAGGTCAAGAAATATCATTGTTGCACCACCAAATGGATAAGGATGGTAAAGGGTTCATTGAAAACCAATGACATTTAGTGGGACACAATCAAATAAAGCAATAGAGTATCCAGATGTTCACTTGATATTTTCATGTTCTGTACACAATTAGTACCAGCACTTCAGTGTGCCTCCACCAAAGGTTGTTCATCACCATGGTGCCAAGCAGAGGTGAAGCCTTTTTTCCCCCCACCCTCTCAATTACCCGCTTGCTATCTCGTTACCTTTCCGTGTTTAGCTTGTGGTCATAACAACCCCTCGGTTCTTCTCCCAGCCTGTTATTTCTGCATCTTTGACCCTCCGCCCTCCAGCCGCTTGACCCCTCGGATCAATAACAAGCAGGCCGACGGTGTCGTTGACTGACGCAATCTTGGCAAGGTCTCCAAACAAAGGTGAGGTTTAACTTGGCTGATGTGGGTGATGGTGACTCAGAGTGACGTTTAGTCTGAAGTCCAAAGGTTGGCAGTTCAATTTCCTCTATGAACTTGATATCATCTGTGTTTCTGCCTGCGAAATTAACCCGAAATCTGCCTTTAAAGTCCTCCATCAAATAGTGGAAAAGGTATTTTGATAACGTTACTCATAATGCTCCTTTGTTTCAGCTCCTTACCATCCCATCCTGTCAAAGATACAGTATTTCTGTGTGGAGAGGGGGCCAAAAGGATGGAGGCCGCAGACTCACCAGACGAAGCATAGGAGCTAAACAAGTAACAGTGCTGTGAGAAAGCATTCTGACGAGTGTCCCCCAAGGTTACCTTCTTGGGTTTTAGACAAAGACAAAACAAAAACACCGAATATGACATAGCTAAGACTAAGTAAGGAACACCGAGTACAGCTACAACTCGAGCAGACACTCTCGCACCTGCAATGGCTCAATCTGTGGTCAGAGTGACATTAAGGAACTCCGACAAACTCAACAAAAATGAACATGACATCTTTTTATAAAAGGATGAATTCATTCATGAATAAATAAAAGTGCCACCACCCTAGTGGGTATTAACAGCCATCATAAAAAAAAATACATTTGAGATGCAGTTTGTCACATGCATACTCCTAAATGATGGTTGACATCACAATGATACTTTCCAATAAATTTACTCCCCCTATTAAAAGTAAATGAGTCACAATGAGGATATCCACAATGGACTCATGCAGCATTTCCCTTTTTAAAATCCAGGTTTTAAACTTAGTCACTTCCTGGCAAAAGAAGTCCTCCAAACATCACAGTAATTTACCCGAAAAGGCAACTCAAACACGTCCACAATGTGTACAAGTTGTGCCCACTTACAGAGGACAACTGCAGTCGTCGTCCTCACCAACAAATTACATGTTGCTCTCTAAACCTCTTTTTTTGGATCACATAAGTGCTCATTTCAGAATAATTTGCAAGTTTAAAATGCGAGGCCTCGTCCGGTCGGTGGTGACGTTCGTTCCGGGCGGTGACACGCCGCGCGGGTATGACATCAGATTTTTATCACGCTAACTTACAGCAAATAGACTGAGCAAAGAGGGAAAGATGTTGTTTTTTGCTTTTATAATACAAACAGGTGCAAATACCCTGTTGATGTCGCTGCCCACCCGCTGCATCTCTGAAAGCTTATCAGCCCCTCCTTAGCCGCCGCAGCACATATCAGAGTGTCTCATCTCTGGCCCCCTGATGTAACTGCTGGGAGCCACATGGGACGTTGTGTAACTTACTTACACATTCAGTCTGATGCGTCTTGCTGTTTTTTTGTTTTTTTTGTCGATAAACTCTCCCTGCACTTTGTTACCATAAAGCCTGCAACCCACCGTCATGTCGTAATGTTTGTCCCATTTACGCTGTGGAACAGACTCCCTTCCTGACACTTAAAACAGTGGCAAAACGGAGAAAAATGTGCTTGATAATGCATGTACATTATGACTGTCTCCTATTCTGGGCTTTTAGAGCTGACGTGGGCATGACAAGGGGTCAAACGTACCCTCGCCGGTATTAAAATGTAACAGTGTACCAGCTGGAAACATAATGAATGCAATTTTCAATGCTTGTATTGACATCGGGGGCTATCCATTATGAAGGCCTTAAGTGTGCTTGCTTTACAAAAAGGACTGGGAGCTGCACTGACGACTTCAACTTTTTCACTATAAGCTGAAGTTTCTTTATGAATAATAGATGTGAGTTTGTTTTTTTACATTTTTCCAATAAAGTGATAAAAAAAGAGAGGCTGTGCCTTATCTGACTTCGCAGTTTCTTCTGTGGTTTCTGAGCGCGACCGCATTAAAATGTGTTACTTAAAAAAAAAAAAGCCCAACTTTACATATTGCAAAGTTGGATAAATGACCAACTGAAATGTTCTGCTCAATTAATCATTGAGTCAGAGGTGAGGAAAAAATGTCAACAGCTCTTTTTAATTCGTACCGACTTGGCGTCACTCGGCTCGATTCTAACTGGGTTTCCATTAGGTACTTGTTACCAGGTACTATTTTAGGACCTCCTCAGCAAGCTGGAAAACGTTTCATTGCAATTTCAAATTGACAGTGGTATACGTAAAACAGCAGTAAAGACCCTATTAGGAGGAGCTGCATGGATAATGAAGCACTGGTTTGTCAACACAGTGGTGGACCAAAGCAACAAGTGGAATATCGCCTCTCTGACCTTTCATTGCCGAAGTGTCACAATGGATGCGTCGAGGGCAGCGTTGCGATGACAACCCCAAGCACGCTGAGGTAGAATGAGAGCGTATTGAAGAAACCCCCCGAGTGGAGTAAGGCTGAATAGGTACGCGTTGTAAAAGCCGATATTACCATCGTGGTCCCGCAAGGCTTCGACGGGGGGTCCATAATAGGTGAGATGTGTTCAGAGAATGCAGTGACCTAATCCCACCCAAGGTACCTGAGTCTTTTCATGCCTGATTCCAGAGGCAGCCCGCGTTTGCCTGCTCACCCATGTTGGTCCACTGTTGCTTTTATTACCAACGTCAGCCTGTTTCCATCATACTGAGGGTCCAAGTGGCTGCCAAGGTGGGATCCAGCGCGTGTGGCCGCAGCCCCCACAAATCACATGTACACAGCTAACTCCCTAATGAAGGCCTCTCCTTACCACATGCACAAATTGGCTCCTATCCTGCTACAGCTGTGCCAGGACGGCGCCGAGGAATTATGACGTGAAGCCTCTGTTAAAGAGATGCTAACTGAAATATATGTCTATGGCCGAGGTCACATTCACTGACCTCAGTGGATATTGCACTGCATTATATGGGATCGCTTCTCAATTAGGCTTCTCCCCCCTCATGTTTGTAAATGAGGGGAACAAATCATCGGGAAATAGCTTCAATACACTGCAACCCTCAATCACCATTTGAGTGGCTATATGCCGAAAAGCCAAACCTAGTCCCCAAGTAAAGTTGGAACTGTGGGTGAAATGTAAATAAATTAAAGTGGAGAAAAAAAAATCACTCATTTGAAAATCTCTAACAAATTTCTTGTCTTCCGCGACATAATTTATGAGTTGATTTTGATGGGAGGAAAAGATCTGTGGAGGTTCCCAGAATCAAAGTTGGGAAGAGGAAGCTTCTTCTATAAATAGAATTGCTTGAATTTCAGGACAAAGAGCATTTCTGTCCCACTTAATCATGACTAACTTGGAATGAAGATTGTAAATTCGTTGCTCATTTGGACAAAAGCAGATTGCACATCATAAACTGAAAAGGCTTCATTTGTTGAGAGAGTGAGGAAGTTGTACTAATTTCTAGGAATGAGTCCATCCTGTGAAGAGCCATGTATTTCACTCATCAATTAACCGTGGAATAAACAAGTAAGATTCACCTTAAATGTCTAATAAATGGACAAATAACTCGAGCTGTACAACAAAAATTAAATGTTAGGACTTCTAAAAATGTAGACTCTTTCCGTATTCATGCAACAGCATATTGTATAAAAGTGATTATTCTCACAACTGCCAAAACATTTTGCAGTTGGTGGCATTTTAAGGTTGTTAAATGGTCGCTTTATTTCTCTGGTGTTAATAATTAAAAGTGATGCTTTTTAAGTGGCCCTGGAACTTGTACACCTGCTTTAGACAAAAGAAGATTTGCTGTTAAATGTTCGAGAGAATACAAGTTGTGGAGTGCATCAATAAGGGATGTGTATATAAGTTTAAACCGCATCACTTTGGGCAAAAACATGGACAAAGTGCCAAACTACGACAGTGACTACAATGATGCTCTTCAGAAAGGAAAAGCTACATTAGTTCAAACATGATTGAGGGCAGAAACAACAACACAACACTGATTATTTGCAGTCCCACGTGCATATAAATACAATTTGGCAGACACATCTGTAACACAAAGTGCTGAGAGCCTCCCAGGCATTGCAGGCTCTAAACAAAAACAACACAAGAGGGATCAGTGTGGACTCCAGTTTCAGAAGTTTCCCTCCCGTTCAATTTACTGCAGTACACCACCTGACAGTCTGACGCAACCGCTAAGGTAGTTAAGCTCACAAAAGATTTCAGGAGGGTCTGCCAATACAATGCTTCCTATAAATCCAATGAGATCCACACTGCAGCACAGAGACCCTGACTCTGCACTTTGGTCGTAAAGCAATCATCCCCACGCCACTCGCGACCCAAGCGGAGTTCACTTGTCGGTGCCTTGGATCCTCCTCGGCGCGCGCCACTCACCTTCAGCCACACGATCAGCTCGCCCGATGCGTTTCGTCTTGTAAAACCTGTTGTCCGAACAGGGGGGGCTGGTGACAACCACAGAGTCCTTTTTGTAATTGATGAAACGCATAAGCCGCCTTTTAACATTCACTGTCCTTCCGCTGATTGATGCGGCCATTTGGCTGCGTTGCATCCAAGGCGAAAAGCCGAGAGACGTAAGGTCGCGGTGCACTTAAAAAAATCAACCCAAGGAAAAAAATAGTGAAGCACTTTGAAGTAAATTTTGGAAGTACCAGTGTGAAACATTTACTGCCATCTTCTGGCAAAGTTGAAAATGGTTAGCGCAGCGAAGACTTCCCTGTCGTTAGGTTTCGGCTTCTTTGTTCTTGGTCACTTTTTGGTTCACTTTAATCCTGGAAACAGCCAATTTTACCCAACATGATTGACGGTGTCGCTATTCTGTACATCGGACAGAAAATGGACATGTGGGAGGGAAAGAAAAAATGAGGATTCTTTGCTCCAGGTGATTAGACAATCATCAGAACCGAATTAAGAAAAGAGCTTCAAGCTATCAAATAAGTTCATCCATGACACTTGGCCCCTTCAGAGCTGTGAAACCCCATTAACATGTTTTTTGTCCATTCTTGGATGCCTTCAGAGTACATATTTACATTTGCTAAGAAGAAGGCATTACGGTGCATTTCTGGGTAACAGGAACAAAGCCAACTGCGCTGATTGCCGCGTGTGGAGGAGAACGAAGCTTTGGAAAACAATCAAACACAGTTAGCTTGAATTTCAAGGTGTGAACAGGAAGCCTTGCACTGCATAAGTTTGGCGCGGCATCATTGATGGTTTGCATTTTAAATGAGCCGAGTGAAAGGACTTCCTTTCCACTTTTGGTGCCGCTCACCAACACAGAGGCCAAGAATTGATCTGGGTCACATTATTCTGGCTGGTAAGAGCTACCATGAGAACAGCAGTACCCCTATCGAGCAGCTGTTTTAAACAAGTAGCTTAATCCAGGTGTGGTTGGAGCTAAGTATGCATAACACAAAATACCAAACTATCGGATTTTTAGGTGTGTGTGTAAAACAGGCCCGGTGTGTCAAAAATACTCTGTCTTTCACAGCACACGTTAAAACACCTTTGCTGGCCTCTCCCATGAGCAACACTGTGGATGCCGTAGCGTGAGTATGCATCGGTGTGGGGACTGCATCATTTTAAAACACTGGCCATAAACGCTGTCTGGCAGGAAGCAGGGGGAGGGGGTGGTGGGGGGGCATCTGTGAGTGATGAAGACGGACCGGAGCTGGAGAGGAGGAAATGACAACACACTTGCTCTCTACACCCTCCATTAACTGTCTCAAGAGGAGAACAAACACTGCGTCTGTTCCCATCCACCCCCCCCTAAACACCCACCCAACCACCACCACTCGTTATATCTTGCTCGTTATGTTACGGCTTCACAACAAACACCATAATCTGGACTGTGGGGGGGGGGAAGCGGCATCTCAGTCACAGCGCTCAATTTAACTTAATTTCAGGCCTGCGTCTCGACAAAAAAGGGACAAAATTATTATGTATGAAGTCTGTTTACATGTTTTTTAATGCTCTCAGATATGCGGGGGCTCTCTGAAGTGCTGTATTTATTTGGCGGCAGGCTCCTTGTCCAAACACTCTCCTTCATCCCAACGTCTCCTAATTATGTCACAGATCTGTGAGGCGCCTAATAGCACCAATTTGAGCCATTACATCTTTTAAAGGCATCATCTTTGGCAGACGAAAATACTTGATAATTGGACAGGAGACTGTCGCCGGATAAATGGATCTCGCCATGTTGCACGCCAAGACCAAAGAGGATCCTTGCATGTGGATGGTCATCAGAGGACAAGGGGCCTGGCCCCACTCCCTGACAGCTTCATCATCATCATCATGTTGGAATCTGTGACTTTAATTCATCTCGTTAGCGACAGGATGGATTATGACAAAGTTAAACTAGACGTTGGTTTATGGTTGCGAGAGGCTCGATCATGATGTGTTTGATGACCCACTTGGCTCTTCGCTAATGTGATGGACACACTTCCATTTTCTACAGAGGAGGAAAAACTGTAGGACAAAAACTTCACCCATCACACACAGACACACAGACAGACACAGACAGACAGACAGACACAGACAGACACACACACACACACACACACACACACACACACACACACACACACACACACACACACACACACACACACACACGCCGTGCACACACACCACTCAGGGCAAATTGGTGTTCAGGGTCTTGCTCAAGAACACTTCAACTTATGACAGCGCAGGATAGGGATCAAACCACCACACTCTGGACGGAAGGCCAACATGCTCTATTGGCTGAGCCGCAGTCGCCAAATTATACAAATCCTTATCATGACGCCTGTGAGTGGGTGGGACATACCAAACCTCGAGGGTGGTATGTTACATAGTGAGCATTTTTCTCTGCCTTTTGGGCACACATGTCCACAGCTGCCTTTCTCAGTGCAGAACATTTCGTCCACACTGGGTTTTTTTCATGGGGAAACTTTGCAAACACAAATTTGCTGAGCCAAATGCATTCTGTTCCAGACAGACGACAATTGATTTGGCCTACAGTCCCTGAGCCAATCAGGATGCAGAACACAATGCATGTTAATACACAGTTAAAAAAGACACACACACACACACACACACACACACATTAGGCATTAAAAACTGTACTAAAAAAGTCTATATTGTAGCAAGGGTTCACTGTAATGGTGAACCAATGGCAGGGTCACGGGCAGCCAAGGGCTCACTGGCGCACAAGATAAAGGTTGGCACACATTGTCTGATCCAGCTGAAAACTAGTTCAGGTTCCCACCACAAAAGACTCACAACATGAATACAGAAATCCAGTGGAGGCAGCACGATGCTTTGGACAATGTTCTGTTGAGAATTAGCAGATGTTAACTTGACATATTCCAACGATAGAAACATGGTTGTAGGCTATGGCAACAGCAATGCCTGATTACGGTGGCCTTTTTTGGCAAGGTCATTCAGCAACAAACAGCAACTTTGAGGTGTTGCCAGTCACAGGACTGAAGGGATGTGCTTGAAATGCCGCAGTGCTCGATACTGACATCACACCTTCCACCTCTGATCCAATCATTACCTCAACAGTTGAGAGCAAAATGAGGCAGGTGTATATATGCCCCAAAATAGGTGTAAAACTGGACTGTGGCATCAGGTGCTCCGGTGGTTTATTGAGAAAAAGGTTCCGAATATGAAATGTGGGAAAAGCAAATGCCGCAAGTCCTCTTTTTATTCCTCAACTGTGTCTCTTTCTAAAGATCACTCCACTGTTCTATAATTGGTCAAAGCTCCTCTTCTGACTTCAGTTGTGGGACTCCCCAGTATGGCCTCCTGATGGCCCAAGCCTTCAAGTCCCACAGTAAGGGGTAATACACCTCGCTCTCACTCCATCAAGCACATCTCATTCCTGAACATATTTTAAGTCCTTTTCATTTCTGTCTGATTAATTTTAACCCACTGTGACGGTCCTACCAAAGCCAGGCAGCTTCTTCTTCTTTTCCTCCTGTGCCTGCCTCCTTGGCAGTGGAGCCTTGACTGTGTGTTCTTGCTTAATCACATTGTCCAGAATCTCAAAATAAAACAAAGGGCTTTATCAGAATTGGCCTGCGTTTCTAGGAATTTATGCATACAGATTGAGTTCTCCTGAGATCACAACAATAACAGTCTTTGGCTCTGAGGTTTTAATCAGAAAAGAAAACAGTGTCCTCACCGTGAGGCGGTCGGCCGCACATTACAGCTCTGGTTTTGTTTTGTTTTTTTCTCTGTATTCTTGTAGTCTAAACAGGAGAGACTGAAAATCCCTGCTAATAGCCTCTGACGACCATGCTAATTAAAGTAAACAATACAAGTACACATCTGGCAATTAGACAATAATAGCAAAATGAGGTAATCCATTCACGGGTGGTGTGAGAGAAAAGCTCGCGGAGTGTCCGAAATGCAAAGCAATGCGTTCTTAAGGGAGCGTGAATGTGCTCAGCAAAATTACACAGCACTGGCGGCAATTTGTTGTGTTGTTCCAGGCAAATGGTCAATTCAGGCAAAGGGAGAGTTAGTGGTAGCCTACATAATCCACTGCTTGGAGTCATCTTTGATGTCTCATTGAACATTAACATACACGCTGATTGACCCTTATTGCATTCCAATGGATAAATCGATGAGGTTGGTTCCTCTCTTCTCTCTGTTTCATGGTAAATTACTGTTTTTTGCAGGTTTCCACTAAACTCAGCAGCTCCAAGGCACTTTACATACGCACGCACGCACGCACGCACGCACGCACGCACGCACGCACGCACGCACGCACGCACGCACGCACGCACGCACGC